>CAJHIA010000021.1:1200000-1721076 GCA_905066765.1 Sclerotinia trifoliorum
AAATCCAAGCATACTCCGCACGCCATACCACCGCTGCTCACTGCAATGTCTCTTACTCAGCGAATTTCCTAAATCCCTCCACCCCCAAAGTAGGAACCTCCACCCACTTTAAGTTCGGTACTCCCTCCGTTCTTCTCCTATCGACAAAATTATTGCATTCCCCCACAATCAATCCCCATTCCGCTAATGCCCTTCCAGCATATTTAGATCGCGTGAATCTATCTATTCCTATAACTTTTGGATCCTGGGGTGATACTTCATTGCTCATTCCTGGAACCCGAGCGGCAAGCCACGCATGCGCTGGAGCAGGAAGACGTGGTGGTGTGAGTTTTCTTTCATTTGCACTATTGGAACCAGTTGGTCCTTTTGGGGCGCTACCAGTGTGAAGGATCGAGTGCACTTTTTCAAAATTCTGGGCCCATTCCAAAGAAAATTTGAAGCTATAGGCGCGATAAGAGGCCGTAGCTGGAGGAGTTTCACTGTCACTTGAATTTTTTGAGTTAAGGGTGGGTCTGGTTCTTGCCACAGATGTAGCTTTTCTTGCTTCCTCAAGTGCTTTCTTTTCAGTTCCAGCTTTGACAGCTGTGGAAGGAGAAGTCGTCTCAGGTGAAGGAGATAAAGATGGGATTATTCTGCCCATAAATGTCCATCGTCTCTTGCTTGGAGTTGGCGCTTCGCTAGGCAATTTTGGAGTTTCATTTTCTTTGCTTTCCAGTTGTGTTAAATCACCTAGAAGAGAATGTCTTTTGTATGCGTTGACTGGCTTCCGAGGCAAATTGGAAGGATTGTTAGTTGTCATTAAGCCATCGAATCCAAGGAAAAGGCTTGGCGCAGGCATTTGTGTATCATTACGGATGATAAGTAGTCGTCGCCCAGGTGCTGGAAGGCAGGGTGTGGTGGAAGGAGGAAGGAGATCTGAACTCTCCGCGGTTTGTTTGAGAAAGAGATAATTTGCCCAGGTACCCTTAATTCGGGAGCAAACAATGCCAAAGATTTTTCTGTGTTTTGATTAGTTACTGTGTTTTAAAATAAATCAATAATAACTCACGTGTCAAGTTCAGAAGCCTCCCCATCCTCTCGACATAAGCGCCAACATAAAAGGCGCATATAGTATGCCCGAACCATAGGACACCAATGATTAAAGAACTTATCGAAGGTTTCCTCGGTCAATAACCACTCCAAACATAGTATCTCTTTTCGAGACTCATCATTTGTGACAAGATTCCAAGCAGAGTAGAGGAAAGCAAACACGCGGATTTCCGACATGCTATTTTGACTCTCCAGCATCTTCCTGCACACATCGAACCAAAAATGCCAATCAATAAAATCGTCTTCGAATTCGTGAGCATGGTGGAATCGAACAAACAATGAAAGTGCTTCATCCATGAAATCGCACAAAACGAAACATGCATTGTGGTCATACAAAGAAGTTCTTTTTGCCGAAGCTTGCATCATCTTACCGAAAGCATTCGCAAAAGTCATACGAGCGGGCTCGAAATCGGCAGGTCGTTCGGAAAGGAAGTCTCGAAGAAGCATAATCAAGCGATTCTCGGCCATTAGCCTAGCAGAATTGGTTGAAGGCAGAGGCAATGCAGCCGCGGAGGCATCAGCACCTGCAAGTACGTCATCGAAGGTGATTGGAAATGGTTCACTGGCTGGTTGACGATGAATTGTAGCATCCAGAGCTGTCAAAATCTGTGCTTGAACTAGGACAAATCCTGGCGCACGTGCTTTGATTGCAAATGAAAGGTCTAAAGGTAAAAATTCCTCAGCCAAAATATGATAATGCTTCGCAAACACATAGAAAAGATCACTATCTCGTCCACACCATCGAGCAGTCCACGGACCGTACCAAGGTATCTTAGAAATTAGAATGGACAAGGCAGGGTGTTCCCGAAGCTGATTGATCATTGTCATCACTGACGTCCAACCCAATGCTCGAACATGTGGTGGAAATGCGGCAGCAACTTCTTCAGTTTCTGTTTTGTTAGGTCGCTTTGGTAAACCTAACTCGTCGACAACACGTTTTAATATGTCAGTCGGTATCTTCCAAATTCGAACCAGAATTTCTGCAATGCCAGGCACAAAAAAGAAAGCATAGGCCACAGCCTTTCCACAAAATGTGACCAAACTTGCAGGAGCATGTCTGAGTGACATTTTTGCAACAACAAAATGCATCTGAGATGTTAGATTTTGTATGAACAAATTCCTAACATTGTGATAAACAGACTCGGCCAGGAATTGTGATCCCGACGAGTTCAACGAGCTCGATGATTTTCTCCCTCGTATGGAAGTGCGCTCAGTACGTTCGGGAGATCGGCTTGGAGATCTTTCCGAAAGGGGTGAGAATTGCGATGGACCAAGCCTCCACTCTGGCCTTGTCATAATCATCACAATAGCTTCAAGCAAAACCGGACGATCTACGCCAGAGACGATCTGGTTTGCACGCCCATCCAGTACTTCCAGAAGTCCCACCCACCACTTATTAAATATATTGATTCTTCTATCAATATCTTCAGGCCGCAGACATCTGTTGGAAGGATGATTGGCATTGTTTCGAAGGAATGGCAATAATGTAGAGCGAACGACGTTGGTTTTTAAAGATAGTGATTTGGATTGAAACTTTGTGTAGTCGTTTTCCAACCCTCGAAAAGTCTGCCATAGTTCGTCGCGTTTTCGTGGTGTCTCAACGCTGAGAAGCTTTTCAGTCGAGAAATCCGACGGTAATGGCGGGACCTTATCAGTTGAAGTCCTTGGAGTCGACCTGTTGTCTACTGAGCTACCTGGTAGACTACTGGTGGATGAATTAACGGAATTGAGGCTTGTAAAATTCCCCAAGATACTCTGCGGCCGCTGCCTGATCTTTCGAAGGGTAGAATTCCTTTTCACTTGAGGTGGTTTGGAAGGACTGTCGGTATCCTCAACTGTGTGGTCAAATTTCGCGGCGATGGCCGAAGGAGCAGCAAGCATCGTAGCCGCCGTCTTTAATGGACCTTCATTCCTTCCATCCTCCTCAATCTGTTTTCCTGATTTTCGACTATTTGGAGATGGCGATCTTGAGGATGACGAGATCCAAGACTTGCGTGCAAACGTAGCAAACGTTTCTGATACAGACTTTGTCTTTTCGCGGGAAGCTTTAGAAGCCTGCGACACTGGAAGTGCTTCATCTGATGTTGAGTTGGCATATTCAGGAGCTGAGCTTCCCTCAGGAGATCCTTTGACTTTTTGAATCCAAGACTTTGGACGTGCCACCAGTGATTTTCTCCTCCCAGACCTCCCATTTTTCGGCTTCTCCTCCTTCGTAAGTCGATTACTCGTTTTCCCTTCTCGAATTGAACTTGATTTCGGCGACGGTGTTACTATTTGGGGTGCAGGAAAAGATGGGGTGCTGGCGGCAGAGTTTAGTCTGTGTAAGCCCCCTTCATCATAATCGGTACTCGGATCTTCAATGGTTGGTAAAGTACTGAAACTCGCAGATCGTGGAAGTTCTGTGTCGTTGTGGATGGATGAATTTTTGTAGTCAATGTTGACTAAATCAGGAATATTGGAGGAAGAGTGAGAACGAGGGAAAGGGGGGTTCGATTCGAAGATCGAAGGCATTGTCAAGGTAGAACCATGCATTGCCGCAACACTGCGGAGAGCAGATATATGTCGAAGAATTTAAGTGAACATTGCAATTCCTACAATGAAGATAGCGGAAAACAAACGAATGTCATCAAGTCGCCCGTTCTCTGACCTGCAGCGGGTTGACTGATTGATGAGGCTGACTAAATTTGAAAGAAAAAATAAAATAAAATAAAATAAAATATAAAAAATGAATATGTTTTCTCAAAACTGGGTAGGTGAGGTAAGGTGAGGAGGAGGAGGAGGAGGAGGAGGAGGTAAGGTCGTAAATCTTTTCCCGTTTCACAATCTTTGAGAATTAAACGACAGTGGGAATTCTTTCTTTTTCGTAGGAATCAAATCAGTCTGTAGAGAGGAGAAAGCGATTGAGTTTGATTTGAAGGTACAAAGTACAAAGTACGAAGTATTGTAATTCCTTAAAATTCGTATAAATTAAATGTGAAGGTGGTGGTAAGATGGGCTCTCTCCGGGATTGTCGCAAATTAATTAACTACGATATACAGTAGAAATGACGATGTTGTATTGTACGAGAAAGTTGCATGCACAAACGAGTGTCGAATTTTTATGTAGATTTCTCTGTTGGAGATATACGATGAGATGAGATGAGATGAGATGTGATGGGACGGGGGATGTAGAAAAGGAGAGTATCTACGGAGGAGGAAGGATGTATGTATGTACGACAATGGTGAGATAAAGTAAATGCATGCAGGAGAGAGGAAGAAGAAAGTGAGGGGAGAGAAATAAAAGAAAAATTCCTCAAATTAAGATATAATGATTCAATTAAGAGTTTTGAAGAAAAAAAAGAAAAAAAAGATGGGTAGATGGATGAATTGGTTGATGGAGTGAGTGAGTGAGTGAGTTGAGAGTGAGTAATCAGACTGATAGTGGTGGAGTTGGAGCTGTTCAAGTGAGGCTGGGATTAATTGAGTTCTATTGGATGTGTTCTTTCTAAGTATCTAGAGTATCTATCTACTTGGTTAAGACGGCTATTGAAGATATCCTAATTGGTCCAAGAAAATCAACAGTGATGCAACACAGCATCAATCAATGTACATCAGCAAAACATACTCGACTATGGGAAAGATAAATCCATTAAATTATTTTAACTTTCAAGGGTTTAGAGGAAGAACCAAAAATACCTCGTTACCGGCACTCAGTATACCCAAGTCCGAGCACAAATTGGAAGTCAATGTTTATTCTAGTGAGTATTCCGTGTTCTAAATATTAGATACTAAATATTCCTTGTATACTCGCTAGTATCTAGTAGATATATAATTCTACTTGGGTATGAAATTAATAGGTGGTATCGCTGTATCTAGACATAGACATACATATAAGTATGAAGTGGTACCTTTTACAAATGTCTATAATAATAAAGTATACACATACAACAACTCTACTACGTATCGCGCACTCATCTACCCGACCCAAAGAGGGGTCATCATTGAAGAACCAAGTATAAATCTGCCAAATACGGTATTGAATGTGCCGGCACGTACTTTACATTCCTTTCATCCCACCTGTCTCTTCCTTCACTGCCCCCTTCCCTTATCCTGCAGCGCAATAAATTCATACCGAGCAGCCAATCAACCAATGTAAATCTATTTTTAGTTACATGTACCGTTACGTACGTACGGAGTACATATTACTTGACGTTCATTACTCTACCTTGTTCGGCCTATGATTCTGCATGTGTTTGTTAGATATATGCAGGCAATACAGACAGGTAATGAGAAGCGCAGGCAGGCGTTGAACCATCATGACAGATATAAAGTGGGCGATAATTGTGCAATAGCACAGCTTGAAAAGAAATCCCTAGCCAAGGCGGTAATATGCTGTGCTCTTCAAAGCTTTCTATTTGCCCCTTAATCATAAGAAACATGGGCCTGGTCGAGCTGGGTATTCCCTCCCCTCTTCCCTCTTCCCTTTTCCCTCTTCCCTCTTCCCTCAAATGCTTTATCGCCCATAAAACGTCTTTCCCAAAACTCCCATCCGCTCCCTGTTTTCGAATTCCAACTTAAACACTTTTACTCCATATAATCGTTCCTTTTGTGGGTACATATGTACTTCATCGGGTCAGTCGGATTGATAACTTGTATAAACCTCACCGAGAGATTTCGAAATGCTGAAATCCTGGAATGTTGCCATAAGCGAAAGAGATCATTACGAAAAATGCTCCGCGCTTGTGGAAATACATACCTAGGTACAAGTAATACTGTTGGTATTGTGGATTTGGTGGAGCCATTTGCATCTTGCTCTTGGATGCTTTGATGCTTGGATGCAACAATAAATTCGTAGATCATGAAATTCGGCTTGCAGGGGAAATCCCATATCCGAGATTTGATGCCAATTGAAAAAAAAGATATCGGAAGATTTTGAAGAAATGAAGATTTTGTAGATATTTACCACTATCAGCAATGAATGCCCAAGTGGTTTTAGATCTCTCGTCTCTCGTCTCTCGTCTCTCGTCTCTCAGACTTCGATAATGGTTATTTCTCGAAATTGCCAATTACTTCTATAAGATATTTTCCGAAATGTTTACTCAGAATTTAAGAGTAAGGGGTTGGTTGGTTAGTCAAGTCGTAGCCTCCACATCAGAAACGCAGCTCTTCCAAATTGCTGGACCTTTTCCAAAAAGGAGCTCCTGCATACCGCCTGCATACCGTTGTGGTAAGTGTACATAAGCTCCAAGGTATCCCAAAACTTGCATGTCTTACATCGTATGCTTTCAAAGCCACCACCAGATTGTGCACAGTTCCTATATTCCTGTCTGCATGTCAAACCTGCAATGCTTATCGTAATAGGAACGTGGATACAGCTGCTTGGTTTCCTTCATGCAATCATTCGTTGTCTTTTTTCTCTTTTCAAAAAGCAATCGAGATGTATCGTCTGCTTTTCGAATCACAAACGAAGTAAAGTAAAACAATAAAACCAAAAGGTTGAAAAGGTTTATCGGACTGCTGAAGTCCTCCCGAGGACTCATCCGGTACCGGTCCCGATAATTTTATGCTTTCCTCGTTCTGCTGTCATATGTAGAAGAGTAAAAGATCCAGGGGGATACGCAGTTCTGACGGTTTATCACCCGCAGCCTTATCAACCCAAAGCCATCTTGGCTTCAGATGTGGCTGTCGATTAGGTTCACGATTGGCTAATATTCTCCGCGCGGATAGAAACTCTCTTCTGTTGAATTAATTTCTCCTTTTCATCATCATCATCATCATCATCATCATACATTTACCCGTATGTGGAAAAGAATGATGTTCTTGAGACAGAGACACTTTACTCTACCTAAACCCGTGATTAGGATCTTGGATGGGAATGATAGTTATTAGGACTATCTCGATAACCTCCCTCACAAGACTATAAAAATAATGAATAATTAAAAACTGTTTTAGCAGTCCGTAGTAGCATTGAAACGAGGGATTTTAAATCTTAATTCATTATGTTGATCTCAATTCATACATTGTTTTAAATAGTTATTAGAAGAAAAGAACTCTTTTTCAATTGATAAAATTCTAAACAGACTTTCAATTTATTTATTTTCAACTTCACATTCATTCCCAGACCTTGGAATTGACAAGGCTAGTAAGTTACCTAATAGTTTTTCATCGCCATGTAGTAGCCTTGCATGCAAGGCTATGAATCTCTACTTCAACTAAATTATTTTGAGGCTAGCTTAGCATGTCAACCAACTTGACACGCACATCGACCCCAACGCGTCCTGACATTTTCCCTACAATTACTGAAAGTTACGATATCATACTATCTTCATAATTTGAGATAGACTCTTCCTCCATTTACTTCGTTCCATTCGAGATATCGAACATCTGAAAGATCATGAACACACTTCCCCCCGAGCTTCTTACTCTGATTCTTGAGAAGAATGTCGACATGTGCCGCTGCGACAAAAATGGCGTTCTGAATTTGCGACTAGTATGCCAAGCGTTCAATAAGATTTTGAGGCCCTCAATCTTCAAGACGATTCAACTGGAGTTCACGAGATTCATTCAATTTCGGGATATTGATGGCTATCCAGATCGATTGGAGACGCTCCAAAACATAACTTCATTGCCATCCTCCATCAATTTAGATATGACGGTAGTAAGAGATCCAGGTATGCGCCAGTCGCTTCATCCAGGCATATCATCTTGTGTCAGCATTGGGCATCGTATATTTCTGATCTCGTCTTGTCGTGTATTTCTCAGAAGGCATTCTCTAGCTAACACAGTCACTAGATGAAATCGACCGTCTTAAAGATGCCTTTGATAGTATTGTTACTAGGGTTCCTGAAATGGCGGACATGATTGAGTCTCTTCGAAATTATTGCCTTCACGTAGATACGTTTACAGAGGAGGATTACGGTCGTCTCATTCGCAGAGTCTTCCATAGTGGTCCACAGATAACCCGACTTAAGCTCAGCCTACCATTCCAAGTCGTCGGCAGTGCTTCCATGACAACTACAAGATTATTGGCCCACACTCTAGCATGTGCGGCAAATCGCCCCGAGGAACACTTAAAAATTGATACAATGGTCTTGGATCATGTCAGTGACAAAACGATTAACAACATATTCAATGTACCCATTGATGTCGAAAATGCCTTTAAGACATTCGAAAATCTGAAAAGTCTAGTGATATCTTTCAAGAGGCAGGAGGATGAAGTAGGAATGCAAGCGATTTTTGCTAGGAACATTTGGTTGTTAATTCGAAAAGCGCAGGATTTGGAAAGCTTATGTTTGATCGGGTCGAATGTTGCGAGGAAAAAAAGTAGAAGAAACTCCAACCGCGTGGACTTTATGGAATGGTCTATGCAGTTCCCTTTCTATTATCCCAGCACAGGGCCTGTCCTCAATAACTTGAGATTTTTGGAATTAAAGCGGTTGGATATAGACCCTGACCTGCTGTTCATTTTGATCAAGGAGAATTGCCGTTCCTTAACAGAATTATACTTGATCGAGGTCTCGTTGAAAGTCTTTGGTTCGGTTGATAAAGGGAATATTAGTTTATGGGTAGGTCATCCGAATGTCAACCCGCCTAAGCGTGAGAAAGGCATATGGCTTGCTCCAGCTCTACGAGAAATTGAAGGTCTCAATCTCAGAATCCTTCGAGTTAGTGGCCTAAGTTACGATGACTACGATCCCGATCCTGATTCGGTAAATCCCAATTACGACCTTGACGACCCTACTGGGCACAATCAATCTCTTGAACAGAGGTTCGTGGAAGCTGTACTTGGTACAAAGGCTCCGCCGACCTTGGACACGCTTCTTTCAGATACCTCTTTTGACATCAGGGATATCAATGGGAAGGCACTTGATGTTAGAAACGACCCGGACACTTACGATGCTAATACCTATCAAGTGAATCACAACACAACATCAATTTATAAAAGATCTATCGATGGTGTCTTTTACAATCATACTGAAGGGGCATTGAGAGAATTGCAAAAGATAATTGACGTGGCGGACAGAGGCATGTTACTAATCTCCAGAGATATTGAAAGAAGTCAAGGCCTGACTGTCGACCATGGTTCTGGCTCCATTATCGACCCCTCAGCTGGCATATGAGCACTGCCAAGAGAGAATGGACTCCTCATATATGGTTATTTCATTTTAGAAACCGTAATTAGCCGAATATTGATAATACACTTTACATTTATCGTACTTGACTAATTTACGACCTTACTTCTGGGAAGCAAAATCTACTTGCAATTTTTTGGGGACCTATAGCTTCACTCAACAAATTCTGAACACTGAGAATAGACTGATTCGTAGTCTGAGTCTCTTGCTCTCTATCGCTGGGTTTTCATCAAGTTAGGTGATGAAATGGAGGTGCAGGTTAAATTGTTACATTTGACACTTTGAGCGCTCAATTTGTTCCTCCCGCTCACAAAACCATTATGCTACGGAAACTCGCGATGGATACCGCAAACGGTAGAAGACACAAGCACCCGGCTGTTGTTTTCCGTGCCTAGTTCTATTAGTTGATTTCATCCTTTTATACTATTGGTCAAGTCAAGCAAATTTACTCGTTGTCTTGCACAAGTTCCATCACTTTATCCTCGTGGCAATACACGGCGATTTTTCAAAAGTATTCTAGCATTTGAATAATCTCTTTTAAATATTATATCATTTATTCACGTATAGGATGTGGATTTGTATGTTTTCTCGTCACTAAGTGCAGTACTTTGTTGAAGTGGCATTGCAATGTAATCCTCCTTGCCATCACCAGTTTCTATCCCTGTTCACATGCTTGGCACAACGGTGCAATGGAATGAAGTTGGTGCTCTAATGCCCGGCTCTTGGGATAGATGAACAAAAGCTTAATTAATCGTAGGTGGAAATAATCAAATTTGGTCCATTCATACATATTGACTCCTGACTCTCATTCTTATCTGATTTTTTTTTGCCCTCCTAATTAAGTGAAAAACATGACACTATTCTTCATGCCTATATTTTTTGATATAATTACGCTTTCTTCTACCTCGATTCGAGAGTAGGTGTTGAGAGTGAAATTTCATCTCATAATTAGAAGAGAAGTATTTATATTTAAGTTGTTTAACCTATGTCTTATTCTCTTGTTACTTTTTGACTATTGATTCTTGTACGCGCTTTTATGTCGTTCTTATGGAATTGGTGAGCTGTGAGCTTGTAGTATATTGAGTTCTTGTCGTGTGAAGATGGACGGAAATTGAATTTGATGAATGATTGATTGTTCGAGGATAGTAGGTAAGTGCTTTGTCTTTTGTTGGATGGGCTGAAAAAAGTGGTTTATTTTATTTTGTTTTGTTTTGTTTTGTTTTTATCGGAGGTTCTTGGTGGAGTGTATTGGGGTTTTCTATGGGGGATAGGGGTGTTGTGTTTTGTTTTGTTGGTTGTATGTGTGCGGATTTAGATTTGTGGATGGATTTGTGGGTGGATATTAATTAGATAGATGTGGTGGGTTGGATATTGGGGTTATGGGAAAGAGGGGGAGTGGGAATGGAAGGAAAGAGAGGGAAGAAGAAGATGAGAAATGGAAAAGAATGGAGGATGGGATAAATGGATGAGGGGGAAATCAGGGATGGAAGAGATGGTAGGAAATGGGATGGAAAATGGAGAAAGATGCGGGGAGAAGTAGGAATGATCATTTGGTGTTGAAGAAACCAGCGGAGATATCGATGGGTGGGTTGGAGGTATTGGTTAGGAATTAGATTGGGGTTACTGTCGGGGATGGCTTGGGAAGTGGTGTGGGTTTAGGTGTGAAATAAATGATGAAGCCGTGTTCGTGATCAATGAGGTCGAAGAAGAAAAAGTTATGGTGATGAGACGGGATGAATTTTGGTGAGTTTCCTTCCCTCTTTCTTTTATTCAAAATGATCAGTTTGCTAGGTGATATATATCTGGCATTATACAAATGACGAGGTGTATTTGATATACTGCGAGTTTCCTGACCCTAACACTCACACCCGTACCAACTATCCTAAAGCGGAATGGAGACAGGATAACAAGTATATTCTTACCGGATATCGGTATGTCTATTCCCCTCTCATGTTTTCATCCAAAAATTCGAATCTATGAACACTATTTTTATTCTCCGACGACTTAATAACCACAAACTAATCCAATACCTAAGATTACTTCAAAGACAAGAAACAAAATTCTTCACTTAGATCAATCAGTAGTAACCTTATATTTAATCTATAAGTCTAGTATCTACTTTCCGGTCATTTTTAATTCCGGCCACTCTTTTATATTAAGAATTATGATTTTCATCTATTAATAACTCTATAATCAATTGATAGGATTTGATAAAATTTGAATCATAAATCTAATACTTTACTTTTCAGCCACTTCTAATCTCGGTCATTTTTATACATCAAAAATCATCATTTTCAATTATTAATAATTCAATAAATAAATAAATAAAATTGATTAAAATTTTAAATATAGATTTATTATTTATATAATAACAAATTCTGAAAATTTCAGATTTTCAATAATTTCATTAATTGAGATATTAATAATTGAAAATTGAAATTTTATTTATATATAGATTATATATAAATTTAAAAACTTAAAAATCTTAAATAAATTTTCAATAAAAATTATTAAAAATAAAATATTATTTTTTTAAAGTATTTAAATATATTTTATTTTGTTATCAGCTTACTGATATTATTATAACAATCTGATCGAGACAGTGACTGTCTGAGATTTGTATAATTGATAGTTATAAATTAAGATTATTAATCATTGATTATTCATTTGAAAATAGATTTATTATTAAATCAAATAGAATAAAAATAAACTAATTGATAACTAAATTAAATATAAAACTTCTAAACTATAAAATTATTTTAATTATATATTAATGAATAAAAAAAAACTTTATAAAGTTTAAAAGTTTTCTAAACTTTTAGAACTTTTTATTATATAATTAATCTTAAGACTTTTCCTTTTATAGAATATTTATCTCAAAAGCTTTTCTTTAAAAACCTTTACTTTAAAATACAATATCCTTCAAAATAATTATTTTATTACAATCGATTAATTAAAATATTTGTTCTATTTTAATATAATTGTTTAAAATACTTTGTTACAAGGTAATAGTCAACCTGTCTATATAAGCTTGGGCCTCATCGAAAAGCAAGGCAATTTGTATACAAATTTGTATAATACTCGTTTCATATAGTCTCCCTACCCTCAACAAGCTCGGATTTATAATCTGATCCAAAAGGTCATGTAATAAACCCTACATATATAAGAATATAAATTGTAGATCTATACAAATCATAAATCTAAAGAATTCTATAGGATACAAAGATCTATATAAATCAAGAGGGTTTCCTGTATATAAGAGCTTCGTACTTAAGATCAATCATTTAGTATAATCTACTATTAGTTACGAATTGCAATCATTGATATTACTTTAAAAGCCCCTGCTTGACGCCTAGTTATAAGCCCTTCGAGGATCCAGGCCACTTTTATGTGATCTAGATCGCATCCCTTGTAACATACTTATCCTAGGAATTCTGAGTTTTTATTCATAAACAATTAAGTCCCTTGAAAACAATAGTTAAATTACACTCCTTCAGCAATTGGTATTTAAATCATCGATATCAATAATACTATTATAATCTAAACTATAAATCGTGATAATTATAACCTTGTTGTATATGAGGTTTATCTAATAAATAATAGAAAATAAGAAACTTGTTTAAATGAGTCGCGATCCTAACAATCTGATTGGTCTAAAATACCCTGGTAAATAATCTAATAAAAAGCTTGATATAAATCTTATAATCTTAAACAAATCTGATTTAGAGCTTTTTTCAACTCAGTTCGATTGAAATTATTTAATTTATTTAATTCAATTCTATTTATTCAATTCAATTTTATTTATTTAATTTATTATCACGATTTACGATTAAGATAAGGATATATTGAGGGGCAGTAGTCAATGTGTTTATATAAGCTTAGACCTTATCGAAAAGCAAGGCGATTCATATACAAATTTATATAATAATCGCTTCATATGGTTTCTTTATCTTTAACAAGCTCGGTGTAACGATCTGGTCGAGGCAGCGGCTGCCTCAGGTTTTTGTATGGTTGGTAGTTGTAGGTTAAGGTTAATAATCACTGGTTATTTACTTGAAGATGAATATATTATTAGATCAATTGAAATATAAATAAACTAATTGATAACTAAATTAAATATAAAACTTTTAAATTATGAAACTATTTTGATTATATACTAATGAATATAAAGAAGTTTTGTAATGTTATAATTTATAATTAAGATAAAGATATATTGAGAGACAATAATCAATATATCTATATGAGTTTAGACCTTATCGAAAAGCAAGATGATTTGTATATAAATTTGTATAATAATTGTTTCAAATAGTCTTTCTATTTTTAGCAAACTTGAATATATAATCTGATTTTAATTATATAATAAGAAGTTTTAGGAACTTCAAAAACTTCTAAAACTTTAAGAACTTTTTAAAGTTTTAAAGCTTTATAAAGCTTCTTTATATTTATTAATATATAATCAGAATAGTTTTATAATTTAAAAACTTTATATTTAATTTAATTATCAATTAGTTTATCTATATTTCAATTGATTTAATAATATATTCATTTTCGAATAAATAATTAATAATTATTAATTTTAATCTATAATTATCAATTATACAAAAATCTAAAACAATTATTATTTTAATCAAATTGTTATATTTTGAATACTATTATAATTAAACTATATATAATATAATAACTTTCAATTAATAATTTATCAAATCATCTTCATTCAATTTAATCAGGACCCTTGTTCAAATTGCTATTATTATAAAATATAAACAAACAATTCAGATATCCATTTTTGATTTATTTTATAAAGATTATAACAAGTATCGAGTTTTTATTATACAAATTGATTTTTATTATATTTTTAATAAATAACTTTTCTTGATTTTTATACAAAAGATCTTATAATTGATCTTCTTTTTTTAAAGAATTATATTTAATTAAATTGAATCATTTTTTAATAATTTAATAATTAAGATTATTAATAATTAACTAAACGAAAATATAAAATCTAAGATTTATTATTTATTCCTCAATTATAAATCATTCAAATAAGGATTCAATAAAATATTCGAAGAAATAAACTTTGATTATATAATTGAAAAAGTATTATAATAATTCAAACAAATTGAATTAGTTATAATTTATACTATTAAATTTCAATAATATACTAAATATATTATTTAAAATAATGATTATCTAAAATCATAATTTTATAAAGAATTAAAAGATATTATCAAAGACGAATTAATAAAAATTTCGAAACTATCTAATCTTTCCAAATTAATTGAAATCTTTATTCTTATTGATAATCAATTCTATAAATAATAAATAAAGAAAAAAGGAATCATTTAGAAAAATAAAAAGTTTCAAAAACCTTATCATCAAAATAAATATTACAATATTAATAATCTAATAGAATTGAATAATATTGAACAATATTATATAAAACTAAACAATTTAAATATTAATAAAAAAAAGATATAAAAAGAATAATTTATATTTTATTTATAAAAAAAATAGATATATATTTCAAGATTATTTTCAAAAAAAGAAATTATTTATTATAAAGAATAGGAAACAAATAAGATTTGAAAACAAAAAATAAGGTTTTTGAAAAACAAGGATTTTGAAAGGAAACTTGAAGAAAATAGATTTATTGAAAAGAGAATTATTTCAATTCAATTTTGAATAATTAAAGAAATTAAATATCAATAATCAAAATCTTAGAATTAATATTGAGAATAATATCGATTATAAAAAAAAACCTTTAAAAGATCTTGAATTAGAAAACGAAGAATTCGAAAAGGATCAATAATTAATTGAATCCTATTATTTATTTCAAGAAAATGAGTTATAATATCTAATCAATTATCTAGATAAGAAATAGATATAATATTATTATAAAAAAAAGAAACTTGATTTCATTAAGAAATATAAAATCTATAATTATCTTATTTTGTTAATATTCTATATAGTAATATACAATAATATTTATTATATAATATTTAAAAAAAATATTGAAACAAATAATATCAAAAAGTATATTACAAATATAGATTCTTTATCCTTTAATAAAATATAGAAATATAACAAATATAATTTGAAAGTTGAAAAGGTATAAGAAATCTTATTACAAATCAAGATTTGTTGTATTTAATAAAGGATTAATAAAAATAACAAAGAAATATCAAACCAGAATTATTATCGAGATTTTCAAATAGGATTAATAGAATTATTATTTATTATATTTTATTGATTATTGAATATAAACGAATATTAACAAAAATAATTGAATCTTCTTATTAGAAAATAAATTATTGAATTATTATTATTAAAATTCAATAATATTATAAAGATCGAGTAATTAATTATAAAAATCAAATTAAAGAATTAATAAACAAATACCTTGATTGATTTTGAAATTATGAATATATTTATAAATCCCAATTTTGTTAAAGAAAATAGAATTCTTATAGAATTAAAATAGGATCTTTATTAATTGATATTATTAAAAAAAAAGAAAGTTGGAATTGATAATTAGATATATAAAGAAATCAGTATTATCAAAATGATTATATCAAATGAATATATTAAATAGATCAAAATAAATTTAGTATTATTGAATAGATATATAATTATTTTTGATATTTTATAGATTAAGAAATATAATTCAAATATCGATTAAATAAAAGATATTTTAATATTTGATCGTTATAATTATAATAATAAATAATTATATAATTCAAAGAAATAAACTTTTTAGAAAATCAAATATTATATTATAATAATAATAGATCCTTTATTGATTAATAAAATCAATAAAAAAGAAATTCCAATATAATACAAAAGATTCATCAAATTCTTTGAAAATCTACAAAACTTGAAAGTTTTATCAAAATATAAACCTTGGAATTATAAGATTAATTTCAAAAAAGGATTTGTATTCTTTATTGAAAAGTTGAGATTATATAATTCTAATACTATATAGATATAAAAAAAATACAAAACTAAAATTAAAAAGAAAGAATAAATTAGGAAATCCAAATCCTTTTGTATATTTAATATATTATTGATATTCAAGAAAAACAATTCAAATAATTAATCTTATAAAGATTATTGTTGAATTAATAATAAAACAATCAAAGATATATATTTAATATCGAAAATCTAAAAGTTCAAAAATAAATTGAATAAAATAATGATCTATATGAAATTAGATCAAAAGAACATTTTCAATTTGATATAAATAAAAAAGGATTATAAATAAAAGATAATCTTTATATTATTATTAAATTTATAAAAATATATAGTTATATTATTTGGTTTAATTAATATATTAATTATTTGTTAATAATAGAATAACGAGATATTTAAGAAATTCAATTTATTTGTAATCTATTATCTGGATAATATTTTAATCTTCTTTCAGAAAAAGAAGGAATATAAAGAATATATATTGAAGATATTAAAAACATTCAAAAGAATAGATTCAAGATTCAAATTATCGAAATACAAATTTGAAATACAGAAAATAATATTCCTAGGATATATTATTCAATCAGAACAAATGAGTATAGATTCTAAAAAAACAAAGAAGATAAAGAATTAGAAACAATCCAGGAATATCAAGGATATATAATCTATATTAGAATTCGTCAATTTCTATCGAATATTTATAAAAGATTTCTCGAAAATAATAAAATTCTTTATCGAAATAATTAAAAAAGAAATAACTTTTATATAAAATGAAAAAACAAAACAAACTTTTCAAGAAATCAAGAATAGATTTACAAAGAAATCTATCTTTTATAATTATTATAATAATCAAGAAAGTATTATCGAAACAGATATTTTTGATATTTGTATAATAGAAATTTATTTGTAAAAAGATAATAACAGAAAACTATATTTTATTATCTATTATTCGAATAAAATAAATAAAACAAAACAAAATTATAATATTTATAAAAAGGAACTTATAATTATAATAAAAATATTAAAACATTAAAGGATCTATTTTCAAAAAGTTAAATTCTTAATAATCATTTATATTGATTATATAAATCTTTGAATTTTTATTATTATTAAAGTTTTGAATAATTATAGATTAGCTAAATAGATTAAAGAATTAATAAATTTTGATTTGATAATTAAACATATTAAAGGAAAGAATAATACAAAAACAAATACTTTAAATAAATCATCAGATTACAAAAATAATAAAATCTATCAAGAAACAACGATTTTGAAATCTTTATCAAATAAAAATCTTATTTCTAATCTAACAAAAATCGTTATTATAAAAAATAAATTAATAAAGATCTAAAAAGATAAACTTATAAAAATATAATAAAATAAAAAAAACATCAAATAATCAAAACTATTAGTAATTATTGATAAATTATTTCGAATAAAAAATAAAATTTGATTACTAAATAATATCACTTTCAAATATATTACAAAATAATATATATTATCAATTTACAAATATCAAAGAATATAAAGAATATATCTAAAAATCAAAAAGCAATATTGAAGTCCAGGATTTTATAATATAATCAATAAAATAATTATCAAGTATAATATTTTTATTAGAAATAAAACTTTCTATTATACTTTTTATAAATAAATAAATACTATCGAAATATTATTTATATTATAAAAATCAATATTATAGAATTTTATAAATCTATTATCAAAATCCAAAAATCCAATAATAAAGATAATATATAATTACTTCTTTATTATAATAGATAAATTAATAAAGTATCTAATATTTGTATTATATTAAACAATATTAATTATAAAAATACTAATCTTTATATTCCTAAAAAAAATTATTACAATATATAAATTATCAAAAGAAATACTTTTTGATAAAAATAAACTTTTTATATCGAAATTTTAGATTGTTTTAATAATATTATTAAAAGTAAAAAGAAAAATATTTATTATATTCTATTTACAAATCAATAAAAGAAACAAAAAAATAAATTAAATCGTTAAAATTTACTTTTGATATTATATAAATTATCAATAGAATAATTAAATAGAATTTTTATTTTTAATATAATTTGTATATAATAATTCAATATCAAAAATGATATAAATTATTCCGAATTATATTAATTATAAATACAAATTGATTATATATTATAAATTAAAGATTACAAAAATAAAGAATCAATTTACAATAATATAAATAGAAAAATTCAAAAAGATCTATAAGGAAATAATAGCAAAATTGAAATTCGTTACCAAAAGAAATATATATTATTATAATCGAAAATATAATTAAAAGTTAATATTAAAAAAAATCTATTTACTTCGAAAAATATCGAAACAAAAGATTTAATACAAAATTAGATTATAAAAATTCGGATTATTCAAAATCAAAAAGATTAAAGGATTTTTAAATTATAAATTGATATTATTGAAAAATATAAACATATATTCAATATTCTATATATCCTTACTCGAACTAATACCTCCAAAAGTATTTAAAGTTTTTGAAATAAAAATTATATTTATAAATCAAAATGTTGAATACAAAATAAAAAAAATATTAAATTATAAATATATTAAAAACAAAATCAAATATTTAATGAAATAAAAAAATTACCTTAATTTCGAAAACATATAAGAATTTAAGAAAAAGATTAAACATTTAAAAAAATTTCAAAAGTTTTATCAATAGAATCTGGATTTATTTAAAAAGAAAAGAAATTTATTGTTTTTTGTAAAGAAAAATCGAAAGAATCGAATTTGTTTATAGGAATTTCGTTGAGATTAATAGAGTCAATTGATAATTGATCAAATCGATTAAAGATTAATTGATTAAATTAATTAAATTGATCAAATTGATCAAATTGATCAAATTGACCAAAAAGCAATAGAAGGATTATAAAAATTTTTTATTTTTTCTTTTCATTTTTTCTTTGAAAATATCAAGTTTATTAAAGTATTTGAATTTATAATATAACATTTCATTATATCGTTTTTTGAATTGTATTTTCTATTTAATAAAATAAATAATCTTAACAAAAGATTTAACAATTTCAATATTCAATTTATCGATTTATTGATCAAGATTCTTTTAATTATATTTTTAAGGAATTTTATAATCTCAATCATTTTTTAAACAAAACTCAATATTATATAAAACAGAATTTCATATATATTCCAAACAATATAAATAATATTTATCAAAAAGATCTTTAATACAACAACAATTCTTTTATTAATAATAAAAACAAAAAATCATTTTAATATTAATAAAATCGATAATTGTAATTAAATATATATATTCTTTTTTCTTTTTTTGAATTAAATTATTAAAAGAATCAAAATTGTTTATAACAAAAAAAAAGAAATAAATAGAATATAAGAAAAGAAAAAATATTAATTATTAAATAAAACCCAAAAGGTTATAAACAATTGAAATAATATTTAATTAAAAAAAGAATAATATTACGATTTATAATTAAAATAAAAATATATTAAAAAACAATAATCAATATATTTATATAAATTTAAATTTTATCGAAAAGCAAAACGATTTGTATACAAATTTATATAATAATCATCTCAAATAATCTTCTTATTTTTAACAAATTCGAATATATAATCTGATTCTAATTATATAATAAAAAGCTTCAGGAACTTCGAAAACTCTTAGAACTCCAAAAGCTTTTTAAAGCTCTAAAACTTTATAAAGTTTCTTTATATTCATTAATATATAATCAAAATAGTTTCATAATTTAAAAACTTTATATTCAACTTAATTATCAATTAGTTTATTTATATTCCAATTGATCTAATAATGTATTCACCTTCGAATAGATAATCAATGATTATTAATCTTAACCTACAACTACCAATTATACAAAAACCTGAGGCAGCCGCTGCCTCGACCAGATTGTTATATATAGAACTTTAAAGCTTCAAAAAGCTCCTGGAGTTTTAAAAGCTTTTAAAGCTTTTAAAACTTTTTATTATATAATTAGAATCAGATTATATATTTAAGTTTATTAAAGATAAAAAGATTATATAAGATGATTATTATACAAATTTATATATAAATCATTTTGCTTTTCAATAAAATCTAAATTTATATAAATATATTAATTATTATTTTTTAATATATTTTTATTTTAATTATAAATTGTAATATTATTTTTTTCTTAATTAAATATTATTTTAATTATTTATAATCCTTTAGATTTCATTTGATAATTAGTATTTTTTCTTTTCTTATATTCTATTTATCTTTTTTCTTTTGTTATAAATAATTCTAATTTTTTAATAATTTAATTCAAAGAAAAAAAAAGGAATATATATATTTAATTATAATTATCGATTTTGTTAATATTAAAATGATTTTTTGTTTTTATTATTGATAAGAAAATCATCGTTATATTAAAAATCTTTTTGATAAATATTATTTATATTGTTCGGAATATATATGAAATTCTATTTTATATAATACTAAGTTTCGTTTAAAAGATAATTAGAATTGTAAAATTCCTTGAGAATATAATTAGAAAAATTTTAATCGATAAATCAATAAATTGAATATTGAAATCGTTGAATCTTTTATTAAAATTATTTGTTTTATTAAACAAAAAATATAATTCAAAAAACAATATAATGAAATATTATATTGTAGATTCAAATACTTTGATGAATTTGATATTTTCGAAGAAAAAAAACAAAAAGAAAAGAATAAAGAAATTCCTACAATTCTTCTATTACTTTTTGATTAATTTAGTTAATTTGATTAATTTGATCAATTTGATTAATTAATTCTTAATTGATTTGATCAATTATTAATTGATTTTATTAATCCTAATGAAATTCTTATAAACGAATTCGATTCTTTTGATTCTTTTTTGTAGAAAATAATAAATTCTTTTTTTTTTTAAATAAATCCAGATTTTATCGATGAAACTTTTAAAACCTTTTCAAATGTTTAATCTTTTTCTTAAATTCTTATATATTTTTGGAATTAAGGTAATCTTTTTATTTCATTAAATATTTGATTTTGTTTTTAATATATTTATAATTTAGTATTTTCTTTGTTTTATATTTGGTATTTTGGTTTATAGATATGATTTCTGTTTTAGAAGTTTTAAATACTTTTGGAGATACTAATTTAAGTAAAGATATATAGAATATTGAATATATATTTATATTTTTTGATAATACTAATTTATAATTCAAAAATCCTTTAATCTTTTTGATTTTGAATAATCTGAATTTTTTATAATTTAATTTTGTATTAGATCTTTTTGTTTCGATATTTTTTCAAAATAAATAAATTTTATCTTTCTTTTTTAATATTAATTTCTAATTATATTTTTGATTATAATAGTATATATTTTTTTCGATAATAAATTTCAATTTTATTATTATTTCTTTATAAATCTTTTTGAATTTTTTTATTTATATTATTACAAATTGATTCTTTATTTTTATAATCCTTGATTTATAATATATAATCAATTTATATCTATAATTGATATAATTCGGAATGATTTATATTGTTTCTGATATTGAATTATTGTATATAAATTATATTAAAAATAAAAATTCTATTTAATTGTTTTGTTGATAATTTATATAATATCGAAAATAAATTTTGATAATTTGATTTATTCTTTTGTTTCCTTTATTGATTTATAAATAAAATATAATAAATATTTTTCTTTTTATTCTTAATAATATTATTAAAACAATCCAAAATTTCAATATAAAAAGTTTATCTCTATTAGAAAATATTTCCTTTAATAATTTATATATTATAACGATTTCTTTTAAGAATATAAAGATTAATATTTTTATAATTAGTATTATTTAATATAATATAAATATCAAATACTTCATTAATTTATTTATTATAATAAAGAAATAATTATATATTATTTTTATTATTGGATCTTTAAATTTTGATAATAAATTTATAAAATCTTATAATATTGATTTCTATAATATAAATAGTATTTCGATGATATTCATTTATCTATAAAGAATATAACAAAAAGTTTTATTTCTAATATAAGTATTATATTCGATAATTATTTTATTAATCATATTATAAAGTCCTGAACTTTAATATTATCTTTTGATTCTTAAATATATTCTTTATATTCTTTGATATCTATAAATTAATAATATATATTATTCTATAATATATTCAAAAACAATATTATTTGATAATCAAATTTTATTCTTTATTCGAAGTAATCTATTAATAGTTATTGATAGTTTCGATTATTTGATATCTTTTTTATTTTATTATATTTTTATAAGTTTATCTTTCTAGATCTTTATTAATTTATTTTTTATAATAATGATTTCTATTAAATTAAAAATAAAATTTTTATTTAATAAAGATTTCAAAATCATTATCTTTTGATAGATTTTATTATTTTTGTAATCTAATAATTTATTTAAAGTATCTATTTTTATATTATCCTTTCCCTTAATATATTTAATTATCAAATCAAACCTTGTTAATTCCTTAATTTATTTAATCAATCTATAATTATTCAAAACCTTAATAGTAATAAAGATTTAAAGATTCATATAATCAATATAAATAATTATTAAGAATTTAATCCTTTAGAAATAAATCCTTTAATATTTCAATGTTTTTATAATAATTATAAATTCTTTTTTATAAATATTATAATTTTATTTTGTTTTGTTTATTTTATTTAAATAATAAATAATAAAGTATAGTTTTCTATTATCATCTTTTTATAAATAGATTTTTATTATATAGATATTAGAAGTATCTATTTCGATAATACTTTCTCGATTATTATGATAATTATAAAGGATAGATTCTTTTATAAATCTATCTTTGATTTCTTGAAAAGTTTGTTTTGTTTTTTTATTTTATATAAAAATTATTCTTTTTTTGATTATTTTGATAAAGGGTTTTATTATTTTCGAAAAGTTTTTTATGAATATTTAATAGAAATTGATGAATTCTAATATAGATTATATATTTTTGATATTTCTAAATCTTTTCTAATTCCTTACTTTTTTTATTTTCTTAGAATCTATATTTATTTATTTTAATTAAATAATATATCCTAAAAATATTATCTTTTATATTCCAAATTTATATTTCGATAATTTGAATTTTAAATCTATTTTTCTAAATATTTCGAATACTTTCAATATATATCTTTTGTATTTCTTCTTTTTCTAAAAAAAGATTAGAATATTATTTAGATAACAAATTATAAATAAATTGAATTTTTTGAGTATCTCGTTATTCTATTGTTGATATATAATTGGTATATTGATTAAATCGAATAGTATAATTATATATTTTTATAAATTTAATGATAATATAAAGATTATCTTTTATTCATAATTCTCTTTTATTTATATCAAATTGAAAATGTTCTTTTAATCTAATTTTATATAAATCATTGTTTTATTCAATTTATCTTTAAACTTCTAAACTTTCAATATTGAATATATATCTTTGATTATTCTATTATTAATTTAATAATAATCTTTACAAAACTAATTATCTAGATTGCTTTTCTTGAATATCAATAATATATTAGATATATAAAAGGATTTGGATTTCCTAATCCATTCTTTTTTTTTAACTTTAATCCTATATTCTTTTTATATCTATATAGTATTAAGATTATATAACCTTAACTTTTTAATAAAAAATACAAATCCCTTTTTGAAATTGATTTTATAATTTCAAGGTTTATATTCTAATAAAACCTTCAAATTCTATAAATCTTTGAAGAGTTTAACAAATCTTTTATATTATATTAGAATTTCTTTTTCATTGATTTTATTAATCAATAAAGGATCTATTATTGTTATAGTATAATATTTAATTTTTTTGAAAATTTGTTCTTTCGGATTATATAATTATTTGTTATTGTAATTACAACAATCGAATATTAAAATATCTTTTATTCAATTGATATTTGGATTATATTTTTTAATCTACAAAATATCAAAGACAATTGTATATCTGTTTAATAATATTAAATCCATTTTGATTTATTTAATATATCTATTTGATATAATCATTTTGATAATATTGATTTCTTTATATATTCAATCATCAATTCTAGTTTTCTTTTTTTTTAATAATATCAGTTAATAAAAGTTCTATTTTAATTTTATAGAAATTCTATTTTCTTTAATGAAATTGGAATCTATAAATATATTTATAATTCCGAAATTAATCAAGGTATTTGTTTATTGATTCTTTAATTTAATTTTTATAATCAATTATTCAATCCTTATAATATTATTAAGTTTTAATAATAATGATTCGATGATTTATTCTTTGATAAAAAGATTCAGTTATTTTTATTAGTATTTGTTTATACTCAATAATTGATAGAATATAATAAATAATAATTCTATTGATTTTATTTGAAAATCTTGATAATAATCCTGATTTGATACTTCTTTATTATCTTTATTAATCCTTTATCAAATACAATAAATCCTGATTTATAATAGGATTTCCTATATTTTTTCAATTTCCAAATCATACTTGTTGTATTTCTATACTTCATTAAAAGATAAAGAATTTATATTTACAATATATCTTTTATTATCGTTTATTTTAATATTTTCCTTAAATATTATATAATAAATATCATTATATATTATTGTATAGAATATTAATAAAATAAAATAATTAT
Organism: Sclerotinia trifoliorum; assembly: GCA_905066765.1. Lineage (NCBI taxonomy): Eukaryota > Fungi > Ascomycota > Leotiomycetes > Helotiales > Sclerotiniaceae > Sclerotinia > Sclerotinia trifoliorum. The sequence goes on from CAJHIA010000021.1 coordinate 1,224,898, forward strand.
AGATTCTATATTTTTTAATAAAATCAGATTTCTTTTCTTTATAATAATATTATATTTGTTTTTTATTTAGGTAATTGATTAAATATTATAATTCATTTTTCTGAAGCAAATGATAAGATTCAATTGATTATTGATCTTCTTTGAATTCCTCAATTGATTCTTTATTTCTTAATTCAAAGTTTTTTGAAAATTCTTTTTTATAATCGATATTATTTTTAATACTAATTTTAAAATTTTGATTATTGATATCTAATTCCTTTAATTATTCAAAGTTAAATTGAAATAAATCTTTTTTTAATAATTCCATTTTCTTTAAGTTTCCTTTCAAAATCCTTATTTTTCGAGAATTTTATCTTTTGTTTCTAAATTTTATTTATTTTCTACTTTTTGTAATAAATGATTTCTTTTTTTGAAAACAATCTTAGAATATATATTCGCTTTTTTTATAAATAAAATATAAATTATTTTTTTTATATTTTTTCTTTTCATTAATATTTAAATTATTTAATTTTATATAATATCATTTGATATTATTCAATTCTATTGAATTGTTAATATTATAATATTTATTTTGATAATAAGGTTTTTAAAACTTTTTGTTTTTTTAAATGATTCCTTTCTTCTTTATTTATTATTTATAAAATCGATTATTAATAAAAATAAAGGTTTCAATTAATTTAGAAAGATTAAATAGTTTCGGAACTCTTGTTAATTCATTTTTGATAATATCTTTCAATCTTTTATAAAATTGTAATTTTAGATAATTATTATTCTAAATAATATACTTGATATATTATTGAAATTTGATAATATAAATTATGATTAATCTGATCTGTTTAAATTATCGTAATACTCTTTCAATTATATAATCGAGATCTACTTCTTCGAATACTTTATCAAATCCTTATCTGAACAATTTATAATTAAGAAAGAAACAATAAATCTTAGATTTCATATTCTTATTCAATTAATTATCAATAATCTTGATTATTAGATCATTGAAAAATAATTCAATTCAATTGAATATAGTTCTTCAAAAAAAGGAAATCAATTATAAGATTTTTTGTATAGAAATCAAGAAAAGTTATTTGTTAAAGATATAATAGAGATCAATTTGTATAACAAAAGCTTAATATTTATTATAATTTTTATAAAATAAATTAAAAATGGATATCTGAATCGTTTATTTATATTTTATAATAATAATGATTTGAATAATGATTCTGATTGGGTTGAATGAAAATAATTCGATAAATTGTTAATTGAAAGTTATTATATTATATATAGCTTAATTATAATAGTGTTCAAAATGTAACAATTTGATCGAAATAATAACTATCTTAGGTTTTTGTATAATTGATAATTATAAGTTAAGATTAATAATCATTGATTATTTATTCGAAAATGAATATATTATTAGATCAATTGGAATATAAATAAACTAATTGATAATTAAATTGAATATAAAACTTTTAAATTATAAAACTATTTTAATTATATACTAATGAATATAAAGAAGTTTTATAAAACTTTAAAACTTCAAAAAGCTTCTAAAGTTTTAGAAACTTTTAAAACTCTTAAAGTTTCTTATTATATAATTAAAATCAAACTATATATCCAAATTTGCTAAAGATAAAAAGACTATATAAAACAATTATTATACAAATTTATATACAAATCATCTTGCTTTTTGATAAGGCCTAAGCTCATATAGATACATTGATTGCTGCCTCTCAATATATCCTTATCTTAATCGTAAATCGTAACACTCGGATATATAATCTGATTCTAATTATATAATAAAGAGCCCTGAAAGCTTCGAAAGCTTTTAAAGCTCTAAAAGCTTTTTGAAGTTTTAAAGCTTTATAAAGCTTTTTTATATTCATTAGTATATAATCAGAATAGTTTTATAATTTAAAAACTTTGTATTCAATTTAATTATCAATTAGTTTATTTATATTCCAATTGATCTAGTAATGTATTCATCTTCGAATGGATAATTAATGATTATTAACCTTAATCTACAACTATCAACTATACGAAAACCTGAGGCAGCTGTTGCCTCGACCAGATCATTACATTTATCTTATTCAATTCAAGATAATAATAATATTATTATTATTATAAGTTGAATAAATTGAATTGAATGATTTCAAAGTTAAATGATTCTAATAGAGTTGAATGATTTCAATAAAATTAAATTGAAAAAAGTTTTAAGTTAGATTTGTTTAAAATTATAAAGTTTATATTAAGCTTTTTGTTAGATTATTTACTAAGTTATTTTAAACCAATCAGATTGTCAGGATCATGACTTATTTAAACAAGTTTTCATTTTTTATTATTTATTAAATAAATCTTATATACAATAAGATTATAAAGTCGATAAGTCGATAATAATAATCAATTTTAAAATAAAATTTAATTAAATATTTCAAAAATTTATATTTTATTTTTAATAATTTTTTTGAAAAAGTTATTTAAGATTTTTAGATTTTAAATTTATATAAATCTTATATAAATCTTATTATTATTTTAACTTTTTATATCTTAATTAATAAAATTATCAAAAAATCTATTTATATCTATTTGAATTATTTATAATTGAAATTTCAATTGATTTTATTCATTTATTATAAAATTATTAATAAATAAATATTGTTTTTTGATATAAAAAATAATTAAAATAAAAAAATTAATTCAAATATAAAATAAAGGAATTAAAATAAATAAATTTATTTTCAAAAATCTTTTTAATGAAAATATAAATAATTTTTTTTACATAATTTAAAATTTAAAATTATAATCTATTATATAATATTTTATTTGAATATTTTATAAATTTTTATAATTTATTTTTAATAATTTTTGTTGAAAAATTATGTAAATTTTTCAAATTTTTCAAATTTATATATAAATTCTATACAAATTAAAAATCAAAATTTCAATAGATTTTATTCTTTCATTGTTGAATTATTAATAATTGAAAATGATGATTTTTGATATAAAAAGATGATCTATATTAGAAGTGGTCCAAAAGTAAAGTATTAGATTTATACTATCTTTTTCTTTTCTTTCATCTTCTTTTTCTTTATCCTCATCCTTCAATATTCAAATTAATCAATATTTATAACATCTCAATAATAAAATATCCATCCCACCTCTTCAACACTCTCCTCTTTTCACTTTTCCTTATTTACATATATCACCCCTCGCCCCTCAATATCCTGCTGCTAGACCAGACAAAATAATTATTTTGGGGTTATTTTCACCAGTGTAACTATTCCTTTTGTTTTGTTTTGCGTCGAGTTATTTATAAATCCTCCTGTCGGTACATCATGTGATCAACCTCGAAAGGGAGCCGTACGACTAGTGCATTCTAGTCCGTACCCTTTTCAATATAAATAGGTCTCTCTCCTCTAGATAAATAATAATCATCCATGAACAAATACAAGAAGATACTACTATGCATTGCATCGTATCACCGAAGTGATACCAACACCTCCCTTTCATTTCTCATCACCAAATTATTTCTCCCCCGACCCCGACCCCGAACCTATACTTTTCCTCTTCTTATTTAATCTCGTATCTGGTATTTTGTATGTTTCATCTCCCATTGAATAATATAATCTAGTGATTAATGATCCTGTATTAGTTACCATACCTTCAAAAATCATAATTGCGAAATGCATCTTTTTGACTAGTTAGATTTTGATGGTATAGTGCCGCGACGATTTATCTTGGCCTTATTTGTGATAACTTGTTGAGGTGCATTTATTGGTGTATGGTATTTTGTTTTTTTTCTTAACTGATTTTTATAACATTCTCGTCTATACCCCTTTTCCTTTTCCTTCTTTCCTTCAATCCCCAATCCCCAACCCTCATCCCTCAACCCCAACCCTCAACCCTCATCCCCTCAACCCCAAGGGTTTCCCTTTATCTGATCACAAACCCACTACTTCCCCTCTACCCAGATCGGTTATATAAAAATGAAATCAGAGAGGAGAAAAGATCTATGAAAATTCAACTAAGAGAAAAAGAAAAAGAAAAAAAAAAAGTCAACTAGTTAACTGTACTTAGTAATTAATTAATTAACTAATAAAAACTGAATAGATACCGGGAAAACACCACTTACCATCTAGGTCTCTTTGATATATATAGATATAGTCATTAGATTCTTCATTTTATAATCGTGAGATGATTTACAGCGATGGTGTAATTTGCGGGTCGAGGGGGGGAGGATTGGAGTTTTTACTTAAGCTAGGGAGTGGATGGGAGGGGATGTATTGTGTGGTAGGAGGGTGGATGGGTATATATATACAATTACCAATCGAGTATGTATAAGCTCATGGGTTAGTATCCCTCCCTCCCTCCTTACTTTGGAAATGTAAAACAAGTCGGTAGGTAGTTAAAAGGGGTAGATATTCTTATATATTTGTAACTAAATAACACTTGTAAGATTTACATAGATAAATGTAGACTTATAAAACCCATTTCATAAGATCTTACAATCATCATTTATTATCACCTACTTAATCTTGAGATTGAGGTTGGGATTGAGGTTGGGGTTATTAAACTAAAATACTTAGGTAAGATCTTACCTCCTTGTTATAACTTATTAGTATCTTATCCTGATTTCTATACAAATGGGATTGTGAAATGTACTAATGAAAACTACCCAGTACATGAAGTGTTTATTTCATTCTTTTCCTTTCATTCACTTCTTTCCCTTTAACTTCATTCCTCTCCTCTCCTCCCCTTCCTTCCCTTCCTTCCTCAAATCAATCAGAGCTGCAAATGTAAATCTTATATTCCGCTATGAGTTCATCATTATGCAGTTCTGATTGTGTTGGTGCGCCAGTGTTGGTATTGGTATCGGTATCGGGACATAATACAAAAGTCTTTTCAAGTCATGATATCCATTGATATTGTTTCCTTTCTTTTGTTTTGTTCTGTGATTTGAGTCGTTGGTATGGTGTGTATGGTATGCATTTGGTTAGGTAGGATATCGTGTCAATAGGTAGCGTAAGAGGTTGATGTTTGGATGATTTGGATGATTTGGATGATTGATGTATGCGAGGGTAAGAGAGTGGCTGGAGCATAATATTGAAAATTGGGGGAATGGAATAGTTGTTGCTGTTGTATGTATATGTATGTGTGGTTATTGTATGTACGTAATCCTTCAAAGGTCCATCATATCATATCAAATTGTAGTCTTAGTCTTAGTCTAAATATCTACATCGATTCCTGAAGTATACTCATTAGTACATCAACTCCACACCAAAAAAGGAAAAAGATTAACGAAGAAACACAAGCAAAACACAAGAAAGAAGAAAAGAAAAAGACCATAACTCACCTCTCACCTATCACCTCCCAAAACCTCACCACAAACCCCTACCAAAAAATCCCTCATCCCCTCAATCCACCCCTCTATCTCCACCATCTCTCTCTGCATCTCCCCAAAAACAACTACACCCCGATAAACCATCCTCTTCTTCTCCTCCACCATCTTATGTATCTCTGCCTGGATTTTCTCCTTTCCCTCACCACTAGTCCCATTTAAATCTTCCCTCAATTTTTGCGTGAGAAGAGATTCGAATCCTCGAAGAGTCTCGCTAATCATTTTTAAAACTCCCTCGATATCTCCTTGCTCCATTTTCTCTTTTGCGATTTTGTGGACTGCGGTTGGTTTTCCTTCTTGATGTGTAGTTACTTGCCAGATGTTTTGTTCGGGTGCCATATGTTTATTTTGTAGTTGGTGGTGAGGTGTTTCTTCTCCAGTATTTGTCGTACTAGTACCAGCCCCAGTATCAGCATCAACATCACCCCCAAACCCAGCCATCGCAACAACCTCCTCAATCTCATAAACCACCTGGATTATATCCCACAAAACACAACTCAAAGAATCTTTCCTCTCCAAAACAAATTCCCGATGACTAGTAATACGATCACCGATTATTTCCCCAACATTAAACAAAAAAGTCGAAGTAATCTTATTTTGTCCCTCCGTGATCTTCCCATCCAGCCCCATCCACGCATTCATCATGATCCTGAAATCCTCCTCCCTAACCTTTTCCCCATCTGCCTTGGATCCATCTCCTATGGTATAGTCTCCGTCTTCGTTATGCATGTTAGCTGTATAAAGAGTTTGATTAAAAGGCTCCTTGATGAAGGAAAATATATCGGCAACCCCCATACCGGTATCAATATCAATATCGGTATTAATATCGATACCTAGATTCGCTAACATAATTTGTAGCACAATGCCTCCAATAATGAGTTGAGCGCAAACCATCATGAAGAGAGCGATGACTTCGCGGGTATTGAGACCTCTTTTGGGAATGAGTAGGTTATGCATCTTGTATTGTTGGTTGGGTGAAGATCGATGGTGTAGATTGCGATTGCTGCGTTCGAGGTGGTCTGGCTGTCTCGTTGACAGTTTATCTTCGATCTTAAAATCGAAGTCAAGGTCTGCTTTGTCCTGCCGAGCGCTGGTAAAGTGTATTTATCAAGAAATACAAAGATATTCCCTCAATAAACTCTCAAACAACAAGAAGAACCGAGATACGATGAATTTGTATCCCAATCCCAACCTCACAAACCGCGCCAAAAGCAGCAAAATAACAAAATAACAAAGCAAAAACAATCACCCAGCAACCAACAACCAACAACCACTTCTTAAGCTACCAAGCTTATTATCTCGAATCTCGAATCTCGTATCTCGAAATGTACAATTTTGCTTTCCTTTCTTTCCCTTTCCTTTGCTTTCCTGTCCTTTGCTCTTGATAGATACGTTGTAGTTGTAATAATCTCAGTGGTGTAGATACCTAGAGACCCAATACCCAACCCTTGAAGAATAAACACAACTAGATCTAAAAAAGAAAAAAAGGAAAATCATAAAGACCTCAGGAAGAAGAAGTGAAAAGCCCCTTCAAAACCAGACGTCCAGGCAGGCAGCGCCGAGATACGATGCGGAGCTCATGGATGGGAATGAATGAATACCTAGATAATAAAGGTGAATATCAGTTAACTATTACCTAGTACCTAGTACCTCGATACCTAGTTAATGAACAAATAGGATTTGAATTTCGGATAGAGAGATAGATAACATTGATAGTATGAAATTTCTATGATTTCTTGATTTGAAAATTTTCATCTATCTATCTGTTAGTACCTAGGTAGATATCAGTATGAATGAAAGATTAAAGATTACTACCTAGGTAGCTTCATAAATATCAAAAGAAAAGAAAACATTCATATACTTATCAAAAAAGTAAAACTGAAGTAAAAAAATACATTAAGATTATATTTACACTACCTACCTACATAAAAGCCCAGTACCGAGTGAATTCTTTCCCACTATACACTATCCATCAGATATGATAAAATGATAAACATAAGACCTTTAACATAAACACCATCCATAGGTACCCAGGGTATCATAATAAAAGCAAAATCAAAAGAAAGTAGCCAATTTTATCTCTCTCCATCTCTCTCTCTCAGTATGCCACCACCAATCTCTCTTCTTTCTATCTTTAGATTTGGAGTTTAGATCTATATTCCAACTTCCCGTACAGCCATCATTTGATCTCGAATCTACTCCTTTTTCCAAAAGTGTTTCAATACTCATGATTGATTCATCGCTACCTTCGGAATCTGGCTTTAGGTTGTATACCACTTTACTTTCCACTTTTCCGATGAATGTTCCTAGCTTGAATCTCTCAACAAATTGTCCCTCATCGTCCCAAACTATGATGTCGAATTGTGGTATCGTTGCATTATCGATTCGAAGTTGAGCAAGTTGACGAGCATTTAGTAGACTCATCATTTCATGTCTACCGCTTCCATCTATAGCAGATTCATATGGAAGGGATAGTGAAGATGAGTTGGAAGATTTTCCTGTCATCACACTATCACGACGCTCGCTTGGTCGGGAGAATACCGACTGTCGATTCGACGGAGGCATGATAGGTATAGCGGCAGGCATACTCGATGATCGATTTGGAGTACTGCTAACTCCCATGTTTCGATATTTGTCTCCAGGTAGTTCAATTTTTGCCCTTGGTTTACATAACTTTTGGATTACACCGTTGAAGTCAGTTGGAGCACGGATAGACCGAAGACTGGCGAAACCGGAGAAGGTGATGGATTTTGCAAGGATTTCAGTGGCTTTATCGTCGTCCGGATTTGTAATTTCCCAGTGGAGATGTTCGAGGGTGGATGATGCAAGATAGGGATGTAAGAAGATATCATTCTGGTCGTTGAGCATAGGGGAAGGACCCTGTGATAAAGAGAAGGATTTGAGGTTCTTCAAATGAGTGAAAAGTCGAGCCAGTACGGCTAGTGATCGAAGTGGCAATGATATTAGAGAAAGCGAGGTCAAACCAGCAGAACTAGGCAATGAAGCATAGGCTGATAACCCATTTGTAGTTATACCTGGAAGTGAATCGAGTCGAAGATTTTTAAGGGCTGGTAAGCAAAGTAAATTCTCGTCATTAAAAGATGTACGTGGAAAGTTCGATATATATAAATCCTGAAGCGATGGAAGACGTCGGAAAATATCGTTGAATAGAGGTGAATCAATCATGCCACCTGGGCTACAGTGAAGAACGAGTGTTTGTAAGTGCGGCCAGTTCGAGTTGAGGCCCAAGAAATCCAGATACTGTTCGGAGCGTAAGGGACCTGGTACAATCACAGGGTTTTCGGCTTTTTCAGAGGCATTATAAAGACGTCGTATGGGACTTGGTTCGATGACCCAGACTTTCTCAATGAGTTTTGACCGTGTCGACAATGCGTGAAAGAATCTTGTAAATTCATGATCGTATGGTTGATAAATTCCTGGAACACGTTCTAGGTTTGGGCATGCCATTATGACCGAAGCCACTAAATCCATATATTCATCCTGTTCCTGTTTCGTTCTGACTGGTTCTGGTAGTGAAGGGACTTTCAATGATTTGACATATTTGGCGAGTTCTGGTTGACTTCGAAGGGTTCGACGAAGGAGTCTTAATCTCGTTCCATATTTTGACTTGTATTTCTTTTTTGTATGTAAAGTCGAATCACTCCCAACAAGTTGTATATCTTCATATAGAATGACTCTCGCAGCACTCCACCATTTTTTGTTGCTCAATGCAAGACTATGCAAATCTCTCATCCAACATGTTGCACAACTTAGACTCCCCGCTTTCAGATGTGATTTCTTGAGCTCTCTCAGAATAACCAAAAGTATTTCCTCAGGAAGTCTAAGGAAACCATCTCCTGAAGATGGCTGCGGAACAAAGTTCGTCCAAGATGCAGGTTCTTGCATTAATCTTTGAGGCTCGAGAAGAGTTGATTGAACCGGTGGTCTGGGCTCAAATTCGTAACGATTGGAGATTATTGGATCTGTCTGAGACCTAGTGGGTCCATATATTGAACTTCTTGATACTGATCTAATGGAGAAATTGTTGGACACTGAAGATATATCACTGACTAGGCTGGAAATATCGTCAATTGAGGAACTAGTGCTCAAAGGGCTTCGAGGTTTTGAATCAAAGATACTCGCACTTCCAGCGGACGCCGGTCGGGGATTTCGTGGCGGAGATTGCATTTCCCACGTAATTCCTTCCCAGATGATAAGGTCGTGTTTAGAAAGTATGGGCTGAATATATGTAGGATAAGAGATCGAAATTATATGTTTTGTGTGAGGTCGTGAAGATTGAGTGAAAATATTTTGAAACTCGTGTTGGCTAGATTTACGCCTCTTTCTCAAGATCTTTCGATCCTTTCGGTCGTTTTTAACCTTGCAGACAGATTCCCGATCCTTCCGTAGACAATTGAATGAATGTGTAAACGTCGTATGGGATGTGCAGCAAGAGGAAGAGAAAGTAGCGGGACAAGTGGTTCTAAAGAAGAAGAAAACATAGTGTTAGCTAACATGTCATTTCATATCATGCTAAATGATAAATCCGAAGAGTATGACCCCGATTTGCCGCTTTTGTATATGCTACCTCATTTCGACGCCGTAAAGAGTACTGATCGCGCGCCTAGGTAGTAGAAGATGTAAATTAAGATTAGGGTGGAGCGTTTCGTACAGGGAGCCCATCCCAGAAGACGGCTAAAGCGCAGAAACAGTGAGGGAGCGACGCAAGACGTGCCCCGTAAGATACAAACGAGCCACTGATAAGGCATATGGAGTAGAGAAATCATACTATTTTAAGGCACAGCCTCTGTTGCTTTCTACTGCCACCTGTCCCATACTTGTGGAGCTCTTGTGGCGGCACGAATGCAACAATGCAAGCCGGAGAGTTTGAGCCTTTTCAAGTCTAGTAGGCACGGTGTAGACTTGAGACGGTTTTGGGGGAAATTACGATAGATCGATGCGATGATTAAAGCAGAATAGTGAAAGTAAGAGAGGAAGATAGATGCCTCCATTAGTACTATTTAGCCGAAGGGTAAAGAAATGGAGTAAATAATTGAACGATGTCTTTTTGTTTACTCTGCAAGGGTACATACCTAGGATCTGGTGGTTTTGACTTCATCTTGACAAAGTTAGGGGTTGACGGATGAATTGATGCGTTATCGTCGTCTAAATTACAGGCTTCAGCAGGTGGGGATCGGAAACGTAGATGCATGTTTGGGCCCTCTCGAGACCTTGCAACTGTCTCAAACACCATAAATGCATCAATCGCTGCAAGGGACCAGCCAGATATTGGTCTGTTGAATGAAGTAATATAAAATCCGGGGATCTAACTTTTAACTTTTACCCCATAACAGCAGCAGCTCTATCAGCTTGAACGACTCGGCAGCTTCTTCTTATATACATATAATATACTCTTACTTCTGCTTCAATACCAAATAACCACAACATTCACATCATCAAAACATCCGCGTGATCGATCTCGCCCATCGTCTAACACAAAGTTGGCTTCACCGGGTTTAGAATCATGTCTTATAAATTGACAGATTCCGATTGCGTGGGAGTTATCTCTCGGTTTATTGGAGAGCATTCTCATATGAGCCCGAACCACCACACGAAACATCAAATCCCCACGAGTTCCAGGACATCATCTACACCAATGAAATATCAGATCTGCTGCTCTGAGCTGCTGTGTTGCTGCGGGTGTGCAGTTCAACACATGTTGTCAAAACACCACGTTATTTGGCTAAACTCGCGCCAATAATGAAGGCGGTTCGGACGGCATGAGTCAACGCCACAGTCTACACAACAGGCGGTTTGAAGATCAAACTGACGATCTCTCCCGCTCATTAAATTTCCATGTCTTTCATTTCTCATATATGTCCCGAAGATTTGCATATATTCATTTACGATATGCTTTCGCTAGGAAGGCTGACTTGAGTGTGGATTGAGCCGAGAAAAACTCAGCCCCGAAAGCTATTGGACTTGAAATGAAAACACCAATATCACGTGTCGGTAATGAGATTTCGATTTGCTCTGAATCTTGGCCTATTTTCGGGAAATTTTATGAAAGGAAACTTGGGGAAATTCCGGTCAGTTTTCGGACCTCAAGTGCGATCATCCTCGAGCATGATAGTAAAAATGATCTTGCCGTGTAGGTAGTCGCGTGGCATATTTTACAGAAAACAGTCTGAAATTAAAGACTCCATGTTTATTGCTTTTTCCTTCCGTCGAGAAAGAATTAGTTTTACTGCTGATTCTGCAGTTTTTCTGTCCGTTTGAGGTGGTGAAAGTAAGAATGAGTCTTCTCGTTCTTTTCTGATCAAAGCTCACAATTCGTAAGATTTTGAGGACGATCGTGACGCAGGGCCATGCGTGGAGCTAGGATGGACACTCAGGACGATAAACCACAAAACCTTTCGAGTCCCTCAACGTGGGAGCGGTCTGCCAATTTCCCTCCTCTTCGCCGTTACCTTTTGACTTTCTCCCTGGTTCTTTTACTCCCTCATCGTCTGCATCACTCTATCAAATATATCTATATTCTATTGTTACCGGAGTATTGCACGCTTGTCGGGATTTGCATCACGAACAAATTCCATCGGATATTGCTATGGTTACAATCCTTCCCTCATATGTATCCTGCTTACAATGCAAATTTGCCCTCTTCATCCCTTGTCCAAAAACACTTAAACTTGTGTCGACCGTCTACCAAGAAAGGATAGTATTGATATTGGCATGTTTTATACTGATATTGACAACCTAGTGCTAGGCTCAGATGGCGAAATTTTTGTTAAAGCCTGAAAATTGAATACTGGTCTGTTAAGTGCCTCATGATTCCAATACGGAAGTAAGTAGAGTTACTTCATGTTGGAGAATGAATGTTGCAAATCGACCAATCCAGTCGACAGTACGAACATCGAGCTTTGCCCCTTCCCGAGAGCTTTGGATGGCGAAAGTGGTAAATAATGATTTCAATAACGTTGGTCAAAAACACGCGTATTGAGAAAGCAGAAGGTGCTCGCACCTCTGAGTACGTAAATGACTTATCTACGTACCAACCCAACAAACAAATACAACTATACGCATCAATCGCGATTATCAAACCATCGGAAATCACACTATTCTTTCGGCGCCTATGCAAGCTACAAGTTTTCAAATATGGCGAAAGGGATAATTATCCGAGAACTTTCCCAAAAACGAGAAAGAAAAAACCAAAAGACGACATCATTTACACCATTCCCACGCCTTCCCCGAAGCTTCGAAAGGGAATATGGAAGTGAGCAAGCTTCAGCGACCTTCGGGAGATCAGTATCGAAGAGCATTCCCATTGTGAGAGGTTCGGTGGTGATGATGGATACAAGTGCAAAAGCATTGTACCCGCAGTCCAGCGGACATGCGGGGAGTGTTGGGCTGGAGGTGTGTATCATTACAAGCTAATGGGATGGGTTCTAGAATGAAAAAGTATAAGTCGAGATGAGGAAGAAGCCTTGGTAATGGATTTGATGCCGAATAACAATCATTGAGAGGTTGAGTTTTGAGAGTGAGTTAATATGGCATTAGATGAGAAAAGAGAATAAGAGATTTTAGGAAAACGAATAATAGGAGAGTCAGGGTTCCAGGGGTATTTTGGGGACAATGAGAGGTGCAACTGTAAGATGTCTATCTCCTCTCAAAGTTTGTTAGTTATGTATTCCATGCAACCACATACCAAACTGGAAGAACAAGTCATCGGCCGTCACTCGCCTACTACTTAGCTGTGATTGATTCATCGATTCATTCCAGGGACTGATTACCTACCTAGTCCACAAAGTATATTATCAGCTGACCAACACTGTCCCTTCCCCATTTGCAGCAAATGCCAACATCTTCACTTATCTCTGGACGAAATACTTCCAGAAAAACTTCAAATCTTTCATCCACAATGCAATGTGATTTTTCAAGATACTAGGTAATTCATTCTACATTCGTCACCTTCAGCCAACTACTACTGTAAGCATCTTCCTATGGATATTCACCAACAGGTCTCCAAGTTTGATATCTTTTGTCGTTATAAGTTCGGAGGCTAGTATTGTTATCGTCATTGTCATTGTTATTGTTCTTGTTTCAATTTCTCATCATTGACATACTATCTGAGCGGTCGCTTCGAGACCCAATAAAGAATACTGGTAATTTCCTCGGTGTTTCCAGTTGTTTTTATTAAGATATCATGGAATCTTCCCGATCTACCTTCTCCCTTCTCCCTTCTCCCTTCTCCCTTCTCTCCTCACATCACCACTTTCCATAGCCACCTCCAAGAGCTATAATACACTCTCAACCTCATCCTCAATCCATTTCTTTTCTTCTCCAGTTCACAATTCTGCATGCCACATTCTCACCAAAGCTCAATGTCTTTCAAGACTCAATATGCAATTCGAGGCTTTCCATAACCTTGATCGCAAAACTCTCTACTTTCGTATTTCAATGCTCACTTTGTCAATCATAACTGCCATTTTATTTATTTATATCATCTTTGCTCTCAGCAGGGAATAATAAGACTTTGGTGAGTTTGTTTTCGATTCATTACATATTGCATCGATGAACTGACCAGGACTCAGCAGACAAAATCCCAAAAAGTGCATGTGATTTCATGACTTCACTTCACTTTCAACACCACTCCAAATAACTTTCTCACAATATACTTTAACAATGGACAGAGGAGAAATTTACTGATTAATGAATTTTAGATATGCTCTTTTCATCAACTGAAAGAGAAAACTGTGCAGCGGTTAGAAGTCCGTTAAAAAGATTAGCCACGTGGAAGTTCACAGCTACCATTAAATACGTACGGCACAATCACTTGCATTGCATTCGCTTTTACTATAAAGGTTGTTCGTTCCATCATCATATTCTAGTTCCTCATCATGTGCTTCCTTCAATTGTCGACTCTCAGTGACTGATTTATTCAATACTGAACAGAATCAACTTATTTCCAATCACAGTCATCGGAATCCAAGCACTAAATTACCCACCAACTTGCATATTCACTATGGCGTCAGACAACAACTCGGACGAGAAAAGCTCAACAAAGATACTTCGAATTGATAACGCTGAAGAGTTCCCTGCACTTTCATCAAATTCTAAACCTTCAGGAGAGAAGACTGTCACCACATCTAATTGGGGCTCATTATTTCCATCCAAAGTGCCGAAACCCCCCTATTCCATCCATCATCCTTCACCTTCACACCATCGTTCCCTTCCACCTCTTCCGACTCTTCCTGTTACACCCCAAAAAGAAATGTCTTCTCCCAGAAGTCATTCAATTGGGAAAAGAGAGCATGTACTTCTATCACCTACTAATGCAGAATGTACGAGTATTATGTCTGACGAAACAATGACTGAGGTAGAGGAGGCAAATACACCTTGGAATTCCCCGACTGAAAATAACGATAATAATATTTCTGTTGTCAAAGACGGAGATCTTGGAGGCGGGGCTACAGCGGAATTTCCGGATTCCATTGCAATAGAGACAACAAATCCGCCACAAAAAGAGCTTCTTCCTCCATTCAAATTCCCAGACAGTACAGCAATGCTAAAAATCGATCATTACAATTCTTCGCCAAAACTCGCAAAGGTAAAGAATATGGAATTCGAAGAACTATGCGAAGCAGAACGCCATGATACTCCTTCTTATATCGAAGGAGGCTTACCTTTATTAGATGTGGTGATGAATGATCCACACAGAGTGATACATGCTATCAAGCATATGATGCAGGGTATTATTTTCATGAAAAGGGCTTTGGGCGCTCCTCGGGATGAACTCGAACACCTTATGAATGCTCACTCAAGTACGTTGGATCGGATTGATGATCTTCGCGAGAAGGAGAGGCTTGCGAGGTTATCCATTGAGAGAAAAAAATCAGAAATTAAAATGGCGCAATTGGTCACTGAAAACGAACATATCATTGCTTTCAAAGAGATGGAACATCCAAAGTCTGCTACTAGGTTCAATCCCGACGCCGTAAGTCTTGATGTGTTTGAACCTCTCAAACAGAAACTGCTAACTGAATTTTGTAGAAACCTTTTTCCCCGTCCCGTTTTATGCCATCAAAATTTATGAGTCCCACACCTCCATTTGCAACAGTGCCTACTATACAGACAATATCTCCGTTGAAATATTCGATTCTTCAGGAACCAGGATTCATGGTAGAACAAAATCGCAGCCTCCACACACAAGCAAAATTTCATCCACTTCTCAATAGATCTAGAACATGGTCTGCGCAAAGCCGTCAACGTACTTCATTTAGTCCCTATATTCATTTCAACGCATATCGCCCAAGCCCCATGACGCCCATTTTTCTCCACCAGGTACCATCGCCACCGCCCATGGTTTCTTCACAGTTGCCATGGAATTTCCTTTCAAAATCTGTTGATTCTTTCCAATATCAAACTACTCTTGTTCAGTCTCCACCCCAGTCGCCAAAGCCAATTCAATCACAGGTCAATATTTCGTTGGTAGATAAGTCAATGCTGCGGACACCAGTGTCGGGAAAGACAGATCATAGGTCTACTCCTACCTCACCGACCAGACATCTGTCGGCACATTCATTATACAAAGCTAGCAGTACAAACACTAGTCCACAGAGAAGTATATCTACTAATCAAACGGTCCACTCACCACAACTCTACAAATCAAAGCTATACTCATCTAAGAACCTCATTCCCCCGACAGCTACCGCCGAAGATATTCAAAGAGCTGTGTTGCTACTCCCACGAAGCTACCGCCACATATGCCCTTCTTCCTTCACGACACCTGACTTCAAATGTCCAGTACCAAATTGTATGCTCCAGCAGATCTGCCCAGATTTTACAAGTGAGAATGGCTGTTCCTTTCGACCACCTCCTCTCAGCGACTGGCCCTGGAAATATCCACCTAGAGGTCCTCTTATCAACCAATCTCAACAGTGTAAATTCGTGCATATCCCGGGTACCTGTCTTCACTCTCTCTCTTTTTACCGTGTCTCCGGATCATCGTTCGAAAAAACACTTGAAAACTCTTATCCCGCAACATCAAGTCATTACTGTCCAATACCCAACTGCGCAGCAACCCGATTCCACAATTGGGGATGTGCCAAGGATTGGAAAACCGGATTTACAGTCAATGGTCTTACACCCTGTATTCCAAGCTACAATAATACAAACCACCCACAAGCGCCCAGCGAAAATTCTTCAGAATGGCGATGGAGACTTGCGATGGAAGGTTTAAGATTTGCGCATGAGAGAGGAGAATATGGATGTCAAGGTGGAAGTATACCAACTAAAGCATCATTCCCAAGAGGACACAAGGGGGCGGATTTGGGGAATTGGGCTCTAGACATTTGTACTCGGAAGTCCAAGTCGAGTAACGGGAAATCACATGCAAAAGAGGAGAGAGGTCGTTTGAGGGGTGGTAGTGGAATGGGAAGTACTAGAAGACGTGGAAGTCGAGGAGGTTCGTCTGATACGAGGAGGAAGCCAACGAGAGAGAACTCGACAAAATTAGCCAAAAAAATCGGTTCCGACAACAATTTTAAGGTAAATCTGTGGTTTCCGGAGAGTGAATAATATGGAAAGATCTCAAACTTTGGGCATAAACGAGACAATTAATTACGCAGGATATCGATGGAGTTGGATGAAGATACTCTTTGATATGGTATGGTTATGTAAAGATAGGTAGGATACCCAGAGCGTGCGAACTTTATTTTCTCGCTTGTGTCTGTTATCTGTCGCTTTTGACTTTCTTTCGGGAGTTTTGTATCTATATAGTAGTAGACTGTCAGTCGGAGATTAGAGAAGATTAGTTAATATTTAGTAATCTTAATAACATCCTTTGGGGGATGCAGAATATAATATAATGATCATGAATAGAATAAATTTTTTTATTAAATTGATAAATAGAATCTTTGCTACCTTGGATCTGATGTAAGAGGTATGTACTGGTATGCATATTCATTTACTTCCTTTCTACGTCTTTCCTAGGCATGGATGGTATGTTGATGTATGATCTTATCTGTAGTTATAATTAGTTATTTGTTCAATCCGTCGGAGAAAAGTCAAGAACTATGTAGCTGGAGTCTATACAGATGCGAATGTATTGTATTATATTATATTAGCCTTATCTTCATATTTTATACTGTAAAAGTGGTAGGTCGAGATACGTGCATCCTGATAGCACATTGTGAAGAGGGAATTGGAAGAGAAAGCTGAATTAGATTATATTGTAATACATCATTTATAAGAAAATAGGGTTCACAATGGTTTTGGGGTTGATATTATATAAGTTCAAATGTATATATATAGAAGATTGATTATCTTTAAAAAAGAAGCAAAAGCTCTCTTTTTATATCTAATTACATAAGATCATATAATTGATTAATTAAAAACCTCTATGTATTTAGCTTATAATTCCAACTTTCTTACAATACTTTTATATTTCTTGTAGGATGCTTATGATTTATGATTTGTTTAATCTTATTCATGATATTGAAAATCAGAGTTGAAGGTTGGAGTTAGAGAGGGGGATTTTGGATTTGTGTATGTGTGTGTATAGATGTGTAGATGGATGGATAGATGGATGGAATGGAATGGTATAGTATGGATGGGCTGTATAATGCGAGGGAGGTGAGTAGGCACCTAGGTAAGATCTTACTAGGTAGCTGTAGGTGTGTTTATAAGATTTTATAATATAATCTTTATCCATCATATCCATCCAAGCTTACTCATATCCATTTCATCCAACGTCAAGAATTAATCTACAATCCAAAACCTAAACTCTACAATGTAAACGTAAACGTAAAACCAAAAACCTAAACCCTATAATCTCCCCACCCCAACCCCAACCCCACCCCACCTAACACTATCCATAAAATCAATCACCTCAATCATATCCCTACACTCCATTAATCTCATTCTTTCCTCTTTATTCAATAGAGATTTTCCTGCATTTCCTCCTTCTTTCCCTTCACCCGCAGAACCACCACCCCCGGAATTCCCACCACCCGCACCACCACTCCCACACATCTCACTCAAATGATGCACAACAAGTTTAAACGGGATAGGCTGCTTGACAACACAATTCAGAAAAACATCGACGCATTCCCAGGGGGTGGAAGTGTAGCCTGCGAAGAGGGCGGGGTTGGAGAGGAGGCCGCGGGCGGACATTACGCCGGAGACGGAGGTTTGTTGCGTGTGCTCTTGGGCGGTGCGGAGGGTGGTTATGTCGCCGTTGGATACTAAAGGGGAAGTGGGGTTAGTTGGGAGTTTGAGAGGGGAGGGAGAGTTGGGCTTTGAAGGGGGAGTTGGGAGTGAAAGGGAATTGAGGGGTTGATAATATATATAGAGTAAAGGATATGGGTATGGGGAAATAGGTAAGTGGAGTTTTGAGACTGGAAATAGGATGAGGTAGGTAGTAAGAATGAAAGGATTTTGTGAGTAGATTATACTTACGAGTGGGAACTGTGGTATGTGTATTTAAAAGCTTTATAGCCTCGAGATTAACAGGATGAGAGGAAGGAGTCGAACGCATACGTCCGTGAATAGTAATAAAATCTACCCCAGCATCCTGCACGGTTTTGATAAAATCTACGGTTTCCCTATTTCACATTAGCCATACTCTGTTTCTCCCCTAATCTAAACACAACCCCTTCCCCCCCAGAAAATATACCTCAAATCCCGATGAATTCTAATCTTCACACTAACAGTTTTCTTCCCCTCAAATCCCTCTCTTTTCAAAGCACTCTTTGCTTCCTTAACCATCTCAGCAACAAGTTCACGTTTATGCATTAACGCTGCGCCGATGGAACAGGCGCAGGCCCATGATTGTGGACACCCGCAGTTTATATCGATGCCGTTTACGTAAGGGGCGATGAGGATGGTTGAGCGGGAGATTTCGAGGGGAGAGCAGACGCCGAATTGAGCGATTGTGGGACCGCTGGTGGGGGAGGTGGTAAAATCTAGGAGGAGGGGGTTAGTGGGGTTTTAGTAGGGGGTTTTGGATGGGGTGTGAGTGTGGTGGGAGGATTGTGAGGGGGATGGAGATTGATTGGAAATAGGGTATAATACAAGTGGAGGAAAGGATATGAGAGGAAGGAAAAAGGAGTGTGAGAAGGGTGTGAAAGAAGATATGAAAGAAGGTGTAGAGTAATAAATGGTCATGGGTAAGGTTAAGACATATGCATCCGTGGCACCAGAAACTGACGGCACTTGCACATTCAATAAAGTGGCGTGTGTGGAATAGTGAACTACACGGCTTCTCTGTATTTTAGCTTCCATGCGGATGGCATAAGTATTGCGTGAACTCGTGGAGCGGGTAAAGATTTTGCTGTTGGCACTACCAACCTACTATGAAAACGCTACCAAGCAGATAAACCAAGCCCCATCCAAAGGAGTAATTACGATTCTCTCCTGAAAATACGAGCCACTCGACTTCGACCAAAATGAAATGTCGAAGAAAACACAGAATTAAAAAACCACGTGCTTACTTACCAGAATCACGTGCAAACACACTACGATTAAACTCTTTTGCCAAAATCTACCTTCCTTCATCAGTACTCTTCCCATGCCCCATTCCCGTAACCCTTAAGTTGCTGATAGACTAAACATACCATAGGAGTCCAACAAAGATCAACCCCATACTGTGCAACAGTTTCTCGAAATGCAAGCTATGTATCTCATCAGCAAAGATCCAGTAATCAACCAATGAAGGAAATCATACCTTACTGTACCGAACCATAGGCGCACAGGTATATAGAGGCCTCCCTTCTTGTTTTGCTATATCGAAGAGGGTAAGAGGACTAGGTCGGGTGTTAGATCATATAGTCTGGGGGAATAGTGAAGAATTTGGAGATGAGATGAATGGTTTTCGGACTTTATATCTAAGGCGGGGTTTGATGAAGCGGTGCCATTATGCTCCATGGTGCTCATCTTTCTATTTTATTGTTTGAGATTGATGGTGCATTTTACTTGATAATGTTATAGGACGATCTCGCGATATATTGAATTTTGGTATCACAAAGTCGTGGGTAAGGAAGGGTATGGAGGTTGGGTTTAGTGCGTTCGGTAAAAGTGTTTAGGGTGTTTTGGGCTTTTTGTAATTTTGCGATTGTGGTTTGAGCAAATTTACAATATATGTATGTTGGCATCAATAAATGGTATTAAATGTCATGTTATTACACCAAGTAACACGGCTACGGTGTCTCTCACGTTTACATCTCTAGCAGAAATGTATCTCCTTTTTGGTATCATTTTATTTTCTATTCAAGCTATCAACCATGTCTAAGCACCAATTTCTGGACAAGGTTCGTTGGTCTCATGTTGATCTCATGAAGCAGGCTCACGGATTCGTTAATGTTCGCTGAGTGGCCGAATGAATAGGAGTTGCATCAATTTGCATTTGGAGGATCGTATCTTCCTCAGCAGAGTCGCCATCTTTGTCTCCTGATATATCCCTCTTTGATCTATCAGCAACCAACAGTGGCCTTTGACATACCTTTTCAGGTATTGACCTCAGAGGCGGAGGGGGAAATCAAGGGTTTGACTGACGCCATGTTTTCTGTCGAATATGTTTGTTGAAGGCATGGTAAAACCCTGCCAATAGTATTTTGGTCTCTGTTAATGGAGTTTGTTAAAGTAACGGGGTTTCAAATATGTGCCGTCGCAAAACCGACGCTTTTCTTCTACCTCTCAAGATCCTCTTCCCATTGGCATGGTGTAAGCCGAAGATAATAAGTTCTTGTACCTGGGCTTCTCAAGGATATATATTTCCAAAATGCCTCTCGATCGGAGAAAGGTCATTAACATTCGGATTAGTCCCCAAACCTTATACGCTATTTTGCAGGGGGTATTCCATCAGAAATGGTTGCTACTTCTATCCCAATGAGGGAAGTTCGGTGTGCGCAGTGCCTACATTGTCTTTGATATGAATCAAGTCAGAGTCGGTTACCACAATAGTGTCTGCAGCCCAATAGACATATGCCCTAGCATTTGTACTGGCTGCGTATCTCTCTGTTTATACATCGGTCAAATCCAAACACCCCATAATGCCCCAGGGCTTCATTATGAGCCTCTTGCAAGTGTAGAGAAGTGCAGGACGTAACTTGGCATTTAATATGAAGGTTTGAGGATATACTGTACGAACACTGAGTATGGCTATGTTGCAAATAGCGCAAAAGCACGAAATCCTCCAATCTCGATGGGAAGGTGAGGAAATAGCTTTAATTCGTCATCGCCAGTGTATTTATGATTAGATTCTCTTGCATTCTCCCCTTAATCAAAGATCTCTCCAATATCGTTACACATCGTTACAACCCAACCAACTGACGGGAAATGATAGCAAAAGATATCAAATTAAATCAAAGCAAGCAAGAGAGTAGCAGTAATCATTCGTATACCTGAATATAGAAACCAACAATTAGCCTCTCTTTCATTTCCTGTATTATCCTGCCACATCTATCAGCGGTTTCTTCAACCCATAAGTGCCTCAAAAGGTAAAGTTAAGTTTATCCCTTATGCCTGCACAATTGCATTCACCAATGCAAAATACTGGAACATAGAAAAAATACTTATTTCGTAGATGACATCGTTCATTCCAGTGATTGTGGTTTTCATGGTCTGATTTCAGCCCCAGTCATGCCGACACAAGAGGGGATCACATTCCATTGGAATTACTTGGTTGAATCACTATTTTCTATCATACCTTTTATATCTCACATCACATCATAATCAAGGCCAAACTAAATATTTTATAAATTGAGGGTTGATCACTACAACAAGTTCATTCGTTCATTTATTTCCATTTCATTCAACCTCAGTATTGCCTTATAGATTTCAAGCCAGCATCAGGATGTCTCACCAGCCGTCCTATCTGCCATTTACTTTCTTTTTGAATGTAGACGCGCAAAGAGCCTGTATTCTATATATTCTTATAAATCTCTACTATATCACATAAAATAAATATCAGTATCGCCAATCTCAACCATCACAAACAACACCGTTATTCACTTTTTCCAATCTATTAGGATCTTGTATGAAACCAGTTCCTAGCTTCTTATGCATACACAAACACACACTACCAAATTAAACCAAATTCAAAAGCCTAAAAGCCCAAAGAATCTTAGATATTGACTAGTATCGATTAATTATTTGGAATAAATAATCCCCTTTTTCATAAATATCCAACCATCCTATCAATTCAATATCAACTCACCATCACTACGCTAATATTCTATACAATGCCAAAATTCCGCTTAAATCCCTTTTTATCCCCTTGGATCTATTCCAAACTACCCACATCAAGATATCAAACTCCAATTCTTTACTAAACTATCAAATCCCAAGCCCAAACAAACACTCTCTCCTTCCACTTCCCCGTCATATCTTCTTCTCACACCCTCTTCCTCCTATTTAATATCCCTTCATTACTTCCCAAACTATTATTATCCTCAAACCTACCCTCCACTTCCCACTTCCTACTTCGCACCACCCTCGCCTTGCTTATTTCTCATCTCTCCTCCCGTTTTACCTTTATTTCATTAATTTTTCTTTTTTTATCCTTCATTTTGAATCCAATCCAATAATCCAACAATCGCCCCCAACAAATCTCAAATCCATCCATTTCATCACATTCCATCCCATCAATATTATCCATCTTCTTCCCCTCGAGCTCATCCAGCCTCTCTCGTCTCTCCCTCCATCTCTCTCACTCTCTAGAGGTACTTTCCTTAAACCTAACACCCCAAAACCCGCGCATTACCAAATACCAAATTCTTTTAAATTCTCTCCTCAAACCCTCTCCACCCATCCCCCCTACTTCGTCTCAAATCTCAAATCTCAAAGTCATCATCAATAAACTAATTGACCAAAGTATCATTCATATAATGAAATAACAATACACACATTGAGCGGACTTATTAAAAGCTTATTTACACTAATTCTCTACTCTAATGTAGTATTTCTTCAATATTTTATAATTTATTATATTTATAGATATAAAGAAAGGGGCTGGGAGGTAAGAGGAGGGAAGAGTACATAAGATCTTAGATATCATTTCATAAGTCTTACATACCTAATTAGCACATTATGTCATAGGTTATACACATACACATACACAGAACAAAGTAAAACTTAAAGGAAGCAAAAATCGAACCGAATTCACAAAAAAATAATCTAGATTCGACATCTATCCATCCATACATCCCTATGGGGAAAGAAAATGAAACTATGAAAAGAAAATCTGCGAAATCTTCCACAATAAAAATTCAACGCCTTTTTTTCCCCTTCCTTCCTTCCTTCCTTTCCTTCCTATCCCTTTTCTCCCCCTCACAACAAAACGGAATAAAATAAAATAAACAAATAAGCACCCTGCCTGCTGAAAAAAATGTAATTGTGTCGCATCGTATCCTATCGTTGTCAAATCCCAAATCTATCACTCTTATCTCATATCCATCCATCCATCCATTCCTAAATCTATCTTGATCTTTGATTTAATATTCATTGACGCCATCTGATGCGATGCGATGTGATGCGATTCTCTCCTCCCCAGACACAACACCAAAAATAAGAGGTAAGAAAAGACAAGAAAAGAAAAGCAAGCCTCTCAAAGGCAGAAAGTAGAAGGCAGTAGTAAAACTTTTAAGAAAATTCGTATCTTCATAAGATTCCTCTACTCAATAGCGCTAGCGGAAGAATCGCCCACGACAGGGTTCATAGAATCACTCCAGTTCATTCTAAAATCATTACCGAGTTGTTTTCTCAACGCAGTTTGCACGGCTTCCAAAACATTAGGGAAGACACCGAAGTTTGCTGGGTTTTCCTCGTCGTTTTCTCCTCCTTGGAAGACACCGGTGCGTACCAAACAGGTGTTCCAGCCGTAGTTGTTTCCACCGATGATGTCGGATGCGGGGTTATCACCAATCATGTAGATGTTTTCGGGGAGTTTTTCTTCGCCGTGGATGGTTTCCATCCAGGAGGCCATGATTTCATCGGCGTATTTGTAAGTGGCTAATTCGGGTTTGCCGTATACGACACGCTCGAGTTCGACGCCGGTGATGGATTTATAGATGGCTTCGAGAGCGATACGGAAGGTTCCTTGAGACATACGAGGAGTGGGGTGCTCGCTTGGGCACAAGAGATCTCCTTGGGAGAAGTAGATTGGGATGCGTTGAGAGACGGGGTCCTTGGCACGAGTGCCGAGAACACCATCTTCAGATTGGAGAAGATCCATGATGATCTGGAGATCGGTGGCATAATCTCGAGAATCCGAGAAGACGAGGATAGCATCGATCTTGACCTTGCTGAAGTCTCTTGGGGTGGATGTAGCACGTTGCTCGGCAGTGAAGAACTCCTTAAGTGGGGAAATGGTAGGGATGGAAGCGACAATATCGTTTGGTACGACGATATCCTTGAATCCGTACAACTTGGCGACTTCTCGACATTGGTAGTTCTCACCACCAACAACCAAGACGGTGTCGTAATATTCGGCCAAAGCGGACATAGGGGTGTGAGATTGAATGAATTGTTCAGTCGCAACAGGGTTTCCAAGGATCTTGGAGAGTTGAGCACAACGAGTGGGTTCGACCTTTCCAGAACCGTTGGTCAAGAAAATGTGTGGGATCTTGATACCGAGCTCATTATCACCGTTCAAAATCTCCAATGCTCTCTTTCCTTCTGGGATCAAACGATCACCGTGAACGAGAACACCATCAATATCAAAAGCGAATGCCATGTTCTTTGCAGCCTCGGTCTTGATCTTTGACATATCTTGAACCTGCGAGGAGAGAATCTCGCGGGTTGGTTGAACGACTGGCATTCCAGGTCTTGAAGGTCTGTCTTGAGTGACGACGGACGAGAGACGAGATTGACGCTTGGAACGAGGAATTGGAAGAGCAGCACCAAAGCTGTTTCTTGAACCTCTACGTCCATTTGTTCTGTTTTCGAGACTCAATGAATGCATGAGTCCTTGAGTTTCCGCGACGGAAGATCTCGAAGCGGGAACTTCAATTGGTCCAGAGTCATCATCACCTGGGACGACCAAGTTGTGGTTGAAACCTGGAGTACCATTTGAACCAGCGTGGGCTTGAGCAGCCAAATCGCTATCATCGAAACCAGGCATTTTGAAATAGAAGTTTGAAGTTAAAAAAGCGTGAAGGATTTGTGTAGGAGAGAAGGTTATCTGTCGACTGTAGATGGTATCGTTGATGGAAGTGAAGGAGAAGTATGAGATCCAAAAAGTCAAAGGATGTGCGGGGCAGAGCGTATATATCTAAAAATTAAGTTCTTGAAAGCAAGCTAGAGAATGAGTAGGAAGAAATTGTAGGCAAACCGTGTATTGATGCCGATACTGAGGTAGGTGAGCTCATCGTGCTGCATGATTGGATCCGTATCTGCAACGGAGTGTCGTCTTCACCTCGCCGAAAACATGCACTAGGACCCACTATCATGATCCGCCAAAGTATATTGAAACATAAATACCTGTATGATCAAAGCTGCCCCTGACCGGCGTGGAAAAGTTTTGTATCAAAAGCGGATCCCGATAGATTATGGCCGGGCAGGTGGCATTACGTCTACGAATGAAGAGAAATAGTTTTGCATTTTGGATATTTTGTGCTTCGGATAAGGCAATCATGTGGGTTTATTGCTGCATTCATGAAATAATCTGGGTGGATAATTGATGTACGGAGTAAGGAAAAGGGACCCAGCATGACGTCTAGCGGACCACAATACGGGATATGAGAGGTGAGAAATAGACACACAGACAGACAACACCGCAGTATGCCCGATTAGTTAATCATGCACTACGGTGTATCTTTCATGCCCTTCATGCCCTTTATACATACACCGGTGCTGATTAGCAGGAAATTTCTATCAGGGGGATCCATCTTTTTATGTGCTTCTTACCTATTTTTCTCAAGCGACGGCGATCAATATTGGATATCTGGCAAGAAAGTGATAACTTCAGAATGGACTTATGCGTTGGCTTTATTGTTGTCGCTCACAGTTGTCTCTCTTGACCAGGTAGCATCAAGATATTTGCATGATGAATGGTGATGTTGAGTTTCATACGGTAGCTAGCAAGGACAGTGTACTGTACATATGCACCGATATCTAGGGATTTGGCCATTCAGGGTCTGTCTGTGATGAAGGGGAATCTTGGCCGAAGCTCGGATGGATCTTTTTCTTCTTCTTTTTTTTTCGATTAGTAAGCGACAATCTCATCGAAATACGGTCAATAGCCGATCCTACGAAGGTATGGGTGGGAACGTTATGGTTCAGTGATGATAAGTACCGAGTACCATGGGGGATAGGTAGAAAATTCACAGAGCCTTGCATCACATCACAGCGTTGGTCGTTGTACCTTGTAAGGTTAAGTTGATAATTGACGGACAGCCTTGGCCAGCCTTGGTAGCCTTCTGAAGCACGCAAGGCTCACAACTTCAACTGTCATACACGGAGACGACGGAGACGACGGAGACGACCGAGAATAAAATAAAAACTTGGTTCCTGTCTTCTTTTCACCTCGCTTCACGGCCCTTTTCCCATATTTGCTCCAAATTATATTATCCTCGACGAGGATATCAGGATCCAGGACTAACCACCGCCGTTCCAGTATTGCCAAGTAACCCAGGCAGGCAAAGATACAGACTCTTCTTACGTACACTCCTTCATCATTGATATTTTCATTATCCTTTGCACAATATTCATCCGTTCATTCGTCCGCTCCCTTCATTGTACCCACTCTTTGGACCCTGACTCAAGTGGGGTTTCATGACTGTTAGCACACGTTAGACAGAACCTTATGGGGGCCATGGGAGGGGACATGATACGTCATTTTCACCACATGCTGAGATTGATCCCGAAAAGAAGGCGTGCAGTGCAGTTGCAGAGTTTGTACCATGACTAGAAGCTTCTGTTGATACTTGTCCGTATTGCTTCGTTCTCCTTGCATATTCTAACACAGGAAGGATATAGGATAGGCAGGAACAGATTAAATTATTCATCCCACCCACTTTCGAAACGATATACTTTTTTTTTCTTTTTCCATTTTACATTCAAAATTATACCCCGCTTCTTTACCCCTCCAACACATCACAAAAATAATTTACATCTCTACACAATATGGCAGCACCGGCAGTAACAGGTCCTTTGATCCAATTGAACAATGGAGTTCAAATGCCAGCCCTTGGTTTCGGTACATTTGCCAATGAGGGTAGCGTAGGAGAAACACACAAGGCCGTCGTGGCAGCATTGAATGCAGGATACAGACATTTGGACTGTGCATGGTTTTACCAAAATGAGGGTGAAGTCGGAACTGGTGTCAAAGAATTCCTGGCTGCCAATCCAAGTGTGAAGAGATCCGATATTTTCATCGTCACAAAAGTCTGGAACCACTTTCACGACCCCGAAGATGTTGAATGGAGTTTGAAGAACTCGTTAGAGAAGCTCCAAACACCATACATTGATGCATTTTTGATTCATTGGCCCATTGCCGCAGAAAAGAATGAAGATAGATCGGTAAAGATTGGCGCTGATGGCAAGGTAAGCATATTGACTGGTTAAACTTCTGCAAGAGGAAAAATCTAACATGTGAAATAGTACGTCATCAAGAAAGATTTGACAGAAAATCCAGAGCCAACATGGAGAGCAATGGAGAAGTTATACAAGGAGGGACTTGCAAAAGCTATTGGTGTTTCGAATTGGACCGAGAAAGGACTTGAACAACTTTTGGCATTTGCTGAGGTTAAGCCTACCATTAACCAAATCGAAATCCATCCTTTCCTCCCACAACAAAAACTCATCGACTACTGTCTTTCCAAAGAGGTCGTACCAGTCGCCTACTCACCATTAGGAAGTCAGGACCAAGTTCCTGGTACCGGTGAGAAGGTGTCCACCAACAAAGAGCTGAATGCTATCGCAGAGAAGAATGGAGTTTCTTTGGCACAGGTATTGATCGCATGGGGATTAAAGAGAGGATATGCTGTTCTACCCAAGAGCAGCAACCCAGGAAGAATTGCCGGTAATGCGAAATTGATCACGCTTAGTGAAGAGGATTTCGCGGCGGTTAACAAGGTCGCAGAGGGAAGAGCGACGAGATTCGTTAACATGAAAGATACCTTTGGTTACAATGTTTGGCCAGAAGAGAAGTAATTTGGGATTTGAGCTGGTCTCACATCAGGCGTTAGGATACAACTAAGAAGAATACCAATTAAGAAGAATACCAATTGAAAGAATCCTTTCAAGTTCCATATCATTTTTTCGAGGATGCGTATAATTTCTTGGTTCATTGTCAAGGTCATCATTGATATTATGTGTTTGTTCGGACATTTATGATGTACCACATTAATGTGCGGAAAATTATTAATTTGCCGGATAGGTAAAATACCTAGTTACAATCCTACAGGATTAACAGCAACACTTTCCATAATGGAAAATAATGAATCCTCACGGCCACGACAAATTCAACATGTGATAAAGATAGTAGGGCTGACAGCATGATCACGTGGTGTGACTACATCGACTTTTGTACAACACAACCCCTCTTGCGTGGTCACCACTACCTGTCGACTCCTACATCTACATCTCAACTTTAAATCCTTCCACTCCTCTAATCTTCTAGAGAACCTATTCATTGGGATACCACCCACTCACATACATCGTGCAGAAACCCCTCTACTTGTGCGTGCATCTGCGGAAATATCATCGAGCGCTTTGGGATCATCACAGGGCCCATCAATACCATCTCTTAGTTTTCATACCGATATCATATGCATCCTTATAGTATCTACCATTCATTTTTGGGAAGTCTCCCGAAGATTAAATGTTGGTTTGTTGGTTTGATGTGGTATTCATTGCGATTGATTGATATATTGTTGAGTTTGAATACTGTGATGGTGGATGGATGGATGGATGGATGGATTAATATAGTCGGATTTACTCGAGTAAGATCGGAGGCTATCCATTCACTTGGTCAGGGGTTAGTGGCAAGACGGTATGTTCATTCCTTGAGAGTATAGTTATTGGTATAGATGACGTGGAATTAGAAATCGACTTGCTTGGTATTGGGATTCGAAATTTTATTTGTATGATGTAAGACTTATCTATGTATCGAAACATTCCTCTCCCACGTATTGGCCACGATTTGTCCTTACATGTTTAATCCTCGTAAGATGTCAAGAGTACATACATCTCGGCGATATGAATAACCTTAATCTACAGTATCTATTCATCTCAAAGAACAATACAGGATGTATCCATAACTAGGTATTCAAACTATTCAAGACGTCTACCGAGATTATGTGCTACGATTGGTTAACAAACATTTCTATAAGACTCGACTCATTTGCCGTCTAGATTAAAGGATTCGCTGGCGTCTATATATAAGGCTCTGTGCATTCCTTCGTTTATTAAACTTTACCTTGCAATGTGCATACGTACGTACTAGACCTATCATGATTATATCTTGTGATAGAGAAGATGTGTGATGGGCTTGAGTTTATTGTGTTTATTTTGGTTATGGGGCACAGTTCTGTGAGGACGCTCCTTGCTTACTTGCTTGTTTGTAATAATGGAAGATGGTGTGCGTATGTATGTAGAATGAGTCGATCGACCGTCTACATATATAGGTCTGGGGCCGAGCCAATTTAAGAGGTGCGTGAAAAGGTTACTGATATCCGTATTCATATTGGTTATTATGGCGATTTATTCCTTCGTATAATTATCTTAGATTTCTTTTTTTGTTTCGTTTTTTTTATTCAATTAGAGAAGTATTCTGCGGTTTGAACGCTTCCTTGAGTTGGTCGTTACCGTCTCTTTGTCTTGTGGATGTATGAGGATATATACTCGATGCTGCTGGGTTTACGGGAGAGCCTGAAAGTCAGACTTGGTTCTTCATCATCATTTTCGTGTGGCTTTTTCTGTTTAATCGGGATGGAGCAATCAATATAAGACGTCAGAGCTGATAGTTCCTCCCACTCTACAGAACTTCTTCGACTGCTCGGGAAAATGTACTCCGGATGGTGGAGACGTTGCTGGACGGGGTGCTACCATTTGTGTTTCAAGGTAAGCAAGCACATTCTTGGTTCTAAGCTTTTAGTTTGCGAAATATTTATTGTAAATTAGTATTTATTCTACTTCCCTAGTTCAGAAAACCTATAGCCCATCCTCCTAATCGTCAGTGGCTGCTAAACAGACACTGGTTAATGGTACACTTTCCACTTTCTTTACCTTGACTTCTTCTCCTTGACTTCTTCTCCTGTTGCTACGGAAATCATTCTTCTTACAAATGTTTCTTTCCAAATTTCTCCTTTCACCATCTCTACCCCTGACTTCGTCTCTGCCCCCCAAGTTCAGTTCACAATCCTTCAAATTGGAGTTTTGCTACTCTCTTAACTATTGCTACACATACAACTAGCTCATCCTCATCAATCCATTTCGAAAGTACTTCAAGCCCGCTCTCTCATATCTCTACTTTTTACATCTTCACATAATACCTTAGCTCAACTTCAACTTCAATTTCATCCTCACGGACTTCACCATCCCACTATTCCTCATTTACCACCTATTCCTCCTACCCTCCCTCCCTCCCATCAACGCTACCGTCAACCCCATCATCCACACCCTCCACATTCCACCCCCTACAATCAGCATAAACATCAACGCCAAAATCACTATTATCCTCGTAATACTCGGACTCACTTGTTTCCTATCCATGACTTTCCTCCTCTTAAACAAAAGAACTACTCCCCTCAAATCCAAACTTAGAAACGGTAACCTCAGTAAGAATAAAGAGATAAGTGATGAAGAAAAAGGGAAAAGAGCAGTATTAATAGAAAGAGGGGGAGGTGAAGAAGCAGAAAGAAGAGAAGAAAGATATGAAATGGAAGGAATAAATAGACCCTTTGAATTAGAACCGGAGTTAGATCATGCGGTTCTGATTAGATATGAGATGGATGGGTACTAGATGAGTGTTGTGTTTGAGAGGTGGTGAAAAGCTTGTGGTTAACGTTGCTGGTAAGGGTAATTAAAGGGATTTATTGGATGTGAGGGAATCCAAAGAGATGGGGTTAAAAGAATGGAGTTTTAGGTATCTAACCTAGATGGATACTGTGATGAATATTGAATGGGTGAAGATATTTGAGAGAATAAACCCTGAGAGATTAAAAAGGTAATTATAAGATATCTATATTTAACAATCATCTCAAATTATAAAAGCAAATAAGAGTTCTGGTCATTACTCACCGCACCCCCTTTGGATTTCGCTTGTACTTTTGAAAATTCAATATTAAATCAATACTACAATATTTTTTATTGAAAATCTGATAATATATTAATAAATAATAACTAATCCTTTTACTTCAATTATATTCTTTAATTTACAAATCAATTTTTTAATATATAACCTGAAATTTAAAAGATCAAACATTTTTTATAATCTTTTAAACTTCCTTTTCAATTCCTTAATAAAAGTAGATACAAATAATAGTTTTTTTAATTCCTTTTTTATTCAATATTATATCTTTTCAATTAAATTGAAATCTGAAGAAAAGAAAAACTATTGAAAACTTCTAATATTATATTCTAATTAAATTAATCTAATATACTTCAAATGAATCTTTATATTATCCTTTATAAATATATATTCAAATTCTAATTTATCAAATAAAAAGAATACAATAGAAATAAAGATTTGATCCTGATATATTATTGAATTTATCTCTTTATCATTAAATTTCTTCTTTAAAAAAATTAATAAAGATTTATAATTTCAATTAAAAACTCTTTATATTATTACAAAGATTCTTTCTAATCTATATATTGATTTGATATAATTCTTATATTTCTTTTCTTCAATTTTATAAATTACTTATATTCTATTATATTTTCCAACCTCGAAAATACTTTCGTTAGATTATATAATCTTTCTTCAATCATCTTCTTTAGATTTTTCAAAGATTATATCAATTATCCTTTATCAATAATATATATATATAAAATTCAATTTCTTTTTTGTTTATTTTCTAAAAATAAACAGTTTAAAACAAACTATATAATATTTATAATTATATCAATATAATTCATATCGAATAATATATATCGAAGCTTTAATCTTTAATAAATATTTCATTTATTTAAAAAAAATTTTTTTAATCTTTTGTTAATTTCTTTATAATTCGTTGAATCTTTTTAATTATCATTATAAAAAATCGATATACTTTTTCTTTACAAATAATTCTAAATAAATTCGATTTAATAATACCTTTTATAATACTTCAAAATACATTCAAATTTTGTTCGATTCAAAACTATGATTTTCTATCTCTTTTAATCTGAAAGATTCTAGCTCTACAAAGGGTATCTCAATTTTGATGAAATTCATATCACTTTCATCTTGAATTTTGATAATCAATTTAAGTTTGAATAGAAAATATTGAAAATTTGAATTTTGATGAATTATTTATAATTGAGGGTTGAAAATAAGGTTACAGTTATTTCTCGATAAAGTATATGGCTAGAAGTTTCCAGAACTCTTACATTAAATCATTTTGAAGAAATCGAATTGTGGATAGATATTTACTGTTTTCTTAATAGAGATTTTTTAGAGTTGGATTGGATTGAGTTTGGGTTGGTAGTTGGTGGTTGGATTGGATTGAGGATTGGATTGAGAATTGGGCTGAGTTTAATGATGGAAGCGGCCAGTTGTTGAATGAGGGAGATGAGTATAAGAAGAGGGGGGAGAGGAGGGAGAGGATGAAAAGGAAAAAAAGGAAGACAAGAAGAGAGATAAAATAAATGATTATAATATATATAAAAGAAGATAATAATAATACTATTTCAACAATTAATAATTAATATTATTATTTAATACTAATATAAATTATCTCCTCCGAGTATATAATTTAAATAAATAATAAATAAAATAATTTAAAAGAATAACAGTCTAATATATATAATAATAAAAATATAATCTTATAAAAAATTAAAAGTACTAAAGTTTTTAAATAATTTATAAAATAAGATTATTATTTTATATTCGAATTCAAGTCTAGATTGTATATTCAAATAAAACCAAGCGCTTGGAATCGATTCTCATTTCTCACTTGTAGAGACGTATATGTGACCATAACGTCACACAGTTATAGCAATGCCATGCAATTATAGACATAATTTCACCCCAAACACAAGGTACTAATTAGGTTATATGATATTTGTTTGCAATGAGTATTCGTATCTATCCATTCTCTCGTAACAAATTGTCATGAAACAATGAACCAAATGTGCTCTCAAGGGAATCGTTAACATGCTAATCACAAAATCATTCGTCTATTGGGGAGCACCACGTCCAGCACCTGCACCTCTTCCTGCTCCACCTAAGTTTCTAGCCCTGTTTGATTATATTAGTACATATGGAAGATTGATATAAAAAGACAAGACTTACATCTCAGCAATAGAAGGATCATTCATCAAACTTGAAAGATCCGGCATTCCACCTCCATTACCTCCAGCTCCACCACCACCAAATTGATTAGCCATCTCGCGTATCCTAGGATTACTCATAATACTATTCAACGCATCCGGGTTACTCATTAAGTTTTGAGCCATGCTCGCAAACATAGGATTACTCATAATCGAGCTCAAATCGGGCATTCCACCACCACCACCACCAGCTCCACCACCACCAAACATACCCGCCAAACTAGCCAAATCAGGCATACCACCTGCACCACCAGGAGCACCTCTCTCAGCAACCTCATCCTCATCTAATCCTCCAGCTTCCAATTCCTGCACTCTCTTCTTCGCAGTCTCATATCCCTTCTTCATAGCATCACTTCCCCCATTTCCCTCATACTCAATCCCCTTCTCATAGGCTTCCATCGAACCCTTCGCATCTCCCATTGCAAATCTCGCAAGTCCCAATCTAGACCATGCCTTTGTATATTTAGGATCAGCATCAACTGCTGCCTCCGCATCCGCCTTTGCAGATTCATGATCCTTAGATGCTGAATATGCAGCTGCGCGATTACTCAAGAAAATTGGGTTACCGGGTATGATAGCCAAAGCTTGCGAGTATAAATCAATTGCTTTTTTATAATCTTTCTTAGCCATAGCTGCATTTCCCTGACTCTTTAATCCTTCGGCTTCTTTTTTTTGTTCCTCGCTAGGTTGCTTGCCAGTTGGGGTTTCATTGGCAGGTTTGGGAGGAGCAGCTGCTGCTTGGGATTGTCTTAATTTTTCATAGACACTGTAAATTTGGAGAAGGTTTTGGGAATCTTTGGGAGTGGCATCTGTAGGATCGACTTTGAAGGACTCGGAAATACAGTTTTGGGCGATTTCGATGGACTCGCGTTCTTCTTCGTTGAGGGTACCATCAATGAGGGAGGTAGAGAGGAAATCGATGATGGAAAGTGCGAGACGTTGTTTAGTAGTTGCCATGATGGGCAATATGTTTGACTCGAAAGATAATTCAAAGCAGTGGATTCGAGTATAATATAGATACAGAAGATGTATGTAATAATTCCTGTGATCCGTATGTTTGTTTGTTTATTATTCGAGCTCGTATGTGGCTATGAATGGAAGGTTCTAGTGGCTAATTTAGATGGTGGGGTTACAAGTAGCTATGGTGGGAAATACAGACCTGATATGCACTTTTTGATCTCCATGAAGTTGAAAATTACCAGGGAATGTGTCCAAGACAAAAATTAATGAAAAATAAATTAGATCTATATAACCACCTACTAATTTTGAATGATGCTCATACATACCCCTGAGCTCTAATTCTAATATAGAAGTTCACCAACACAATATCCAATATCAACTTGCATCTTGTGGCCATTTACCTAAGACCTCAGACTAGTACTATATTACTCAGGTGGGAGTGAACAAACTTCATAGAAAGCTACTAAAGTCATCCAGGCTTAGTTAAGTTACCTAGTTATTAAGAGTACGATATAGGCAGATACCGAGCTAGCCTATTATATATATAATTGACTTCGATCACACACCTCTAATTGAAACTACCTCCGGCTACGAGGAAGTATGAAACTACAGAAAACCAGGCCAATACCACTCCTCTTATAGTGCATTGAGTTTACCATCTCGGGATACATACCCATAGCTTTAGTGTTGCATAGTTTCTTGCCGTATGAGATCTTTTCTATCTTCCCTTCCCCCGGAGCTAGATTCATGATATATTGTTTGGATGCATAGATGACATGTGTTTGGGAAATGCAGAAATTGACAAGATTCTCTTATCTGATTTAAACTGGCTAACCCTATTCTGCAAGTTAATACGAAAAGTTGAGACTATTGTTTGTGCGAATTAGATGTTGGACGAGCATGGCTTGGAGTCAATGCAGAAATATATCGAGGTCAAGGCAAGCAGGAAAGAGGAAAATGGCGAATATAATCGTTTCGGGCATCATTTGGATCAAGACTACAAAGCCATGATAACAGGAATAGCAGCTAAAGGCTGGCCTACATATGCTAGTGGATGATACTACCTGGCAGTTCTTAAGGTATAAAATACGATATCATGACTGCGCTAGCGTGGAATGGAGGCACAAACAACACGGGAACGTCACATGCTAGTAATGAGAAATTCAAACTCAAATATTGACATAACTTCATTGAATTGGTATTTTGATATAATGCATCTACCCCTTTGCAGCACCGGCCTTGATCAATAAGATATCTACACATGATTAGTGATAACTCAAGACGAAAATAGAACATAATCTCCTTACCTCCATCTTCAACAACGTAATCTTTACCCTTAGTCATAACCTTTCCCTTGGCTTTAATCTCAGCTTCATCTCCATTGAATTCCTTCAATACGCTGAAGTTGTATACGATAGCTTGAATAAAGGTCTTTTCGAAGTCACCGTGAATGACTCCTGCAGCTTGTGGTGCTTTGGTGCCATTTCTGATAGTCCATTGACGGACTTCATCTGTACCTGTAGTGAAGAAACTTCCAAGATCCAAAACCTTTCTCATGGCGGTAACAATCTTAGGTAAAGCGGATTCAACACCCAAAGTCTTAAGTTCCTCTTTAGCCTCGGCTTCAGTAGCGAATCGAGTCAATCGCTCCTCAAGGCAGATGGAGATTGGCATAATTGGATCGCCAGCTGCATTTTCCTTGATCCATTCCATAACCTTTGCCAAATGCTTGTTCTTCTTTCGAATGTAATCCTTCTCACTCAAGTTAATGAGGTAGACGACTGGCTTAGCAGTCAAAAGGAAGAGAGGATTAATGCATTCGATCTGTGAAGAATTAAGTAAGTATATAGCTCAAACAAATCATTCAAAAATGTGGTGGATTATCGAAATATCAGAACAGGGTTTCTCTCTCAGTATGCACTCTGCGTTTGTTGTGAGGCACTCGACGAGCTGGGATTATCAGGCCTCATGGCCTTTTGTCATCATTTAGGAAGTAAGGAGACGTTGATGAAAACTTGACACATACCTCTTTTGGTGACCAGTTACCCTTTCGGACATCCTTTCCATCGTTGAGCATAGCCAAAACCTTTTCGATGGTGGCTTCCTCCTCCTTGAGCTTTTTCATCTCAAGGGATTGACCACCTCTTCGAGTCAACTTCTTTTGGGCCTCCAGTGCCTTCTCGACAAACTCAATATCTTTGATACGAAGTTCATCGCTGATAATAGTCAAATCTCGGACAGGGTCAACATCTCCTTCAATGTGAATAATCTCGGCATCATCGAAACAACGGACGACTTGGAAGATAGCATCAACAGCACGAATATGCGATAAGAAAGCGTTTCCGAGACCTTCACCCTTTGATGCACCTCTAGTTAAACCGGCGATGTCGTAAATTGTGAGATGTGCTGGAACTCTGGATTTAGGATTGTACTTCTCGCAAAGCCATTCGTATCTATCATCGGGCACAATGACACGAGATTCTTCTGGATCGATAGTTGCAAAAGGAAAGTTCTTGTTGACGTTAGCGTTAGGTTTGATAATATAAATGTTGAACTCGGGCCTGTGAAACTTACTGCGGGGTTACCAAGGGAGCACTTGGTAATAGCTTGAAAGAGTGTTGACTTGCCGACATTTGCAAGACCGACCTATTTTTGGAGTCAGTTCATGTCTTAGACAACTAGAATGAAGAGAGAAATACAATTCCACTCTTCAAGTTGTTACCAGGTCTGCCCAGCAACACCTTCTTCTCCTCGACGACCTTCTTTGGAGGCATTCTGCTCTTCTTTTTTGCGTAGGATCTCTTTTGATTTATGAATAGAACCGTACAGTTAAGTAGGCTCTCGTTATTGTTTAAAAAAGCAGAGGTTGCTGCTGGAGAGTACGATGTTGGTTGAAAAGAAGAGAAGATACGTTTGAGAAGTAAGTGAGACGTTGTGATGGTGGGATAAAATGCAGCCAGCCTTGTAGCGGACCGCGAAATGAAAGAATCTGGGAGTGGGAGGGGGAATTGAAAGGACGAATTGAATTACTCGAAAAAAAATCTTTCGTTTGGAAGTTTCTGCCCTTGGAAAATTGGTGAAGGGCTTAATTAGGCAAGTGGAGGGACCCTTTTGTCACGTGATACAATTTCGATTGATTTGGCATTCTGGATCAAAAAGAGTTTCTATCATTAGAATGGAAGGATTGCATCTAGTCTCAGTGGAGCTCTTTAACTGGTTGATCAAGCTTTGGGTGGAGCTTCCTTCAATTGTTACGCGAACGGACGGCCAGACTGAGCCAGACTGAGCCAGGTAAGGCTGTGATTAGATTATTGATTATGATGATATGGATGGGGATCTACAGCCTACTGCGGAAATACCTACCTCTCCTCTCAGACAAGTGTTACCTCAACACTATGCAAACAGAACCTTTCAACGAGGTTATAATTTGAATCTGATCCGGATTCATTTTGAATATAAAGACAATAGGGGGTACGAGCTGAGTACGAACAATTCATTGTGGTACAAAACAATTCATCTTTCAAATACCAATAACCTTATTTATTGATATCTCCGCGCCCAAACAATCAACTTTCTTTGATTCCATCAGTACCTCTTTAATACAAAAATATCAGTCATGTCTTCCTCGAGCAAGAAGAACTCCAGAATATCATCCCAGAGCCAAAGATCGACTCTCTCCCTTCAAAAGACAGAAATAGTTATCAATGTTTATGATCTACTTCCTGTAAGTTCCAAGAAATCACTCGTTAAGATTATCGTTTGAATGCGACCGATGGTTGCTGACGTAACTTTCGCGATTAGGCAGGCAAACTTTCTTCAATCCTTTGGAGCTTTGGTACTTCACTACTCCACAGCGGAATCGTTATAAATGGCAAGGAATATGCATTTGGAGGACATGATAGAAAAGGACAAACGGGTGTATTTTGGCAAACACCAAGACTGGAACCGCCTGGGGGAACTTTCAGATGCGAAATCGTCCAGGGACTTACCTTTTCTCCTCAAGCTGAAATAGATGCTGTTATTATGGAAGCTTCAGAAATCTTCCAAGGCACCTCGTACAATCTTCTCACCAGAAACTGCAACCACTTTACAGCATGGATGTGCGAGAGGCTTACTGGTCAGTCTGGGCCGGCATGGTTAAATCGAGCTGCCAGCATTGGAGTCGCATTACCTTGTATGGTCCCGAAAGAATGGATTACCCCTCCAGATTACGAAACGGCAGATGGGCACCTTATTGATGATGACAATGATGAGCGAGCACTGCTGGGTGGCACAAGACACAGCATGGATGATGGCAGACCAGATTTGATTGATGATGAGACAGAATGGAGCTGCGATGAGGACATTCAGGCTATAAAGGGAAAAGGAAAAGATGTCAGAGATACATCAGGCAGAGTTGTTCCACTCTCGGAGAGGGCGCCTACGGCCAGGAGATGAATTGCACTTGGGATGGAGGACATAGTATTCTTATTGGCGCTTTGAGGCGTTTTCGGCAATGGACAAGGGATGGGAGGAAGGAAGGGACCGGCGTCAAGCGTTCATTTTATGATACCATTTATGATGCTACGATTCTTCTATTGTACAGATTCATCTATCGTTTGCAGAAATGCACAGCGTTCACTTTACCACCATAATTCCCCATTTAACCCAATCTTCTTGGCTTCTTACTTCTTGTACCACCAAACTTCAATCTGGTAGCATCGGTGACCTTGACAACCTTCCCTCTCAACCATCTACCTTCCGTACCCAAAAGAGCCTTAGTAACAGCTTCTCTTCCCGCACCAAATCCCCTCAGAACCAGTTCCAATTTCTGAATATCTCGACCAATAGCTCTCTCGTGAATCCTCGACATCACAAATGCAGCCAACTGAAAAGCCGAATCATAATGTTTCCTTCCCGAATGTCTGAACCCAATGTTTCCACAAGATACAGAGATGATCGGTTCTCGATTTGGTCTTGTGAGTGTAATATGGGTATTATGTCTCGTGGCGTAGACGTGAAAATGATGCGGTTCGTCCTCTACAACTCGTTCCCCAATCAATGTGCCATCCTTAGGCACTGTCGTATTGAATAACGATCCCTTCTTCTCCTTGCTTAAGTCCATCATACCTTGGAATATATTTGCTATGCCTCCACCCGCGGCCGAGGATCTAGCAGCTTTTGGATTGAGCGAAGCTGATCTTGCGGCGCTGGCTCTAGCTATAGCGCCCGAGGCACCGCCGTACCTCAATGTTGAGGAATTATGAGGAACATAGTTGGAAAGAGGATCGTCGCCTTCGGCTCTCTGATTTGGTGTGCTTGAAAAGGGTCGCGAACATCGGAGGGGTAATGTGTGAATATTCGCAAATTCGGCAATGGAGGAGAGAGGTGATTGAGTCAAAACTCGCCGTGAAAGAGTTCGACTCATGATTGAAGGGAATATCGAGATTCGGAACACGATCTTGCAGTATCAATGGCTTAGGTATCAAAATCTAGAAGAAAGTTGAATTCCGGCCGGGTTGTTCCGTTCCGTTCGTTTTCCACCCTTGAAATTTTGTCGATCGGAGAAAATGTTCAAATCGCCGCCATGATACTCCTGCGAAACCAAATTTATTTCAAGCATAATTTGAAATAATTTTTTAATAATTACACTCTGCTCCTGGTCAATATGAACGGGCTACGAACTGCAGCGGCCAGGACGCCCACAAGTAGACAGGTTTCTCTGTCTTCAATTACGAGACCTTCATCCAACATTTCCACTCTTCCTAGCCGGATAGTTCAGCAAAATCGAAATTTACAATTTTCTACAGTGGGCTCTTCCAGAACTGCGACTCTTACATATCCCGCGCCTTTGCGATCGCGATTTTTACCAGAGGAAATTCGGTCTGCAGTATATCCTGTATCCTCGCGGCATTTCCATAAAAGCTCAAGATTAGGCAAGGAAGAGAAGGCAAAGCCAGCAGATCCGGCCGCGAAGGAGGAGGGTGCAGAGGAAGAGGCTAACAAGAAGAAGTCTACTAAGGACTCAGAGTCTACTTCTGGGGACGAAAAGACCAAGGAAGAGGGTGAAGGTAGCGAAGGCAGCGAAGGCAAGAAGGAGGGTTCAAAAGAGGCCCC
Organism: Sclerotinia trifoliorum; assembly: GCA_905066765.1. Classification (NCBI taxonomy): domain Eukaryota; kingdom Fungi; phylum Ascomycota; class Leotiomycetes; order Helotiales; family Sclerotiniaceae; genus Sclerotinia; species Sclerotinia trifoliorum. The sequence goes on from CAJHIA010000021.1 coordinate 1,265,828, forward strand.
TCCTCCCCCACCACCCCACGGAGACAAAACTCCATGGCAAGTCTTCACTGAAACCTTGCAGAGTGAATTTAAGGCATCCAAAGAATGGAATGAATCTACAAAACAATTGGCAGAGGGCGCACATCAATTTACAGAGAACGAAAATGTCAAGCGTGCTAGACAAGCTTTCGAAACTACTACTGGAGCTGTATCTTCGACAACTGGCAAAGTTTTAAAGACCACTGCAGGTGCGGTAGGTAAGGGAGCTGCTTGGACTTGGGAAACTCCTGTCGTCAAGGGAGTGAGAACTACCGTCAATGCTACAGCCAATGTACTTGACAAGGCAACACAACCAATTCGACAGACAGAGGCATATAAGAATGTCAAGAACGTGATTGATGACGGAAGTAGTTCGAGGTATGGAGGATGGGTGGAGAAGGAAGAGAGACGGAAAGCAAGAGAATTGCGGGAATTAGAAGAAGGAACCACTGGCAAAAGCAAGGAGGTTCCTGTAGAAGACCCAAAGTAAGTGGTACATCATCCATGAAAATCCGCAATTAACAAGTACAGCGCCGGCACAAACGTTACCGTACACAAAGACTCCGCGTACAAGGAGGCCTGGAGAGATTTCCGTGACTCAAATCGACTCATGCAATCTTTATTCTCCATGAAAACCGTCTACAACGAATCTGAAAACCCCTTGATCTCCACCGCCCGCAGCATATCCGATCGAGTCGCCGGATTCTTCGCCGAAAATGAAACTGCCCAAGTAATCAAGAAATTTCGTGAAATGGATCCCTCCTTCCAAATGGAACCTTTCCTTCGCGAAATGCGCGAATATATCCTCCCCGAAGTCCTAGACGCCTACGTGAAAGGCGATACTGAAACCCTCAAACTCTGGCTCTCAGCAGCTCAATTCTCCGTCTACGATGCACTTTCAAAGCAATACACAACCGCTGGTCTCAAATCCGATGGTCGCATCCTCGATATCAGACATGTTGAAGTCCTATCCGCAAGGATGTTAGATAATGATATCCCAGTCTTCATTATTACATGCAGAACACAGGAAGTCCACGTATATAGAAACGCAAAGACGAACCAACTAGCCGCCGGCATGGAAGATAAGGTTCAATTGGTCACCTATGCGATTGGTGTTACGAGAGTAGCAGAAGATGTTAATAATCCGGAGACGAGAGGTTGGAGACTCATCGAGTTGCAGAAGAGCGGAAGAGATTATATATGAGAATCTTCTCATTCCTCCACTTTTCATTTCGACTCCAGGCTCATAGAAGTCTATATCCTCTCTTATCTATTTCATCACCATATTGTAGCATAGCCTCCCTCGTCCTCATCTTCCTAAAGCAAGCCATCCCTTCACATCTTATGGGTCAACAACGTACCCACATCACACACACACACACACACATATTCATCCATACATCACCATCCTCTTGTACATCATATTAACATCAAATCAAATCACATGATACCAAACTCATATCCAAACCCAAGTCCAACCCAACCCAAAAACCCAGACGAATCAAGAGTTCCAAGAAGCAAAAGAACTCACCTCACCACAAAACACCGGTGAACTAACAAGTGTATTCGCTTGTAACATTGTACTAACGAAATCAAAATCAAAATCAAAAAATTTCATCCATTTTGCTTCGTCTGAATAATTCGGATGATTATAGCATAGCTACTTTACGCCACTCTTACGACTTTCATATATTTAGAATTGAATGAATTGAATTGAATTGCGGGAAAAGGAGAAGGAGAAGTAGGAAGAGGAAGAGAGATATGAAACGACATGATACGAAAGGGACGGGAAAAAGAGTAGACGATAGGAAGGCAGGAATCAAAAAAATTTCACAGCCTCCATGTGTGAAAGGAAAGGAGGGGAAAGGAAAAGAAATATGTTCATTTATTGTACGTATGTATGTATCTATCTTATGTACAATTAACGAGTGATCGAATAGAAGAACAATGTATATTGAAATGAAATGAAACCAAAAAAAATGGAATGAAATGGAATAAAGTGAAATGGAACGAATAAATAAATGGTAAACAAAAGAGTTGAATCAGAGATATCATTCATCTTTCCCATACTCTTCCTTTTCTTTTCCTACTCTCCTGCCTGATGTTATGATTGCGCCTTGTGATAAATCTGTCTATTCCTATTTAATATATAATAATTAATACATGCATGTTATCTAATAAAAGACTGCTACAGTCAATTACCAGTATAACTATATAAGTTATAAAAATATAAAGCTACTTTGATACTAATACTGATACATCGATCAATCAATCAATCAAAGGATATGAAATTGTTAAAACCACTTCCAGTCCCCTATACCATCAAACAAACAAAGCATCCCATAATCCTCATTCCCAGAACAACTCACCCATCTAAACATCATCAGCAAACCTCACACTTCCTTCCTTTCCATTTCCACCTCATTCCACCACCTCCCTCCACCCTCCATTCCCCTCCATCCACTTCATTCCATTCCCCACCCTTTCTTCATCCCATCCACACCACTTTCCTTCCACACACTCACCCATCTTCCACTTTTCCATCATGCCGCAGGACCACCAGGACTCTCCCCTGCAAACCCTGCATCCCCTGCTCCTCAACAAATTCAACGAAACCGGCGGACCCAACAACTCTCCTCCATCCCGGACATAACCGGCACGCCCGTCCCCAAGCCTCCCAAACCCGGTCCACTAAACCCCCACCATCGCCATCGGCGTCGGTACCCTCTCTCTCCTTTTCGTTATATCATACATACCACTTTCTCTCGCCGGCGCACTGACTCTTCTTTTTCCTTGCGCGACATTTTTTAAAATACCTTTTCTCTCTGCAGGTTTAGTAGGTTCAATTCCAATTCCAATTCCGCTTCCGTTTTCTCTGTTTATTTGGGGATTTCTAACGAGTGTATTCGTGCCATCTTCACTTGTACCAATGGTCCCGTCTCTATCAGGCAAAGATATAATTGCCTGGGTTTCAAGCGCGCCCGCATGCGCATCATCTAGATCAAAAGTGACTGTAGTTCTAGGTTCACTCTTCGAGTCAAGTCTTCGATTTTTAGGGGAATATTGGGAGTCTGCTGCTAAATGTGCCGCGCTAAGGGGCGTTATATCCCTTATTTCGATGTCGTTCTGAATCTGTGTAGGAATGTCGTCGGTATAAGGTTCAACAATTCCATCCGTACCACCCGTAAAAATAACATTCGTTTGCACCTCATTGAAATTCGCACCCACTGAACTAGTAGTCGCAAAATCCGAAGTCGCAGTACCATAACTTTTCACACCTGTTCCGCCATACCATGCAATTAGCCAATATCTTCAACCTTATTATGCGAGACTAGACGAGCATTGTGATAACAGATGTAAAAATAATAATAACATACCGCCCTCATCACCGGCGGAAACAACATTACCAATACCATGTCTCTTCAATTTCTTCTCCGCCTTCTTCTTAATACTCTCTTCTTTCTTTCTTAAAGACTCTGGTTTCCGTTCCTCTTTTTCTCTTTTCTTTTGCTCTCTGATTGCCTCTTTTGTTTGAACCTTGATTGGGCTTCCCGGGGTTTCAGTAGCAGTTTGAACACTAGGAACTTGAGGTATAGCCTCAACTGGCTCACTAATAGTTTGCGAGGAAGAAGCTGCCTTTCGTTTTTCTTTTGCCGATTGTTTCTTCTGCCCTTTATTGATATCCTTAGTCTCCTTCTTGTAACCGGAGGTTTTTGGGCTGGTTCGGATGGGTGACTCTTTGGGAGGGAGCAAAGGGGTAAGTTCCGACGCAGAACTTTTAGTAGCATTTTCGGAGGCAGATGATTTACACTGCTTCTCCTTAACCTGCAAATTTGCCTGCTTTGGTAGTTGAATAAACATTGCACCTCTAGGCAATCCTTTAGGTAGTCCTTTATCCAGTTTATCCACCCTTTCTTGTACATTACCCTCAATTTTGGCACTTTCTACCTTACCACTCTCCGACTTACATTCATCATGTATTTTCTCGTGCTTTAGACCAGTATGCGAGAGCACCGAGTGTGTAGAAGAAGGAGATTGACAAGGGTGTTCTTCAGTCCACGGATTTGAGTGCTCAAGCACATTCTTCGCATGAATTGGAAGTGGTAAATTACCAGTAGAGAATAGAGATCGTGGCTGGCTTAGAATTGGAGGTCTGGGAGGACTTCCTGCTAGCTGGGCTTTACAAGGTTGATCGATTGTTTGGGCTGGGACAAATTTGCGCTGGGGACTGTAAGGGCGGATGGTGGTAGGGTGAGGAGTCGTGGTAGCTGAATTAGGAGTAATAGTGGTAGGATGCGGAGTGGTAGTGGCAGAAAGCGGAGGGATTGTTGCTGGGCTAGGATCGGTAACAGGTCGATGAGTAGCAATAGGACGAGGAGTTTCGACGAGATGCTGCTTTGTTTGAGCTAGAGTTAGGGGTCCCTTAAGCTCTGATTTCGATAGGAAGAGCTTAGATCCCTTGAGACTTGTGGCACTCAATTTTGAAAGATTCGTTTTTAGTAGCATCGGTGTCGGTTTGAGTGCATCTTCTTTACGTTTCGGTTCCTTGAGTACGTCAGAAATAGAAGGCGCAGACTTTCTGCTTGTTGTGAATTCCCAAGTGCTATTGATTAGATAAATTCACAAAGTTAAAGTTGCCATACTACCACACTGTGGACGCTATCATAGCTCAATCACGTTGATATGCAGTAGCATAGGATAAATATTAAATATATGTTTTTGGTGCAGATTCAAACGCCACCTAAGCAAAATTGCTATTTTACTAAGCCCTCCATTATGCAGTTATATATGTTCAAAACTTTTGGGGTTTATTTCAATCCATCACTTACATCTTTTGATTGACTGCTGGAGTTTGTACCATCCTCGGCCTCCCCTCGGTCATCTTGAGTGTGATTATAATCTTTAACTCCTTTCGCCGCTTTCGCAAGATCAACGGTCTTCTTTTGCTCAGTCAGATCATTGACGATGGTTGCATCTTTCTTTGCAGGACTCTTTGATCTTGACCTTGATTTGGATTTGGATTTGGATTTCATGTTGGAAGGTTTAACGAAGATCTGTTTTGCCCATAGGTCTGCATATTTTCCCTTGGAGTGAAACAACTCATCGTGAGATCCTTGTTCGACTATTTGGCCATCCATGATAACAACAATATGGTCGGCATTCATAACGGTTGACAATCGATGACTATTCACAGTTAGTAAAAAGACTATCAAAAGCATGCTTTTTAACTATTCGAATCGAAAGATTGGCAATGAGCGACTCTGTAGATAACTTACGCGACAATAAAAGTTGTTCGACCTTTACACAATGCTTTGAATCCTTCCTGAATTTTTTGTTCAGTCTCTGTATCAACAGCGCTTGTAGCTTCGTCGAGAAGAATGATCGTTGGTTGTTTCAGGATGGCCCGGGCAATAGCAACACGTTGTTTTTCTCCACCAGAAAGCTTCACACCACGATCACCAACTTTAGAGTTGTATCCATCCGCGAATTTCAAAATTTTATCATGAACGGCAGCGGCTTTACATGCCTCATATACTTCATCGTCCGTTGCGTCTAAACGAGCATACCGAATATTGTTCATGATGGTGTCATTGAATAGAGTAGGGTCCTGTGGAACAACACCAACATGGCTACGAAGACTATAGGCAGGATCTTAGTGACGTTTTCAAGCTTTTACAAATTTGACTTACCTATGCATGGTGATGTCCCGAATATCTTGACCATCAATTTTGATACTTCCCGATTTGACGTCATAAAAACGATCCATTAGTTTCAACATTGTTGATTTACCACCGCCAGTTTCACCAACAAACGCAATTGTCTTTCCACCCGGTGCAAAGAAACTGACATTCTTCAAGATAGGTTTTCGCTCGTCATAAGAAAAGCATACATCGTCGAACTCAACTTCGCATTTACTAATCTCAAGGTCTTTAGCGCCAGGAGTTTCTTTGATCGAAGGCTCTGTCTTAAACAGTTCAAGAAGGCGCTCGGCATCTATCAAGGAACTAGAGATCGTTCTATATGCACTGGCAAGGAATGCCAATGGGCCTGGAATATACTTAGTTATGCATCCGTATTAACAGAACAGAAAAGATATACCTTGTAATTGGCTCCAGAACATAAGCAAGGTGGTGAACTTTCCAACTGTTTGACCTTCATATACTACAGAATAGGAGCCCAGGCACAGTACACCGGTCAGTCCGAAGCACATGATGAGGCTTTTTGCCATGTTAGTGATGTTATAGAACCATTCATACGCCCATTTGGAGTCGATATGCTCTTTGATGACTATAATAAAAATACATTAAATGGCGAATTTTTAAGTGTGATGGAAGTATAGTAACTCACCTCCTGAGTATCTTTTGTTCTCGTAGGGCACCATGTTAAACAACTAATAGCTTGTTAGTGCACGTGTAAAATGACGCCAGTGCAAATACTAACATTAGCAGTTGTCCAGCCATCCAATGATTCTTGCCCGACTGTCCATTCCTTTCTGTAAAAGGTTATATAATCTCTGCGTTGATTGGCTCTCATGGAAATCAATTTCACGGTTGCGTACATGTAAGATACGAAGGTGACGACTAGGACAAGAAACATATAAGGTCCAAAGGCACCAAAATAGATGAATGCAATGACTAGATCGATGAGCATCGGGATCACCTGGAAGCAGAGCATTTCCATTAGATCTGCGACAGACCTACCCCCATGGACTACTTGAAACAAATTTGATGATGATTTATTGTCATGGAAATCAGAAGATAAGCTCATAATATGGCTATGCGCAGCTGAACTGAGTGTTTTGTATGCGTACTGCTCCAAGGGGTTCCAGAGCCACGTGCGAACCACATCGAGACACGAGCCACCGTTGATAAACCTCAGGAGCGAGTAGAGAAGAACAGGTATCCAAATGTTATGGCTGTGATCTAAATAATGATTAGTGAAGGCCATCAAACCCTGCAACTCAACAGAATTTCTAGTGGTCCGGATTGTTGGACACGCTGAAAATCACGAGAGAATTACTTACCGCCTCCAGTATAAGTAATCAAGCTTTGCACCATTATACCAAATTGTATTGGAACAAGGACATTTAAGGCATTACTTGCCAGGAGAGTCATGGCAACAAGGACAGCCCTGGCCTGAAGCTTTCTGTTGTTCAGCGGCCAAATGAATGGAATAAACACCTAGGCACACTGATTAGTAAAACTATTTCAGCAAAAGCCTTTGCGCGACGGAGCCTCACAGAAAATCCCTTGAGGTAGGTCCACCAGTTACCGTCCTGTTCCAGTCTTTTTGCAACAGCCTCTTTTGACTTGCGCTGCCGTTCCAAGTAAGAATCTTCCGAAGCCACACTAGCAGTATCCGAATCATCTTCTTCACTCTGAGAACCTTGAACAGTAGCCTCATCGGTTGTACCATAACCATTTCCATTTAAGGTGGAACTCCCTGAGCTAGACGGACCGGACGGATTCTTCAATAATGATTGGCGTTCCGCATCAGCACTGTCCTGGGTTTTGTCTGAATTACGGAGATAGAAGTAGACAGTAGGTAGAGCGATGAGATCGAAGATCCTTATACTTTGGACAGTTAGAAGTATATAATCGAAAGCTGAGTTGGTCGGTGGGTCAAACAAATTTGGAAAAATGATTAGACAGAGTTCCACGAAGAGACCGATGAACCAAGTTCCATAGTATGGATACCATTCCGGAAATTTCGTGTCTGCTAGTGCAATAATCTCAACCATAAAAACTAGAAGCGATGAGATGAGGTAAACCTGAAGGTCAGTAAAAGGAAAAAAAAAGTAATAAGATTATATGGGAATTTGAAGAGAGTAAAACCACGCAGTGGGCGAAATTAATTGCATAAATGAAATGCTAAGCATCTCTGGAGAGATACTTGATTGTGAAATCTTAATTGGGCCATCGAAAGGCATAAGCATGGAAAACCACTTGATTGTCAAATCTGAAGCGAGAAATCTGAAAGTACTTTGGAGCCCTTGCGTATGTTTTTGGCATGCAATTTATTTCGACCACTGCGAGGTCCCCCAGAAAGGGAAGAAATCACTCACAACACGGTCTTGTCCCGGGTTCCAGCCTTCAACTGACGACTTGATAATAGCAACGATGATTTCCATAGCCTATTGTCACAAACGTGTCAGAAATGCAATTATTATGCAGGATAGTGTAAGATTCTTATATGGAGGCAGAAAGAAGCGTACATATGTTCCAGTGAGACCGGCGATTAAGCACAATATCAACCCACGACGGACATATCGATCCTGGTTACGTGACTTCTCCGTCTGCATATAACACACTGTAACGCCTAGAGCGATGAAGAAATAGAAAAATACGAGTGTTGGGTACGCATATCGAAGGGCTTTTAAGGCAATCCAGAACTATGGCGTTGTTAGCAGAGGACTATTTTGTGAAAGCAGTCCCAGTGACCTGGGGTCGCCTCGTTACTCCAAGAAGTTTTGAAGATTCGTAAATGTCCAGAAGCTTTTAATACTGCGGGGAATAATCAAAAGTACTACTTACATTTGGAGGGGCAACTGGAGTGAGCATCGTTTCCATGATATTTGATGGATTTAGGTGCATTGAATAGAGAGAAGGATGCACCGAAAGCTGCGGAGATACAGTGACGAATCAGTGACTGGATATTTGTGTAATCCGCGTGTCTGAATTTACGAAATGCTTTGTCGCAAATTTCAAAGTCTTGACTGTAATAGGTTGTGGAAGGAAGACTCATGTAGATATTTTTTTCTCCCAAATATGGAAGTAGCGCGCTTTCTACACTAGTGAATATCTTTAGGAGCCCATGGGGTTCTGTAGTTGCTCTTTCTTAGACCCAACCATTCTTGATCATTGCAATGGAATTAAGCAATCACCAAAGCTTTCATTGAGGAATATAAAGAAAGAAGTGCTTCGTGGTGTCATTATAGTGTGATTCATCCCAATCTCTAAGGAAGTTAATGTCTTTGACAAGATGAATCTTCATTATATATGTATGTGTGTGTGCGTGTGCATGACTTTATGGCTCTGGAGTTTGAGCATGAATCATAACCCCTCAGAATCAACTGTGAGTAAAACACTTCTTACTCGCATGTAAAAGTTATCTACTTATAAATGAGGCTTAAGCTTTTCAAGAGCAGAGGAATGTTCGAGTCGAGGAAGTGGAAACGAGTGGACTATATGAACTTTTCTTACTCACCTCAACTGTGTCACTTGTAGTGAGCATCTCTTTGTGCGACAACGCTCCGATATTATTGTCAGCTGCCTTGAAGGCAAATTTGGCAAATCTTGAATCGAGATTAGATTTCTGTTCTTTTTGTGTTCCGCGTAGCTCAGTTGGCGCTCGTCAATAGCTTGTATGAAGTTATATGTCGAGGCTCGGTCAGCCAGGTTTTCGGACTCGGCTCGCCGGCTGTAGAGAGGATTTGGAATTGCTTTGCAATATTTGGCTACTGATTCCTGGTAATCACCCACTTTATATAATACATTCGATGAGGGACTATGAACCAGATGTAAGGCTGCGGCGCATGTTAAGTATTATTGATTCACAGGCAAACGCACGTTCGAAGAACGACTTACCGAGATTCAAACACTCCAACGATAAGTGCGAGACTATTCTGTTTCGGGTTTGGGATATGGATTTCGTTAGACCCCTAGATTATTTCTTTGGAGCCATGTCCCCACGCCGCGCCTATATGGGCAATGCATGCGGTCTCATGGCAAGCGGTAGTAGCGGTCAATGAGTGTGTGAATATGTTAGGTATTATGTTCCCTTTATCGTCTGCTCGCCGACTCGCCGACTCGCCTACAATATGTTATTGTACATTTATGTACGGGGATTTCTCTTCCTTGTCTGTGTCTAACGCCAAGCGAAGCATGTTCAATGTGCACAGGTGCAGAAAGTTGTGAAATACACGCCCGCTCCTTGGATTGTGCATTGCCACTCATACATTTTGGTCATGGTACCTGTAGATAGGGATGGGGGGCAGGGCCAATCTAATGATTTTCTCAAGGTAAGGTACGAAATTGGGGGCCCGAATTTGGCGAAAGCGATGATTATGCATGTACGACAAGGGATAAAGAGATGCAATACCTGCATGGAGGACCTAAATATTGGGTAGTGGAAGTAATCACGGAGTATTGTTGAAGTAATAAGGTTAATATAATAATAAAGGTAACCAGCCACCTTTTTATCTTTTTATGGTACCCAGTCCGTACTTAGCACTCTAAATGATGGTTCTGTCATTGCTACTATACTCCGTACTGTGATATACGAAGTAACCGAGCCGATAGCCAACATACCATGCTCCGTATACTCGAGCATTAGAGCATTGGCTCACCGGTTCCATTTCCCATTTCCCATTTTCCAAATTTCTATCTGCATCGTGTGGGACAATTACAACTACAGGCTTTCCGTGTTCAGTACGACACCATCCTTCAGTGTGTTTTATTTAGCCTATCCTTGCATTTCAGCACATGGCCCCGCAGTATCCAATAGCCGGCCGTCTACCGCTAACTTCATCCGCCGCCATTTGCTAGAAATTCCGTCTTCACCTCTCACATCACCACCACATTGCTTCATTTCTCTCCACACAAACTTCAAAGCTTCAATTCATCCACCAGTCCAGCTCGCTGGCGTGGCTTTTGGTCCAACAATCAACCGGAGTAAGTCCCCCTACGAACCCAATCAAATGATCCAGTTCGCAGATGTGTATTCGATGAGTATCATTGTCCATCAATTGGCCCACTCGACGCCGTTCCTCAATCTGCTGGATTCGTACTCGTGGTGGACGAACACCTCCTTCTCCAATAACGAAGAGCCGATAATAAATTTACATACACTCCACTGGAACACGAAGGAGCTGGCGGGAAGTGCCGACGCCGTCCTAAATGTTTAGCATCCTCACACAGCCTTGAAGTCGACAGCTGCAGTCCTTGGAGCAAGCTATAGTTCTACAGGACAAATCATATCACACAACAATCGGTACCGATATCTATAAACTTGCATATAACCTGCGGAGGGTACACAAACAGATGACTCGTTGGTGCCACGGTTTCACATGCTTCTCACTCTTTGGACGATGGTATATCTGCCATCTTTGCCAGCTCACCTAACTTGATATGCTTCATAGGTACCCCGCCTTGACTAAATTCAAAAAAGTTCAAGGTTCAGTCAGCTGCATTAATATCGTTATTCTGAGTTCCATGTCCCCGCAGTACATTTTTGTTGATTCCTTCTAGAGTTAGATATGCCAAGTGACAATATTTACTATGTCGTACATTATCGTCCTCAGTGTGGCTCTCGAATGCAGGTTTCTTACAAGGGCCAGTCCCTTGATCCAGCCAACAGGCTAACAGCACCAGACCACTGGAATAGCCGCCGAGGCTAGTCCCATGCATACTACCAGTCGTCACTAGCCGATTCTTTAGATTCAGCTCATCAATGTCTGGCTTGCCCGCTAGCCAAGTCAATATCCCTACAGAAACTGGACATAACCGCATTGGATTGCTCGGCTTTTGGATTGAAAACTACTCCTCAAATAATCCATATCAATGCATGTCATCAACCTTGACATTGATGATCTACAATGTAAAATAGCAATCTTCCACATTCATCCGTTATTTTCTACAATTGGCTCACTTCTTGACTTGACTCGGCAATTAACCTTTTTTTTTCTCGGACAGACTTTCCCAATGAATTCGTTCAAATCAGTAAATGCATCCAGGTATTTGCGGGTAAAGTAGTGTTTTATCCCAGCTGTATCGGCATTCTTCACTCTGAAAATGGCACTCAATCACATGAGAACTTTCAGGCATAAAGTAAGAAGAGGTGGATTGAGTGGTAGATGAACGGCCACATCTCAGCCATGGGATGACCGACGCTTCTAGAAACTAAATACAGGATCTTTTTTTACTAATAAGTCGCTTTCTGCAAAGAGAATCTGCACGATGACTTTCCAAGCCTTGCTATCACCAGAAATGCATCCGAATATCCCAACCTTGCGTCAAAGCCGGCCGGCAAAAGCTCAGCAGAAAATTGGCATACCGCATTCTATCAATCAAAATCCCCCACCGCCGTTTTCATTGCTTCCGTTGCCACCGAATTCAAACTTGTATCGGAAAGGATATCTACTCTCTCCTTGGACGAAATTCCAATCTACCAAGTTCTGTGGAAGATTACCAAGACCATGGGCGGTCGAGGTATTCTGATTTGCTGCGAATCCTGGGACGAACAATTGGTTATTGTGGCCGCGCAGAAAACCCTGGGTGTTAGCCATATTCAAGGCGCCGAATTGGTCTACCATCTGGCTCGAGTTTGCAGGCGAGGATGGCCTACTGCGGGAGATGGTATTAGGGGGAGCATTGAACCCGATGCTGGTACTTGGCATTGCGAACGAGCTAGTGTTGCCACCGTATCTAAGCGTAGGTGTGCCAGGCCTGCTTCCAACTTTCAGCGGTTGGAACGAAGTCATCTGACTCGGTGTGAAAGGCCTTGCCCGACCACCGGATGGAAACGTTGATTTGCTCTGGGTGGCGCGTGGTGACGCAAATCTAACAGGAGAATCTATGCTGGAAACTGTACCGGGGCTAGTGACAGACGTAGTGCCAATCATTGGTTGGGTTGGGCGATTGTAGTATGCGTTGACGTAGGATGGTGGTTCTGGTTTATGCTCAAAAACCGCCGGCTGACTTTGGTATTTTATGGGTATGCTTGTATTTTTTGTAAAACTCGATATGACTTCCTCGTCCTTTGTAAGCCGATTTTTCCGATCATTTGGATCCCAGTTTGGATTGGCAATTGAGATGAAAATATCATCATCTGCTTGGGCAAAACTCCTAGCATCGTTGAACTCCTTTCTTGTTTGGCCCATGATCTGGTCAATGGCTGCCTGTTCTTCTGCACTTAAAATTGGCATAATTGGCTGCTCGTCTTTTGAAATGGCTTTCATGGCAGTTGCAGCTGATCCTTTCATGTCAAGTTGTTCTCCTGGAAGAAAGTCGCAGAGGTCAATGTCTGGTGTCTCGGGGTAAGGGATGTGGCCTAAAGGAAACTCCTTATGTGTCTCAGGGTCGCCACCAATCCGTTGCCAATATGACCAACTGGTTGGCTTTACCTGATACCCACCAGGGTTATGATTAAGTGCTGGTGGCAAGCTATTCCAATCAGGAATGGGAGCTTTTTTCCACTCAGTAGCAGTACTCGTGTCAACAGTAACCTTTTTACTGCCGCCATTGTATTCGCCTCCTTGCAAAAGTTCATTTGTACCGGAATTATCAACATCAACACCCTTGCCTTTATGACTAACTGTAGATGATAGGGTATTCGTATCGCCGATAGATTCGTCGATAGTAATGCCGAACTTAAACGCAGATGCGACAGGGTTCAATTGTGGCCGAGTTTTAGATACTGTTCCACTTGACATGTTTCCAAAGACACCGCCGCCTGGTGGCTTTCCGCCGGAATAACGTCTGGTTCGTTGATTTTGAGAGCTGATAGTGTTGAAAATATGACCGACCTCATCACTGTCGTATGTATCCTTGCATTTGACAGTACGGAGTTTCAAAATAGGACCACTAGGGCCAGCGCCGATACCAAGCTGCATGGCGGTGCGGTAGTATCTCCAATAAATTTCCATTGGACCACCGCAATTCCACGTTACCCATTGAGCTGATGGGGGGTTACAGGGCTGCGTTGCTTCAATAACCGTCCCTTCGATGGCTGGAAAGCATCTGTCCATAGAACCTCGACCGGAGCGGACATCGATACGTCTGATTAAGAATTTACCTTTGCCGGTGTGGGAAGGTTCGCGTTCTCGTTGGTCGATTAATTCTTGTAAAATCTGAATTAATGGCTTGAGATCAAGATCGAAGGTCAGATTGATTTGATGGACGCTTGTTTGGCCACCCGTTTCGTCGTATGCGACTATGGTAACTTGCCTTTCCTGGAGATGAGATTTGTTTTGTGCCGCTTCGCAGTATTTCTCGAATGCGCTGATTGCTTGTTCGTATGTAAGTTGGACGATGGAGCCTCTGGCTGTCGGGTTCAAGACGGAAGGGAGGAAATCACGATTTGCCGCATTAGAGTTTTGGGAGGTGACGGAAGGTGCGTGGTAAAGTGGTTCGGCCATTAGATTCTCAGCGAACGGACCAAAGCCTTCGCTGGCATTCTGCCGCAAAAGCTGCTGCAAGAGTGCGGGTGTTTCGTCATCTTCGTAGTGTTCCATATTTAGTGGCAAGTGCTAGCTATTTGTACTGTAGTGTATTTTTTATCTTTGATTTGATAAATTATAGTGCTGTAAAATAATATTAGGAACAAAAAAAAAGGAAAGGTTATCAGGAAAGAAAGATAATCTGAACCCGACAAGACAACCGTTTTTTTAAACAAGGACTAGCGTTGTTTGAAACCTGAACTAGGTATAGAAAGTGAATTTTCAATGTCCCAAGTGGTATGCCTATTTCAACGTTTCATGGTTTATGAAGCGAGATGATAGTGAAGTAGAGTAGCTCTAAAATGAATTTATGGGTGAATAAATAAATCTTATCTAAATTCCCCATTGATGAAAGACATGGCAACTAATTGCAATACTTGCCATATATCAGTTGGAACAATCAAAATAATGAATAAAAGCAAACATGGACGTACACGACGAGCTAGTCGAATAGTATATAGATTCCCCACTCTCTATATTCCCAGCATTAGCGAATAAATAGTCGTCGAAACGAAATGCTAAGTGGATATAAATATATGTATATATATACTATTCCTGAGCATAAAAGGATGAGCGAACCGCATCGAGCAGGCGAGGAAGGAATACGCTGGTGGAAGTATCTTACGAGTAGTGGATTTGTGGGAGTTATATAGTGGTGATAGTGGAGATATAATTAGTTGGTATTGCTCTCTTTTTTTTTGGCTAGCAGATAAGAATAGATTATATTAGTGCCTCTTGATAGCGAGATTAGGGGTTGGATCATGGGATGGAAAAAGGGAAAATTAGAAAATAGATGGGATGGGGTAGGTACTTTTTATTTACTTGAGGAATTCATTTTATGCGGTTGAGATTTTAGTAGGAGGAGAATAGAAGAAGGAAATAAAATGTGAGAAGATGAAGAGGAAAAGATGAAGAGGAAAAGATGAAGAGGAAGAGGAAAAGAGGAGAAGGTGACGTTTGATCGATGGATCATGGGGAATAATAGAATAATATTCAGGAGAGAATATTCCGGATCCTTTTTCTGCTTCTCGCTTATTTCTGAGTCTGGAATTTCTGTCGGTTTGATTTTTTGGATATTGCTAAGAGGTCTGAATTTGAAATTCAAGGTTTTGTGATTGCAGCTCTTATTTTGAGTTAGTTTAAGATGAATTATATAATGTGATTCTAGGTTTGGAATTTATAAATGATTCTCTTTGGTTCTTTTGTAGATGTTTTGTTGTTGTATGATTTAGGAGTTGGGTTTAATTATTTTCTTTGTTTTGGAAGTATCTCTAAGAGCGTTTTAGATGTTGGGGATGGTAGATTGAAGATGAGACATTTTACCGGGTTATTCTAGTTATTTTCGGTTTGTACTGGTTTCTATCTTTGGAAATGTCTCAGGTGTTCTTTGATGTTGAATTTGAGGTTTTAATCACGAGGGATGTTTATGGATCATATTCGTAGTCTTGTTCTAGGTTGTTTCATCTGAACTCTGTCTCTAATAAGTGTTCTTTGCCTAATTATTTTTATTTGTTCTATTCTTTAAATCGAATTGGATTTATAGATCTGAGGATTGTAAGCTTACACTGCATTGTTCCCGACAGATATATTCCCTCTTGCTTCTTTATCAGATCTATACAGCAGTGTCAGTTCTTAAAACATGGCTCTCTTTTGAACGGCTGAGCTTCTTGGTCTATATCTGTATCTTCAAGTTTTATTCTAAACCTATGTGAGATAAAGACTGTCCTTGTGTTTTCCTTCATTATAAAAGCTGGCTTGAGTTTTACTGAAGGTTGAATACTCCTTGCTGTTTAGTGATTTTGTAATCTGGATCTTCGATGTAATCATTTGTCTGCGAAAATTTCATCTTATTCATTTATTCGTCCGAATTAGGGGTGGTCCGGAAGTAGGGTACTAGACTTATGGTATCACTTCTATGTTATATTTCTTTGATGCTCTCTTGTTATAGTGAACAAAACTATTAATTATTGATATAAAAAAGTATAAGTAGAGTAAAAACTATTAGTTAGACTATTCATAATAGCCTTATGAGCTAGTAAGGTTAGTGTGGCCCTCTTCTCCTTCTAAATCTTGATTTTCCATTTTCTTTTATCCGACTACCTATCCCTATCCAACTCAACTCCTCGTCCAATTTCATATTCAATTTTTCATGAAATCCTCGCCCAAATCTTCATTCAGCTCAATGTTCGAATTCCCCATTCAACTCTCTATTCATATTCAACTCCCCATCAACTCCCCATCCTAAAGCAAGAGCTTGTTTTTTCCAATCTTCATACATTGAAATATCTGCACCGTCATGAGAAAATGCACTCCGGAGACCATGAAACAGCGCATTAAACTCCACCTCATTGTCCGGCACTCCACCCAGGAAGAAAGTGAAACGCTGCCACTGACGACCATTCCGTACTATATTGCCAAGATCCTGTCGGCCACGGTCATCAAAGGCTTGAGCGAACTCCAACTCATCCGCGCATAGGCTATTGATTCCATCGTAGTAGTCGCCTACAGGCCACATCATACACGGCGAACCGAAGGCTAGTTCCTTCCCCTCAGCGGATGCGAACTCCCAGTCTATAATGCCTGTAATATTAAAGTCATCATCGACGAGTATGTGGTCACCCTTATCGTCACAATGCTTTAGATAGAAAGGTCCATTGCTAGAAACCGAAGATGCGGTAAGTGCGCGGAGATTCTTCAACCGCCACATGAAGGAAAGATAATTGTCAACTGGCAAGCTCGTGATCTCGTATTTTTTGATCATTTTTAAATGCTGATGGATCACTGCAGCGTACGCAGCTTCAAGCGTGGTGAAAGGACCAAGATGAGATGTTGGCGTTGAAAACCAAGACTCATGAGCAAAGCCTCCGATCTTATCAGGGGTATCTGAGAGAATCAGTGAGCCTGTCATAGGCAAAGGATGTTTCTCGAGCTCGAGGTATATATCCGCCAGTTGTTGTATGACCTTGGATCGCTGCTTGGGACCAGCCGAATTCCAGTCCAGAGGATTACCTTTTATCTTCTCCATAAGTATATACGATGAACCAATCGGGTTTTCTGGCGAAGCTGCTTGATAATGATAGACTTTTGGCGAGGGCACTTGTGTTTGAGCGAGAAATTGAAGCGTGGCAATTTCACTTAGAAACACGTAGTCTTGAACTTCAGGAGGAGGGACCAAGGGATCCTGAAGTCGTATTCTTGCGATCCATGTGACACTATCATCAAACTCGATGTCCAAATGGAAATTTTGTCCACCACATTGGCTGGAGGCAAGTTTCAATCGAGACTCCCAATTTATATCGTCTGAAAGAATGGGCGCACGGCACGGGATTCCTCTTCTAGTCTTGGTTGCCACTGATACAAGTGCCTCTATGTTAACTTTGGCCAGGATGGCAGCAAGATAGCCTTCTCTAGCAGCACTATACGCAGCGTAGTAAGCATCGGTGTCCTATAGAATGTCAGTGACCATGTGGTCCATCAAAGAAGTCTCGCTTTACTCACTGCTGGTGGACATTTGTGATACTCAGGGCGCAAATGCTCGAAACACAGATGCTTCCCACAAATTATACAGTTTCCTGAGTAGCGTGATGCTGGATTAGTGCATTGAATATTAGCATCACAAATGCGTAGAACCATTTTGGTTGACTCTAAGGTATAATGAATGATTATCACGTGAATAAACTGGATCCAGTTGTAAAAAGAACAGAAGTTATTGTTATTGTTATTTTATACTGGTGGTTGATTAAATCACGTCAGTTAAAGATTTAGTGATTGGGAAAATATAGAAATAAGTGTTACAATTCAGCCCCTTTTTCAAACCAAGGTAACGATCGGAACTTAGAGTCTCCGTATCATATGCATATGCACCGTCTGAATATTAACCATCACTTCAATAGCTTTATTGGTGGGATTGTCAAAAAGCAAGATGATGTACCAGTAAAAATTGATTAAAAGAAGCGCTTCCCCCCGAATGCAGTGTAGATGACTCAATGCTATGCAATATAATTTCCACATACCTACAAACAGCAGAGATGTTATGATGCCTCGTTACAAAACCTCACTGAGAATTCGCAGTGCTTTTTGCTTTACGTTACAACTCAAAAATTTGCGCCCTCGTGCAGGCCAACCTTTCAAGTGATCTCAATCTTGAATCCATAGTCTGAACTTTTCGTTTTCCTGAAGCCTCCTTCTCGAACTGTTGAGCCAAATACATCAATGAATGACCATCAATCCCTCTTCCATTACCATTGTCTGGAATATCAAGTCAGATTTAGCTGTCACTGATTAGTGGGTTGATATACCGATCATTGATTTTCCGCATTTTCATGTTATTTTCGATTGTCTAAAATCTCATTTCAATAGAACTTCATTATTCAAATAGCACACAGCTTAGCTCCCGCTCCAAGCATATTACACGAATCGGCTGTTAGCCGAATAGTCATTGTGCGACAGACTGGGAAAAGGTGCGAAGCAATTGTTCGGATAAGCCTGTAACGATCTGGTCGAGGCAGCGGCTGCCTGAGGTTTTGTATGATTGGTAGTTGTAGGTTAAGGCTATTAATTATTGGTTATTTATTTGAAAGTGAATTCGTTACTAGATCAATTGGAATATAGGTAAATTAATTGATAACTAAATTGAATACAAAATTCCTAAACTATAAAACTATTCTGATTATATATTAATGAATGAAAAGAAACTTTATGGAATTCAAAAACTTCAAAAAGCTTTTAAAGCTTTAGAAGCTTTTCAAATTTTTAGGATTTCTTATTATGTGATTGATCTTAAAGTTTTTTTTTTCTTGGAATATTTGTTTTAGAAGCTTTCCTTTAGAAATTATAGTTTTAAGATATAATATTTTTTAAAGTGATTGTTTTATTATAATTAATTAATTAGAACATTTGTTTTATTCTAATATAGTTGTTTAGGATATTTATTCTAGGAATCTTGGGGTCTTATTTGTAGATGATTAGCCCCCTAAAAGCAATAATTAAATCATATCCCCTTTGTAGTCGGCATATGAATTATCGATATCAATAATACTACTATAATCTAAACCGTGAATCGTGACAAACCCATTCCAACTATTACAAACCTGCAATTAGCCAAAGAGTCACTGATGCGATGCGACAGGCTGAAAAAAGATGTGAGGCAAAGAGTAAAGGGCCCTTTGGCATTATAAGATCTTACCAAAGCATTATCCCAGATATAAACGGTAAGGAGATGGATGGGTAGAAAAGCTTCCTATGGTAATCTTACCAGAAAGACAAGAAACTACCCCGCTAATTACTTCTACAACGATGAGATATCTCGTTATGGAACGAAATCATAAATAAAAGCTTTAATAAAAAAACCCCAGGGAACAAATCGATTCAGCAAATTTGAAAAGCCTGACTTTAGCCGTTGGAATTCTACATTTCTCAAGTTCATGTTTGGATAATAATATTAAAAACTAATAATTAAGAGTTTTAAAATTTATTTATTGTATATAAACGAGATTATATCAAAATTAAATTTTTTTTATCATTTTAAATTTTAATTATATTTATAAAATATTAAATCAATTTAATCAACTTTTATAAATTTATAAAGATAAATTATTAGAAATTAATAAAAATTTATAAAAATTAAATAAATTACTTTTTAAATGTTTTAGTTTTAAAATTATACATATCTAAAATTGAAAAAAATAAGAGTAAAAAGTTTTAAAAAATATTCATTTTAATAAAGTAATATTATATAAATGAAGTTTTATTAAAAAAGTTTATTATTTATAATTATTTTATTATTATTTAAATAATTTTTTATATAAGAATTTTATATAAAATTAAACTTTTATATTAGTTATTTAAATATTTATTATAAATAAATAATTAAAAAGATTAAAATTCTATTTAAAATAAAGAAATAACACTTGAAATATAAAATAACTTTATTTATTATATAGTTTTTTCTTGAATGTCTTTAAACTTGAAAGTTAACATTATATATTATTACCAAGAAAATAAATACTTATCAATCCATTCATTTATTCATCTACATATAATATAATTATTACCGCCCTCCTCGATTAGACCTCACACTCTATATAAGCAAACAAACCCACAAACAAACAAACAACCCAAACCCACAACCGTACATCCTCATCCTCCTCTACCTAACCCACAACTCATAAAGCGGTCCCCTAGACTCCAACACCCCACCAGCTTGGGGTCCCTCCCGCTCCCCCAACCCCTCCCTATTCTCCACATGCGTATAATTCTCTCTCGGCTGCGACGACGCATAGTAGGTTGTCCCTATCGCCCCATTCGACAGCGAGGAAGAATTATATCCCGGACTAACCCCATCATTAACATTACGATCTAATTTCTTCCTTTCGAAATCCTTCTTTTCATGATTCTGATCCGTGTGTTTTTTCCGTTCGCGGAAAAGAAGAAAGAGTGCTGTGATGAAAGCTAGTGCTAATGGGACACCGACTGCTGCGCCGACTATGGTTGCAGTTGAGGTGGTTGTTGCTGAGGATGGGGGAGTTGGGGAAGTGGTTGCAGGGGATGAGGATGATGTGGTAGTGGGGCTGAGTGAGGTATCGGACGTTGTTGATGATGTGGATGTGGATACTGTTGTACTTGCAAGGACTGATGCTGACCCAGATGCAGTAGCGAATGTAGTAAGTAAATTATTTGGTTCCGCGAACACGATCCTTGTACCGGGTAGGAAAGTTAATGGTCCCGTACAACAATCTCCATTGTATGCGCAACACCATGTTCCATCCGTATCGGCTATCCTGCATGGAATAACATTCACTCTTGAACTATTGCCAGCTGAGAAATGTCAATTTGTGTGAAAATATCTTGGTTGGAAAGAACGCACTACTTGAACCCAGGCAATAGTCCGGACATGATGGATCTTCCCATGTACTATCCGTGCATGCTCCTCTATAACGATATCCATTCTCTTGACTCACACAATCTCCCCAATTTGTACAAATATCGGATTGGAGACAACAGTCTCCATTTCCAGTTGATGAACAGGAAGTGAAATTTTCCGCAATCGAAGAATCCGGAAAATAACAAGGAGCACGGGCTGAGTACTGTGCAACAGATAAAAGAGAACTGCTGACCGAGAAAAGCAGGAAAGTTCTAGAATAGATATTTAACGGATACATGATGATTGTAAATAAATTTTCAAACTGAAAAATGTAGTAGAACGAACGAGATATGGAGAATCTTGAATGGTTCCATTGTGTATTTAAGGTGAAATCCGTAATCACTGTCAATCAGTATTTCCCAAAACACCTGGTAGAAATAGGAGTTGCTGTTCCTCCCTCAGCCTTGTGGAACACCTTGTTATGGTCTAGAACTGTCGTACAAGGATCCTTCCCAGCATTAGTGGTGACGTTGTAGACGACATCCTTTCCGACAACTGCTCATTGTTGAGTAGGGACAATCTTTAATATCCATGGATCTTGAAAATTTATGATAGCACTTTAGGTCGCCAAGAGAGCCTTAATTTTATGCTATCCATGGGTTCGTCAAGCACAACGTTGTTTCCCCATTTCTTGGCTCTTGCACTTGTTCAGGTCCCCTTTTTCAGTGGCCCCACACCACCAAACGAAATTTGAAGGACTTTTGACTTCTATGGATGGTATAAAAAACCCCAAAGAGCCGTTAGCCAAGATTGAAATAGATTAAAAGAACGATGTTCGGAGTACATCAGATTATCTGGAATTAAAAATAGTCCCTAGCGATAAATTCAGGATAACAACTCCGCTATTACTAAACAACTGAGAAAAATCCCCAGATTATCATACTGTAATCTGTGCCTGACTGACTTGGTTCTAATTTTTTGGCACCTGATTGATGATGAAATATGAAATCGTACAGGATAAATAATTGAGCAATCTTTGATGAGGATGGTGGATTCAGACATGAAGAAATGTAGCAAAAACAGCTTTCATTTAAGAACTTCGAACTTCTGGGGACCAGTAATCCATGAACAAGGTACTTGGGGCCGTCACTTGCCTCAGTGATACAGTAAGCAAGGCCTTTTAATGATTATAGGTAATACTTCTAACATCTGCCAAGTGTTAGGATTGTGCCTTGCATCTCGGAAATTTCCGAGACTGTTTGATCGAGTCTTCAGGCTTGTTGGGGTTTTTTAGATAGGATCGTGCATAGCGGCGCGGGGTTCAATGATCCTAAGATACCATAGCCTCAAGACGAAACGGATAAACATCGCCAAATAAAAACTGCCAGCTGGATATATTGAGGTGCGAACCTGAATAGTGAATGTGAGCATCTCGAATATCTACACTCACAGGGAAAGTAGTACACTGTTGTTTATGTTTGGGGGATAAACGAATCCTGTGTGAGACAGATAAGGAATGACATTTAAAAACTTCCATTCAAAACTTTCTAGGAAATAAATAACTTGACAATCTTTAGATTTTATGTTGAACATTTGAACTTCATCCTTCAGCATCACAATGACTGCCCAAGCTTTATTGTTTGGAACGACAACGGTGATGAAGTTGGTGCGATGTAGAATACATAGCAAAGCAATGTTCACATCATATCTTCGACTCCTACCAAGAGAAGACGATCAGTAGGAGTGTGCACGTGAAATGCAGGATGTGAGAATTTATCGCAAAGAAGAAGATTGACAGGGAAACATGATTAAATAAGCATAAATTCGACACGGCAAACTGCGCGTGAAGGTTTTCCAACACATCAATGTAAGAAAACAAACATTCATCAGAGTATCCTATACTCAAATAAATCATGATATATCTAGGAAAAGAAAGAATATAAAAATCCTTATTGAATCATTCGAGATACCAGGCCCTTAGCTGATATTTTCGTTACAGCTAGTACTGTAATAACGTGATTTCAAAAAATGTCAATAATCTTCCATCGCATCATAAACACCTAAATCCTCAAAAACCCAAACCCAAAGCCCAAAAATCTAAGCACTAACCTTACATCCCTCTCGATATCCAAAGCAGCTCCACCAATCCGCCCAAAAGCAGAACCACAAAGTAAAAGCTGAGATTCGTTCAAATTTCCAGAAAAATGTAAAATGTCAATTTCCTTACTCATGTACCAGACGGGACGAAGTCTGCGCGCAATAAACGTACTCAAGTAACCGCCGCCAAGTTATAAGACGGGTAGGGACCACATCTTGAGCACTGCTCATTTTTCGCGTCGATTTCTTCTTGACTTGACTTCTTTGAATGCATACTCTGTATGCTATCTCGATGACTCTGCTGAGAAGTCATCACATGCATCAGATGATTGAGATAGAAAATTAAATCGGAAGGATGGGAATTTTAGGTTGAGATGCGGGAAGACTTTTGATAAATGTGAGCGCGAAGTGGATCATTGAATTATGTGACTACGAGCGAGTACTTCATCACGTGGACGGAACGTCTCGTGGAATGCAACTCTGTGGCCCAAAAGTTAAAGATAGTTCAATTACGGATCCTTGATCAATAAATAATATAAAGATAGAATATTTTAAGGTTACATCAAGACCCATATAAATAAAACTCCGCTCAACACGTCCCCAAAGTCTTCGTGTCGTAGACTCGTAGCCGCCCAGAGGGAAATGAAGTGGGAACTGAAAAGCTGAGCTACCGGGCGGAAGAGACTGGGCGACTAATATGATGCACGTGATCCACTTGGTGCATTTGAAAATCTTCGGATGAATAGGCCCGAGGTTCAACGAAACAAACAACCAATCAATTGATGCACAATCGAGAGATCGTATACCCAACGAAACGTCTCGTTCTCGTTCTCGTTCTTGTCCAGCCTCTCAATTTCCAGGGCAGACACGGGAGCTCAACGGGAGGGAGTACTTTCGATGTACACTCGGTGAACGCAGTACAGCAATAACACTAAAGTGCTGCGACCCTTATCGTCGACCTCTTTATCTATCGACTTTAGCTGAAGTCTAAGCGCTTTTGGTTTTTCCATGCTCCAGAACCCACTTCTAGATAGTTCAGATGATGTACCCGGGACGAAATGTTACCTTGATATTCGGATTTGGTTATGCGAAGTGTTCAATTCCATGATGATTTCGGACAGTACCGTCTCGACCTATTTGTCTTGGAAGAGCGAGACGTCTCGATTCGGGCTTGAAGATACCTAATCTTAGATACCTAGTACCTAGGGCAATCTTAGATAGACCTCTTTTCGAGGCCGAAGTTTAAAGGCATGAATGAGCATGAAGCTGAAGCTGGCATTTCGTTGGGTATCTCGGATCCACGGTTCCTATCATCAAGATATTTCCGACTGTTCATCTGATAACAAGTATATGACGGAATATAGCCTTACCATATCAGATGGCAGATGTACATTATGGATCAGGGGTTGGCCCGTCCCACCTCTTCCCGACGAACTGTACAGAGAATAGTGAGTCAGAAGCTAGAAGCTCAAGGCATGCTGAAACTGTGAAACGTAGATCATGAAACAAGATAAACAAAAGGATTAGCATTTCAGAATCATAAGGTTAATCAATCAAACCAGCATCGAACATTCCAAAAGTTCAAAAATCAATAATATCCAATAATCTCCACGAAATACCCAAAACCCCAATCGATTCGTCCAAAAACCATGTATGGATTTTACCTTCCTTTACTTTACTATGCTCCGTATATATGCGGCGCGTCGGGAAAGAAAGAATACCAAGGATATTTCGAACGATCATTTCGCTTGTCGGCGTGTGTTTCTTCACCAATTATCTTCGAGAAGAGTCTTCATGATCAACACGACCCTAACACGTAACCGCCAGGTCTCCACTTCTTCAAACCCTATTCTGCATTCATTCTGCTTATTCATGGATTTTTGATGAGGAATTTACTAATTACGTGAAAAGTCGAAAGTCGAATTGATAATACTATTAATGCATAATGATGATAATTAAATATGAGCGCTTGGAAGTCGGCTGTGTAATTTGAAATGGGTAAAAGCGTCTGTCGCTCGCGGTAGTTGACTGGGAATCAATCATTTATGGAGTAGATAAAGTGGAGGAAGATCTTTTCTTTCTTTCTGGCTCCACAGTTGAATGAATGAATGAATGAATTATCGACTGGCTGACTGACTGACTGACTGACTGACTGACTGACTGACTGACTGACTGACTTATTGAAAATTATTCCGCGGTAAATCGTAATGGGTCGTCAATTCGGCCATTTAGCTGTCGCATAATGTGTAAATAGTTTCATTAAGCAGGCGCTGATTGACAAATGAGACGATGATTTATTCTTAGATGCTAAGGTACTTGAGTAGCAATATTGATGCCGGGACGTTGTGGTATTATCGTTCATTGTCGTTCATTACCGTTGTTGTGTACGAGTACTGGGTCTTCTGTACTTTGTACTCTGCAATGTTACGGTTACGGTTACTGTTACTGTTACTGTTACTGTTAGTTGTTTACTTCAGGTGACGCGGGCGCTTGAAGACATGTTCAAAGTTGGAGGCGGCATCGTGGTTTGTATTCATGCATTCATGTATGTCGGTACTTGCAAGGTTCCTCAAAGGTACAAAGGTAAGAAGATTCTTACTGAGCTAGTCATTAATTACCCGAACCGCGTCTTTGAACTTACTTTTCGCCGAGCGCCTCTATTCTGATCTCATTCTTGATAATTGATAATTGATAATTGATTTTTGATTGGTCTATTCTTATTTTCAATTGTGGAAATTATCAAATTCCCATGTAAAATACCATCCATCTCCCCGGAATGCCGGATCCACGACGGGAAGTTCTAAAAATGAGTCACTGACGTTGCATGCGGTAGTGCATCTAATGCTAATCCCAATTCGGATGAGAATTCATCCGGCGCCTGCTGAAGAACGAACCATATGGTCGAATCTTTTAGACCAAGAAACAGTAAGGTTGTCGTATCCACCATTGCATATCTCTGTCTCGTCTAGCTACATTTCTCCGCGTTTCGGATTATTTACATGCTTTTCTTTTTCATGCCCCTTGTCTGGATATCAAGATGATCCATGGACTGATCTAGGTATTGGATACTACTCCTCTACTCGTTTTCCATGAGGATAAGTACGGGTGCTCATCACCTCATATCTCTTTTTCACTTACTCAGTCTCATCTCATACTCTTTCTTTCGTTCTTCATTAGACATTCCTTCTGTCATCCAAAAAATAGTTTAGAAGAGCTGTGCTCATCGAGTCATCATATCATTTCTTGAATATTCTTCCGTCGATCTTGAAGTAATCAAAAATATCTGGAGCCGGCTCCTTCATCAAAATTTTAATCCTAGTGTTTTCGTAATAGACACAGACCATCTACCGCCCACTATCGTTTTACTCATATTTCTGTGTAAGTAAAGGATCAAATACTATCCGAGCACACGTGCTACTATGGCCTTGACTGACAATTTCATCTATACAGTCCGGTAGCAGATATGTCCTTTGATTATTCTTCATTCTCATTCGAGCCAACCACTCCTCCACAATTTGCATTTGAAGAGACTTTAACTAGTGCTCCATTCAGACTTGATCATTCTAGATCAAGTTCACAAGTGTCGATGTATTCTCGATCCTCGTCACCATCTGATTCTATCAGTATTACAAGTACCCGGAGGACGACCCCTGCGAGATCACCAATTAGACAACATGGCCCACTTCTTCTACCAAAAATCCGTCCACAAGATCAGGAGATTAGTGCCTCTCCCTCAACTTCAATGAGAGTAACCAAATCTTCAAAAAAGAGTGCTGCTGGCCATGCACTCAAACATAATAGGAGTTACACGAATCCCGAGAAAATCGTGTTTAACTCTGATATCTTCCCTTCCAGTACTCGCCCAATGTCGACTCTTTGCTCGCCAATGCATGCTGTTCAGTCTATTGAAAGTCAACATAGACGTTCCTCAAGTTCTAGTCTCGATGGTCAAACACTAGGCAAATATGGATTCCCAACATACCGTCAAATGCCAAACTACATTCAACAATCCCCAAATCTGTCAGTTATGGAATCATACTCACCACAACCACACGAGCGCTATCCTACCCCTGCACGTGAGCCATCTCCATTAGCTCAAAGCATCAACATAGATGACATCACCCCGACCCATCTCGACAATGGTTCAACCACCAACCTCGCCACCTACCTCACCTCTCAAAACCCAGCTCCAGCTCTCGTCCGTCAACTCAATATCCATGTTCGCGATACCAACGCCAAGCATTTCTGGTGGGATATCCGACAAATTCGACCCTGGACCTCTTTCAACACCGACACCATTTCCTCCATTCCTGGTTTCCACAGCCTTCTAAACTTGAGTCTCCCATCCAATATATTCCACCAACCATCTCGCGCCTGCTCCAACCCAGAAAACGAACAAGAACTTCAAAATATCTACACCCAATTCTACGCCACAAAATTAAACCACGCTCTTTCCATTTCTCAAGGAACACGCCATCTAATGATTCGTGCATCATCAGCCATGGCTCAAAAATCCGGTGATCCATCATACATCTCCAATTACACGGATGATGTTTCCAAACTCATCTACGGACGAGGATTAGGTCGCGTCGTCGGACTCGTCAAATCATTCGATCGCTGGAACACCGGTATGCGCGTCGAAGGGAATCATCGCAAAGTTGAATATCTCCGCGGTCTCGCCCATTTACACAAATGTATGCGAGAAAACAACTGTCGCTACGGATTCATCATGACAGAAATCGAACTTGTCGTAGTAAGAAACGGCTCAGAAAGTGTCCCCCACTTTGGTTACCTCGAAGTCCAAACCATCCAACTCGCCGCTCACTCTACTCCTCCTTGTACTTCCACTTCCTCATTCCCTCAACACGAAACATCAGATTCAAATGCTTATGAGAAACCTCTTAAAATGACAGCACTACTTGCTCTATGGTATCTTCATATGTTGGCACGTGATGAAATTCTCCCGGGACAATTGGGTTGGAAGACGGAGATTGGAGCCCCGGCTGAAGGGACCAGGAGGAAGATTTTACCGAAGGATGACTGGATTCCTGAACCGCAGTTGGCGGAGAAGAGGGAGGCGAAGAGGGGGAGGGGGTGGGTTTGGCCTGAGGAGAGTGTGGGGAGGAAGGAGTTGGGGAAGAGGGGGTTAGGTATTAGGTTTGGGGGTCCCTTTTGAGGGGTTGGGTTTGACGAGGGGTGGTGGAGGGCACTGGAAGGATGGAAAAGAAATAAAATAGAAAAGTACGGGTAAGTTATCTTTAGTTCATCAACGCATATATTAGGAGTTAGGTCAGGTTATGTTTGGAAATGTATTTGCATCGGATTGGAGTAACACAAGGAACGCAAATGATGATAATTTAATGGTTTATGCAGGCGTATCGGGGTGTTAGAGTTTCAGTTTTTAAATATTTTTATATAAATAAATAAATAATTGAATAAATATATATATATATATATATAAATAATATCTTCTTCTCTTTGATTTATTTGAAATATATTTCTCTTTTCAAAAAAAAAAATCTTTTTTTCTTTTTAATATTATATTTTATATAATAACTTCTTTTCAATTTATATATAATAATGTCACAATTCTTACTTTTTTATATAAAATAATAATATATATAAATAATCAATTTGAAATTATCAAAAGTGAAAATGTAATATATATTTATTATTCAAATTATAAAATATTATAAAATATTGATTTTTTTATTTCAAAATACCAAGGGCCTGTATCCCCGGACCCTGGCTTTTCAAGATAGTCTAATGAAAATTTATGATTTAAAAAGTTTATAATAAATTAAATATTAAATATATATCAGGGTGCAGGCGGAATATCGACTTGTTTTTAATAATTGAAAATTACACTATTTTATTTAAAAATAATAATTATAATATGATTTAATAGTATTATTTATAATAATGATAATAATAATGTTTTATATTATTATTATTATTACTATTATTATTATTATTTTGAATTAAATAAGATAAATTAAATGAATAGAGTTGAATTGAATTGAATAAGTTGAATGATTTTAATTGAGTTGAATTAAAAAAAACTTCAAGTCAGATTTGCTTGAGGTTAGTTATAAGGCTTACTTTGCCTTTTGTTAGATTTATTTACCGGGGTATTTACCGGGGTACTTACTGGGGTATTTTAGACCAATCAGATTATCAAGATCGCGACTCATTTAAGCGAGTTTCTCATTTTCTATCACCCACCAGGTAAACCTCGCGTACAGCAAGATTATGATGTCGGCAAGCCGACAAATATATATTTTTTTAAAAAAATATATTTTCTTTTATATTTTAAAAAATATATTTAAATACAAATACTTTTAATATATTGATCCCATTCCTAAATCGAAATTAAATATTAATTTTATTATTTATATTATTTGTTTTAATTATATACACCTTAGACGACTGTGCTAGTGTCAGCTGAAGTTGCCCAATGTTTAGTGCTATCAGGCCACAGGGTGGGGCTGGCCGGGTGGGGTGCCCAGGATGAGATGAAATTCGTTGAACAGCTGCGATAACCTGCCTTGTGATTTCAACTCAACCCCATTCAATTACCATCAATTCGTGATTGTTAACAAGAAATCCAAAATTATAAAATAAACAACCCAAACAGAGTAAGCCATGGATGCAATAAGTCAAACTCATCCATTGGTTTGGATTGATTGCGAGGTGTGTTTTATATTTGATTATTTACCACTTATATTGAAATTCTCGAGTTCGCAGACAAATTTTTCTCCCGAACTGGTAAAGCTGACGATGACATATAGATGACAGGACTCGATATTGAAAAGGATGTTATCATCGAAATATCATGTATAATTACGAACGGAAATTTGGAGATCTTGGATGAGGAAGGTTGGAGTGCTGTGATTCATCAGGATAAAGAGACGATGGATAAAATGGTTGGTAGCTTGTTCTTTTAGGCACAATTGGACAATTTCGCACATGTCTTCTCCTCTTGGGATCATTCGTTGTCAATCAAGGTGTGCATCTATGCTGACAGTCATCTTCCAACCACAGGACGAATGGTGTACCAAAACCCACGCCTCCACCGGTCTAACATCCGAAGTTCTCTCCTCTCGCACCACACCCGACTCAGCTGCGAACTCTCTCCTCTACTACATCAAAAAATACATCCCCCAACCTCGACGTGGAGTTCTGGCGGGAAATAGCGTGCACGCAGATAAAGCATTCCTGAGCAAAGGACCATACAAAAAAGTTATCGACCATTTACATTACAGAATCTTAGATGTGAGTAGTATCAACGAAGCAGCGAAGCGTTGGTGTGATCTAGATGTTTTGGTGGAGCAGCCGAGGAAAAAGAAGAACCATAGGGGTAGAGATGATATTGAAGAGAGTATTGAAGAGGCGAGATATTGGAAGGAGAGGGTTTTCAATAAAGCTAAGTGAAGCAGGTGCTGAGTTTGATGGACGAGATTTCACATGATGGATTGATGGTTTTGGTAAGGCTTTGGTATGGCTCTGATACGGATAATGGTCACCTTATTTGTGAGCTGGCTGATGAATAGATGGATGACGGCACAGAGAGATATGATTATCATTTGTGGAAAGCGATACCCCCAATGAAGGGGAGTTTATGGCATGGCTGCATTGCTACTCTAAGAAAGTTGTGGAAGCTATCACTATCGAGGGAATGAGTTCAAGGCAGGTTTACTTCAATTTAGTTCCCGTGAATAGCTTTACCCTGCCGATCATGGCGTGACGCTATTCTTTAGACGTCGTCAACGATTGGTTACTTTGTATAAACCATAGAACAGCTTCTAGTCCGAATAATCACCAAGTATTTAGCCTTATTCCAAGAAAAATTGATTGTTTATTAATGTGAGGTAATACTGGGAATAATTAACTACACCGCCCTCTCTATCAGGGCTTGCTTTGTACGGCAGAATGATCTGGCTGGTGGCAGAAACAACCCCTCATGTCCCAGTTTAAGAGGTCTCAACGCAATGCCCCACCTTAAACCCCACCCGAAAGCTAATATCAACACCGCTCGTTGAGCTTGCTTGTTGGCATTAAAACTAAAGCTTTCTTCTCCTTACTTTTCCTCGTGCTATTATACAATAATTTTGTCTTCACTTCACATCAATCTGCAATCATGAGTGTCCAGACTGCTACTTTGAAGCCTTTTACTGATCAGAAGCCGGGAACGTATGTACATTTTTGAAGCTTCAGTTCAGAACCCCACCTCTATTTTAACTTGACCAAGGTTTCCATTTTGCCAACACAAATACAAGCAAGGCTTGGATATTGAATCATCACCAAAAGCATGGAAATGAATCAAACAACAGAAATCATAGCTTGCTAATTCCTCACTTCCTAGTTCTGGTCTCCGTAAAAAGGTCGTTGTTTTCCAACAACCACATTACAGCGAATCTTTCGTCACATCAATCCTCCTTTCCATCCCTGAAGGTGTCAAGGACAGTTTCCTCGTTATTGGTGGTGATGGGCGTTACTGGAATCCAGAGGTGGTTCAGTTGATTGCAAAGATTGGTGCTGCGTATGGTGTGAAGAAGTTGTTGATTGGTCAGAATGGTATCTTGAGTACCCCGGCTGCGTCGCATATTATCAGGAAGAGAAAGGCTACCGGAGGTATCTTGTTGACTGCTAGTCATAATGCAGGTGGTATGTAATATTTCTTATTGTTTTAGGAGGGTGGGACAGCGGGATAGCAGGACAGGTGAAGGAAAGACGAGAGTGAGGTGGAAGGCATTGAAGATGACAGTCTGGCTAATAGATTGATTGACAGGTCCAAAGAATGATTTTGGTATCAAATACAACCTCGCAAATGGTGGACCAGCTCCCGAATCGGTCACAAACAAGATTTTCGAAGCATCAAAAACCCTTACCGAGTACAAGATTGCCGATATCCCAGAAGTCGACATTGCTACAATTGGTACAAAAACATATGGCTCGTTGGAGGTTGAAATTATCGACTCATGTGCCGACTATACTGAGATGTTGAAGGAAATCTTCGATTTCCCTCTCATTAAGAAATTCTTCCAAACACACACCGACTTCAAGGTCCTATTCGATGCCCTTTCGGGTGTTACTGGTCCTTATGGAAAGGCCATCTTCGAGACCGAATTGGGTCTTCCAAGTTCTAGCACCCAAAACTGCATTCCTTCTCCAGATTTTAATGGTGGTCATCCAGATCCTAACTTGACCTATGCCCACTCACTTGTTGAGGCTGTTGATAACGGAAAGATTCATTTTGGTGCTGCAAGTGATGGTGACGGAGATCGTAACATGATCTACGGAGCTAATGCATTCGTCTCTCCTGGTGACAGTCTTGCAATCATTGCTCACTACGCACAAACAATCCCATACTTTAAGAAACAAGGTGTTTACGGACTTGCCCGCAGTATGCCAACATCTGGAGCTGTTGATCTTGTTGCTAAAGCTCAAGGTCTTAACTGTTATGAAGTTCCTACTGGATGGAAGTTCTTCTGCGCTCTGTTCGACGCTGATAAACTTTCCATCTGTGGTGAGGAATCTTTCGGTACTGGATCAAACCATATCCGTGAAAAGGATGGTCTTTGGGCTGTCGTCGCTTGGTTGAATATTATCGCCGCTATTGGTGAGAAGGATCCAAGTGTTACCCCAAGTATTGCCAAGATTCAACAAGATTTCTGGACTATCTATGGTCGTACATTCTTCACTAGATACGATTATGAAGATGTTAGCAGTGAGGGTGCTGCAAAGGTTGTTAAGGATTTGAATACCAAGATTGAGGATCCATCGTTCATTGGTAGCAAGATTGGTGGTAAGTTTTTCGCATCTTATGTAACATGACAAAAGAGCTCACAAATTATTTTACAGACCGTACAGTCTCGGATGCTGGTGATTTCTCCTACACCGATCTCGACGGCAGCGTTTCCTCCAACCAAGGTCTCTACGTTAAATTCTCTGACGGATCTAGAATCGTCGTTCGTCTCAGTGGTACTGGCTCATCAGGTGCTACTATCAGACTGTACATCGAAAAACACACTAGCGACGAAAGTACTTATGGCCAAGATGCTCAAGTCTTCTTGAAGGATAATGTTGATTTTGCTGTTGAGCTTTTGAAGTTTAAGGAGTATATCGGTAGAACTGAACCAGACGTCAAGACTTAAGACTTTTGTCGGTTTGGGGGAGGAAAAATGATGAAGAGTATAGTTGTCGGATGGAATCCAGATGTGAATAATTAGTTAGCCAGCGTGCGTGCAGATATGATATCAATACAAAGTACAAAAGTTGTCATTTTGCAGTAGACGATACTGTCATTTATTTCATTATTATGGAACATTATTAAATTTGATATCCAATGCCCTAAAGTTCTAATATTCTTATCTAGCTATTAGCTATATCATAAGAATTTCAAACTTCCTTTATTTCGTTCGTAGGAAGCCACCGCGTGTCAATCTGACCCAACAAAGTGTCCGTCCGGCGTGCAATGTATCATCGTCCTCCCAGTCAATTATTGTCGGCTTGCTGACTCTATAACCTTGCTGTACACGAGGTTTACCCGGTGTAGTCGTAGAAAATGAGGTTCGCTTAAGGTTGATTTTGTCATTCGTAGCCGGGGATGGTGATGAATGTGATTTTTTTTTGTCTTTGGTGAACTAGAGCGCGAAGTCGATAAGTTTCCTATCTGGAAAGCCCAGGCAATTCAAGACATTTCATATCCATTACCTGCAGTAAATTACTTTATTGGAACGAGAATTCGTGTCCAGAAGTGGATGATTCGTTTGGCTAGTATCTCTATCTGTTTGGAAATACAAATCATAAGTACATTGGCTTTCATCGCAATATATTCAATAGCTTGCCGTATAAGAAAATAAAATTGAATAACTAGAAATAGCTTATAAGTTTTAGTTATGACTCGAAAAGTACAAATCATCATCGATATCTTGACTATCGGATCTTCACATCGACTGATTTCGGACATTGAACCATGCCTCCTCATCCTACTCATAGGAAAGACCTCCCTTACTTTTCGATTCTATTTCAAAGAAGGTATACGTATCTTACTTAAATATCAATTTATGGATAGAGTTTCCAGTGTTGTAAGATTACGGTAGTGTAATGGTGGTTTACATGAGGGCTATACTACGAATGGCGATATGTTGAAGTTCAATACCACCTACAGTTGTGTATAATCTAAAAGCAATGATACTGATGGTAGCAAGAATACCGGAAACATTATAAAGCTCACTGCCCGAGTTGGCTTGGAATATCTTCAAATATACAAGTTCCAGTATTCAGTATTTTCCCCATGGTATTTAACATTGGAACGATATTTAGTCGGAAACTCTGCTGAGAACGGAACTCGATATATATCACTAAAATGGAGCCCTTTTTAAATACGAAAATCATCCATTACAGCACTGGTAGTAGTATCAGCAAGGTCTAACATGTTTTTCATAAGGGTTGGCTGTTTTCATGCTTTGCTGGTGTTTGTGTAATATTCTCCCTCTATGTTCAACGATTGATATGGGCATTCATTTGATAAGAGTCTCGAAATAACCGATTGGTTGACAGTGTCTGCATGTGCATGTAAAGTTATGCATGTTATCGGCGATAAGAGAATAAATGTCATACTCCGCAGATTATATTTACTGACCTTTGACACAGAACCAAGCAGCTTGCTTCATTGGGCCCATATAAGAGTTCGTTATGACAAGAAAGCAGCCGATATCTACATTTGAATACCAGCCTTTAAATTCAGATCAACCGACAGCAATTCGAATTTTGGTTTTAAGTGGGGGTTGTGGCGATATTCCCATTGAGAGTTCGATCCTCAACATCGACTTGAGAGCTCCCCCAGTCACAGTAAAATATGAAGCGTTGTCATATGAGTGGAAAGAAGTTAGCTGCGATGATCCTTTCATACTTGTCAACAGCTGCAAATTTCAAATTCGAAAGAATTTGTACGATGTATTGATACAGTTGAGGTTCGTTGATAAAGATCGGTACCTATGGATAGATGCTCTGTGTATCGATCAGACGAATCACCTCGAGAGAAACAGCCAGGTACACATAATGCAGACAATCTACAGAAAAGCACAAAGAGTCATTCTCTGGCTGGGCCCCGCAAAAGATGACAGTGACCTTGCAATCGAAATTCTACAGATTATGGAAACTAGCCGTATTGGAGAAAGACAAATTGTGGAATCTACAAACAGAAATCGTAAGGCTTGGCGTGCAGCCCTCCTCGCCTTTTGTCAACGCTCATATTGGTGCCGTATCTGGATAATGCAGGAAATATGTCTTGGCCAGGAATATGTAGTACACTGTGGTGACAAAAGTATTTCAGGCAATATCTTCGACGAATCCTTCAAGAAGTTAACAAGATCGAGGGATCGTGGAGATGCTTGGAACGACGCCGTGAAAGAAACTCTGGCAGTCAGGCATATCACTATTTTTCGATATTGGGCACAAAGAGGACAACTCTTCCGCCTGGGACAGTGTCTGAACATTTGCTTGGATGATCTCATTGCCACAGAGCCTAGAGACTTTGTATATGGAATACGTGGTCTTGTTAGTGACTGTGGGACTGATGAGCTAGTTCCTGATTACCAAAAATCTCTAAAACATGTATTTTTCGACACAGTTCCTATTTTAGAACGGTCTTCCATTTCGTCAGTACAAGTTGCTAGTAAACTGGCGAAAAAGCTTGGCTTGACCGAGGACAATGATGTACAACTGTGCTTATTAGAAATGGAGGACGGTAACTATGAATTCGACAAGTCTCAAAGAACGATTCAGAAAGACTATCCTGGGGGAATGAGGAAGAGACTGCAGAGAAGAAACCGGAGGGGGACTGGAAATGGAAAGAGCGGCAAGATAGATTACGATTGGGAACTTGACCCAAAAGAAGCCGAATATTCAGACTTAGAGGACTGTGAAAGCGTAGAAAATTCTTCGGATGAAGCTTCTAGTTTGGAAGAGTGAAGAATTAGTATGGGGACGGGACATCATTGCCCTAGCGGTACGACATCCCTTCCTAACAGTACTTTGTTCAATCCAAGAGTTTCGCTAGGCAATTTTTTAACGCTGCTCACTGCTTCCAAAAAGTATTTACAATTCAGTCGGGAAGTGAGTGCTGCTTAAAAAAAGAAGCTTTGCACTTTAAATCAATCCGAAGCGTACCTCCCTCCTTTGGACCACATTTCGAGTAAAGAATACAGAACTTGTCGCATTTTGCTGGTAGCATGTATAATAGGGACTACTTACTTGTCCCTACAAGCTCCATGAGAAGCTTATAGAATAAGTGGCCTGTGGTAATCGACTGATGGAAGATGCTCAAAGCCTTTCCTTTGTACGTTCTTGCGAGAAGCCGAGATGCCCGTATCGAAGGGGATGATATGGAAGTGCGAAGAGTTTCTATAAGTCGATTCATTTTTGTGCAAGACTTTTTTTTCTCAAATGTGTTGGCTTAGCACGAAGTACGTTTCTGCTTTGTGACAGCTTGAAGAACAGAATTCGATATCAACAAAATCTGCCAATATTTGTGGAACAGTGAGAGGGCAATAGCAGCTTTGAAACAGTAATATCAAAGTATCACTATTATCTCCAATTTTTGCCAAAAATTTTGAATCTTAAGTATATATATAAGAGGAAAGTCTCGGTGTGCAAATCAATGGGCATACATTATCAGACATGCCAACAACAACCCCAAGAGAAAACCACCAGGCCAGGGAGATTTTTCACGAGGCGGTCCGAGTTGTTCTGCTTTTCGATAACTACTCCATACTGAATAGAGACGTGGGACTTTCAAGCATGGCTATTACTGGCAGGTCTGCACAGGACAAGTATCGCGTTCTTATGCTGGACTTCATGCAGTGTGTATTCCGAGAACTAGATTAAGTGGATAAACAATGGGACAAAAAAGGTGAAACTAGGATAAAGAAGGTGCGATTAGGCTGGTTATGAGACACATATTGAAGCAGCTTGACTATGATTTTTGGTTTGATCATTCCAACTATTTCTTGGAATGGGCGAAGGCAGAGTTTCCTTCAGATGAGGGTGAGAATGGCAAGAGTCTGGAGCCTGATACCATCAATATTCAGCTGCTGGTGTCGGTGCCAGGATAGAATATCGTGATAAGGCGTAAGAGTTAGCTTCAAGGGATAGTCCTATGTTCAAATACATCGAGGCTTTTAGCTGTAAGTTTTAGAAGTGATTCATGTGACATAGTCTAGCCTGTCATTCATGTCATGACGAATAAAGAGCATCATACCCCTCAAAATTTAACCCTTTGAGCTCTTTCTTTACATGAGCTAGATAAAATTATTTTTTTCGCACATTATATCCAACAGACAAAGGCCAGAAATTTCCCCACGATGTTCCAATTCAGATGCTCCCAAGTCCTGTCTCTCCTAATCATCAAAACCTTGTATGAGGAATTATTACAACAAATTGCTAGTTATAACATTTTTGAGGTTATTCCCAATACCCTTCCGCATCAACCGCATCCCACAGAATTGAATCCGACGACACAACATCTAATCAGCTGATTCACAAAGTATTTCAGTAAGAAACAAACGGGAATGACCGAGTTGAAACTTCTTGTCGCATTAACTCCAATCAAATCTATCTAGCTGCCTTTCATATGCACAAACAAGATGGAACCGAAGCAAGCACTAGTATTATTCTGACACCAATACCGCGAGCGTACCATTTGATGCGGATTTGCTTCCATACCCCGTAAAGGTTATTTTCAAATTTTGAGATACATATTAGTGAAATATAGGTTCTCTAACTTTAACTCCAAATCATAAAATCCAGCAAACGAATGTATGAATATCCCAGACCTAGACCCGCTCAATCTTACAGAGAAGAATGACGTGAGATGATTCCTTATATTCGATCCCAGAAATCATTAACATGTCAATTTCTATGCTTGGAGGTAGAAGCGAAGAGTATTTTATGCCATTCGTAATCCTTGATACCTCCAATATTATTCATTTAGACGGCTGGCAATCTCGGGCCTTGTGCTTGTAAGATATTACTATCGAGATTTAGTAAAAAATTAATTCTCTCGATGCAAAACCTGACTCCATGATACTTTAACCGCTGGTCAAGTACCCCTCTTAACATCTTCTCCTTCCGCCTCAAACATGAAGAAAGTTCCAAAGTTCCGCGCACCTTTTCGTATCCTTCGCTCCTTTCTCTTTTTGATTAACCGCAATTCATCAAAAGCATCTATTTAGACAAACAATGAACAATGGTTGTTCCCTTACAATCCAGGAACATCATACAAACTCTTTAAATTCCTCTACTTGAAAAGGGAAGATAAATCGAAAAATCGAGTTAACATCTTGTTACAATGGTAACAGCTGACTTGTTTTCGTAAGCTGAGGCCTTGTACAAATCGGATCTTATTCGATCAAATTAGTATAAGATTTAGATCATCCTAGAATCTTAGATATATATATCATCAGAATACGAAAACAGGTATACCAGGGGCCTGCGCCCCCCGGACCCCTGGCTTTTTGAGAAAGTCTAATAAAAATTTAAGTTTTAAAAATTTTATAATAAATTTAAATATTGAATATATATCAGAGTGCAGGTAGAATATCGGCTTGTTTTTAATAATTGAAAATTAAAATATTTTATTTAAAAATAATGATTATAATATAATTTAACATTATTATTTATAATATTTATAATAATAATAATAGTATTTTATATTATTATTATTATTATTATTATTATTATTATTATTATTATTATTTTGAATTGAATAAGACGAATTGAATGAATAAAATTGAATTGAATGAGTTGAATGATTTCAATTGAATTGTGAATTGAGTTGAATTGAAAAAAGCTCCAAGTCAGATTTGCCTAAGGTTGTAAGGCTTATGCCAAGCTTTTTGTTAGATTTTTTACCGGGGTATTTTAGATCAATCAGATTGTCAGGATCGCGACTCATTTCTCGACCAATCATATCGCAAGTTCTTAACCTTCCGCAGGTATTGGTTTCTAGAAATCGGAAGTTCGTTCTTGCGATCAATGCATGACCGTTTTATCCTCCATTCTGCAAACTTAGTTTCACACTAAATTCAATTCCCGTCCACGCTACTTTTCCATGTCCCTCAACCGATTTATAGAAAACATCTGCAAAGACGACTCTGCAATCTTCCCACACCCGAGAGATTCGTATAATGTAGATACAATTGATTGGCTTCGAGGCTGGATTGAGAATGCGAAACATGTAAACCAAGGATAAGGTGTTCGCTGTTGGTGAGGAAGGATTTCGATATTTTGCGAAGAAAGTCGAAGTACGATTGGTTTGCAGCAATATTTAGGTACAAAGTTCTTGCCTCTGTGTATTACCATTGTAAATTCTTCCTTCGTTCAATACCTGCTTGTGTTCTTTTTGCATAGTACTCGATTCGGTCTTCTTTCGATAGCTTTTTCTTCAAGTTTTGGTATGGTTATCGGTTTCCTTGGGCTTTTGCTACCACGTAATGCTAAAAATTCTCTAATATCTGTCTTCTTCCTTCCTTAGAATCCCGCGCATGTCTATGAATATGTATCTTCTTATGCCGTATACTGTACGAGTTCCTGTCGGGCTTCAGACAAGCTGTGATTTAGGTATCGGACTCGGCGTCGCATATTTCTTCGCTTTCTTTTCTCCTCAATGATCTGCATTAATGACACCGTGTCAGTATTGTTTGATCAGTTCATCCACATTCTAGGGAATTAGATATGAAGTAATTTGATCCCATGTAATAATACCGTTCGTTGCTAAATGACATTCTCTGTCCAAATTTTGCACTCCTGCATTTCATCTAGGCGGACTATTAACCGAAGCAAAAGTGCTTTTGGGACCATTGTACACTTTTCTTATACATTGTCCTTCGTTCTAATACGTTCTCTCTGTTCCGTCTAGTTCGACCGAGCCTTGAGTTTGTGGCAGCGTATGAGATTTATTTAGCTTAGATTCGTCGTGCATTGGGTATTAGATTCCGAATACCTGTGACTCATATTAATACAAATAGAAGTACTATAGAAGAATTTTTTGACTCTGATTATTGGAATTGCCACTAATAAAGTCGATCTCCACGTTTAGATCTTAATTAACCCAGGTCATATTTCGATATGTGCAGTGTTCTGTGTTATGTGTTCGTACCTTGGATGGATCGAACAGTCTCGGTGCTCGAAAGACTCCCGGAGTCTGTTTATTACTTTTATTTTTCCTGTGATTATTCTAGCTTCGAGGCTTTAAAGACCTTTCTCACATGAATTATATCCAAAAATTGACTTGGATGGTCATCAGCATTGAATGTCAAGGAAATCCTCAAGTACAGAAGGACTGCAATTAGATTGATATTGTAGGTAATTTCTTTCTTACACAACTGAAGGGTAAGTCTGGTATCTCCACAGAAGTGAGGAAACTGCGAATATACTTTTTCTCGCCACCCTATGCACCTGCCATAGAAAGAACCCTTGGCCCATGCCACAATCCACCGTGATAAAATACTATCTATTGCAACACCACATTTGAGCAATAACTCATAGTAATATATCCTTTTTCTATTCCTCTGATAAAAAGTCAATATGCCATGTAACATCTACATCTTGATCTTCACTTCATGTTCGTGAGTCTGTACAGGCGTGACATATCAAAATATTCTTCCAATCACATTTTAAATTCATGCACGATTCAAACTGGTTTCTAGAGTATCAAATAGCATGATTGCTAAAGTATCGTTTGATTCTAAGCAGCCAATACCTTTCCCCGGAGTATTTTCTTTTGAACTGACCATGTCATGCAACCATGTAGTTCATTCTCCTCAGTCAATGCTGTCGCCTGGACTACAGTTTTACATGATCCAGGAGGCATTCAGTCAGTGAACTATTGGAAATTTTTCTCCAAGCTTCCCTCATAATGTACATTAACTCAAAATGGACATGTTTGTCCTGTTTGTTTCAAATCGACTAAAGGCGCTAAAAAAGTTAACAGAATTTTCAAAGGTATAAAAGAGGTCGATTATCCCACTTCAATTCTCTTTTCTTCTTCAGCATTAGAGTTTGCTTCGGGGTCAAGTTTACTTGATAGGAGGTGGTGGCTCGAGCTTTCTCCAGTGTTCACCTGTAAGTTATTACCGCCTTGATTTCATGTTAACTTTCAATACAGAATACGAACAATCCGACGAGATGGAACGGAGGAAGCCAGTTTGTACAGGCGGCAGGTAGTCTTATCTGTTCGGGTAAAATGCAAGCTGGTGGTGGAATGGGGGTAAGGCGGGTGTAAGTGGCCTCAGATCGTACAGGCAGTAGACAGGCTTGTCTATGCAGGTCAAATGCGATCCGGGTGGGAGGGCATTGAAAATCTGGCTTTATGCTGGAGTTCGAAGCCTTTCTTACATAATTGGAAAACTAGGTAGTTACATATTCGGCCTTGCGCTGGTATGTGACTCTAGTATGCAAGTCTAGTGTCTAGTGTATCTCGTAGTCAAATTAGTTAGACTAGTATGTTCTCATTTCTCGTGGGACCTAATCCAATTAAGTAAAGATTTTTCAAGTGAGTTGGTGTTCACTCAATTAATGTTGCTATTTACCCTGTTGATAGATATTAGTCAATAAATTATTCTTAATAAACATCGTTCCTCTCCTTTCAAACTCAAATCATGTGATTTCAATTAAAACCAGAGCTTAAACGAGGCACTAATCAAGTTTAGTTCAGGATATTGATGGACTTTTGGTACACAACCCCAT
Source organism: Sclerotinia trifoliorum (assembly GCA_905066765.1). Classification (NCBI taxonomy): domain Eukaryota; kingdom Fungi; phylum Ascomycota; class Leotiomycetes; order Helotiales; family Sclerotiniaceae; genus Sclerotinia; species Sclerotinia trifoliorum. The sequence continues at coordinate 1,307,776 of CAJHIA010000021.1, forward strand.
CGCGCGTGATTGAATTATGTAGGCCCGGATATCTATTCAAGTCCTGACTTCCGCTTGTAGAGAGGGATGTGCTATGAAAGAGGTTGGATTGAGTATCTGCGCCCTAATAACCTGCTACGAGTAGAAACAGAGAAAGTAATAGAAAAGGTTACTAGGATTACTTATATTATAATGTTGGAATAAATGAAATCGTTCCAGAAATGAGGATATCCTATCTTTTCCCGATCCCCTCAGCGAAAGCTTTCGACTTTATTTCTTCCTATAGGGTTACCTCTGAGTGACAAGAAGTCAAACCATTTCAAGGGTCTTTTAAATAACTTCAAACATACTTCCAATACCCTCAAAACATCTTCGAAATCGACGAATCTTCATTGCTGATCAGCGAAGGTATATCTTCATTTGATTGAATAAAATTTCGCAAAATTCTCGCTGATAGTATATTAGTTGTTCAAATCATTGTCGTCAAACCGTCTAACTGCTTGGCCATTCAATGGCAATGGTGTGATTACAATTACTGTATAAAATCCAACAACTCAGCCAACTTAGAATTCTAACTAAACCGATAATTAAGCATGCCGAAATTTGTTTCTATAGACTAACAATTAATGGATTGAGTCGTTAAATATTTCTCAGACTCGTGACTATAAATTGTATCGATCAGGTCCAATGAACAAATTATAATTTTCGGCAAAAACCTATTCTCGCTTAAATTCAGTCTAGGATTTAGGGGTAAATGCGGGGTTAGTGATCGATTAATTTGATGCTGCTGACTACAACAATGTTCAGAATCTCAGACTATAGATTTATCGTAAAGTATAATATATATCTATAGTCAGCATATTGGTAATGCTTTTCATTGAGCACTATCGAACAGTACGTGTCATTTTGGATGGAAATGCAAATTCTAGTAGTGTAGTTAGGGAAAGGAATCAGATAACTTGATGAAATTACCACTTGCAAGGTCTTTCCAGGCGAAAATGAAATGAAATGAAACATTCATACCTAAAGTTTATGAGTAAAGCAACTCTATGTTACCTCTACCCACCACAGCTCTTACTTTTCAACCGAGCACAGACCATCATCGTGAAGACTCGTCCTTTAAGGATTCATCTAATCATGATTATAAGTCAAGTATCTTACTTCTGAGCGCTGGCACTTCTGAGCGCTGGCGCTTCAAGTGGAAAAAGATGAACTTCCATCTGAATATATTGATGATACTATATCAGAGATTGATTATCGTTGAAACTGAATCATTTATAACTCTTCAACTGATTAAACGAAATTTTACAAGTTATTCTTATAATAGTTTATTTATAAATTTATTAGATCCTAAATAAAAGATTGTTATATTATTTTAAAAAAAATTTGCTTTAGTTACTCAAAATTTGAAAAATATTAAAGTATTTGTTAAAAGATTGATTTTAAAATGTTTTAAAAGATATTTTTACTTTATATTATAAGTTTATTTTTATTAAAAAATCTTTTTAAAATAGTTTTTAAATTTAATTTTGATTAATTTTTATATTAAAAATAAAAATTTTTATTTATTAGAAATTTTACAATAAATTTTTAATATAAATTTATTATTTATAAAATATTTATAATTAAATTCTAAAAATGTTCAAATTCTTATAAAAATCTTATATAAATTAAAAATCATAATTTCAATTTTTAATATCTCGATTAATAAAATTATTAAAAATCTAAAAGTTTTAAAATTTATTTTAATATAAATAATTAATTTATATTTAAAATTTTAAAAAATTATATTTACAAATATAAAATTTTAAATACTATTATAGGTTTATAATCTGTTTTGATTAATTTATATAAGTTAACAACTTTTGTATTTTATATAATTAATGTATTTTTTAATATATTTTTTTCTTTTTTATAAAAATTATTGAATGTTACGATCACAGTATAACGATCTGGTCGAGGCAGCGGCTGCCTGAGGTTTCATATAATTGGTAGTTGTGGGTTAAGATTATTAATTATTAATTATTCATTTGAAAGTGAATTTGTTATTAGATTAATTGAAATATAGATAAATTAATTGATAATTAAGTTGAGTATGAAGCTTTTAAATTATGAAATTATTCTGATTATATATTAATAAATAAAAAGGAGTTTTGTAAAGTTTAAAAGTTTCAAAAAGCTTTTGAAGTTTTAAAAGCTTTTCAAACTTCTAAGGCTCTTTATTATATGATTGATTCTAAGGTCTTTCCTTTTCTGAAATATTTGTCCCAGGAGCTTTCCTTTAGGAATTATAGTTTTAGGATATAATATCTTTTAAAATGATTATCCTATTACAATCAATTAACTAGAACATTTGTTTTATTCTAATATAATTATTTAGGATACTTATCCTAGAAATCCTGGGGTTCTATTTATAGATGACTAGGCCCTTTGAAAGCAACGGTTAAATCACACCTCTTCTGTAGTCGGTGTACAAATCACCGACATCAATAATACTACTATAATCTAATCCGTGAATTGTGATACACAGATCTTATAATAACCAGTTGTGTATTTATAAGATATAATTTGATCGATTTGATATAAGATTAAAATAGTATAAAGATTTAATAAATATAAGATTTATTATTATTGAATTCATTATAATAATATAATAAAATTAGATAATATTATTCTTATTAATTTTATTAAATTAAATCAATAAAAGCAATGAGAAAAATTCTTATTGATTCTATTGATTTTATTTAATAAAAACAATGAGATATAAAATATGAAAAATTATATAATTAAATAATTAGATAGGATTCTTTATTATAAAGCTTTATATTTAAAATCAATTATTTAATATATTTTATTATTAATTATTAATTATAATTATTGATATTTTTTTAAAACTCTTATTTAATATTATAAAAAAGTTGAAATTATAAATCAAATATATAAAGGTTTTTAATTAATCAATCATATGACCTTTTGTAATTAGATATAAAAGAAGAGCTTTTATTTCTTCTTTTGAGAATAATTAATTTTTTATATATATATATTTTGAACTTATATAATATCAATTTCAAAACTATTATAAATCCTGTTTTCTTCATAAGTGATATATTATAATATAATCTAATTTAATTTTCTCTTTTAATTCCCTTTTTATAATATACTATCAGGATATATATTGTAAAAGTGGTAGGTCGAGATATGTACATCCCGATAATATATTGTAAGAAGGGAATTGAAAGAGAAAACTGAATTAGATTATATTGTAATATATCATTTATAGGTAAAACAGGATTCATAATGGTTTTGGGGTTGATGTTATATAGATTCAAATGTATATATATAAAAGGTTAATTATTGTAAAAAAAAGAAACAAAAGGCTTTTCTTTTATATTTAACTATAGAAGGTTATATGATTGATTAATTAAAATCTTTATGTATTTGATTTATAATTCCAACTTTCTTATAATATATCTCGATCTATTACTTTTATAATATCTAATCAGAAACCCTTTGAGGATCCAGTTTACTTTTATGTGATCTAGATCACAACTCTTGTAATATTATATTATCTTAAAGATTTATTCTCTTATAATAATAAAAAATAACTCAAATTAATAATAATTTAAAAATTAAATACTAAACTTAATTTTTGATAGAAAAAAAGAATCAAAATATAAAATAAATAATATAGTTTTATTTTTAAACTAAATCAAGATATAAATTTGAAATAAAATTATCATTTTAGTTAAATATATAATTAATTTATTTCTCAATTTTATAATCATTTAAATATATATATTTCCAAAAAAATTTAAATTTAAATTTAAATTTAAATCAACTACTCTGATTTTGAAATTAATGATTTATTATTAATATTTTTAATAAATTCTTTCCATCTCTTCTCTTCTCTATCTTCACTTTTTATCTTATATTCTATTTTAATCTCACTCTCTGTCTACCACTCATCTTTCATCTCAAAAACCCCTCATTCAAACTCCCCCATCTCACTCATCTAAACTAAGCCAACCCAAACCCCCATCACTTATCACCACACTATCTATCACCTCACCATACCAAAACAATTAATTTCTATGAGATTCTTTAATAAGTTATTAAATCACTTAGTAATATTAGCGGAACCAATGATTGGATGATTATATAATATATTGATAATATTTTTATATATTATTAAATTTTATTATTATATGAAAATTGAATTATAATTCATATAAGATTGATTTATAAAAGAGTAAAATAAAATAAAAGTATATAGAATTTTTTACTTATCAAATTGAATATTATTAACTATTATTTCTTTTTATTATATAAAATAATTCTATAAGATTCTATTCAAATTGATACTATTATTAATCATAGAATATACTAGAATTTTATTAAATATTATAAATATAAAGGTTTTCTTCAAACAATCCTTTGATTATCAAAATAGAAAAAACAATAAAAACTCTACTCTAATATTCTGACTTCAATTTATAATTATATTCGATTTTACCCTATTAAACTTAAATATAATTAAGTCTTTCACTATCATTATAAATAATAATAATATTATTATAATAATTATTATTCATTATCGATTGATCTCCTTCAAGAATTTCATTACACCACACACCAGCACACTAAAACCAAACTCTACTTTTTAATATTAAAACATTTAACCGAATCCGTTTATTAATTCGTTTATTAATTCAATTAATTCTCATATTAACCCCATAGGTCCATAGTTACATCCCCGTCTTATCCCCGCTCTATCCCCGCTCTATCACTATCTAATTGATCCAGTCGATCTATCTGGTTTAATTTTGTTAAATTTTAAATATAAAAGATTATATTATATTTAATTATTTATCTATCTAATCGGTTCTTGTTTTTGATTCTTTGATATATATACATATATATATACATTTATAATATATAAATTATTGATTATAGTATATATACAAATTATAACAATTCCAATTACAAACTATACTATTTAATTACATACACCTTCAATTACACACATCTCCACTCACACACACCTCTACTCGCTTCACTTCACTTAAAATTATCTCTAACTCTTCTTGTATCTTCTAAACCTTATATCTTATATCTTCTATCTTCTATCTTCTATCTCTCCCACATCCATCCCCATCCCCATCCACCCATCTATCTATCCATCCACCCATCTATCAATCTATCTAATTCATCCCCCTCCTCCTCACTGCTCTCCCCCAACCACTCATCACAATCCCCACAAACCAACTCTATCTTTCTCTCCACCATCCATCATCCACTCCTCCCCACGAAAATCCAATCCAATCCCAAGATTCGACTTGACTCGACTTGACTGACTCTATGAACCCAAGAAACGCCATTACCCAAGCAACCAAGCAAGCAACCATGCAATCATACCACCAATCCATCCATTCCATGCACACATACATACATCCGATCTGAGGGGGGAAAAAGGACGCTAATACTTCATGTAAAGCTGAAGCAATTTAAAAAAAGACAAGAACACCTCCCAATATCTATCATTTCATTTCATTTCATTTCATTTCACTTTCATATCCTGTTATACACCCTTCTGCTCTTTGCTCTTCTCGTTTAATCTATGCTCCTCACATCTTATTCCTAGTCCTCCTCGAACGGAAATAATCATAATCCATCGGATCATGATCAACACTCCCCCTTCCATCCAAATCCTCCTGCGGTATGTTACCATAACCCTGATGTCCACCGCCCAAGAAACCCGGCGCTCGTTCCTGAACTCCAGGCACAGCACTCGCAGGCATATCTTGCGCACCATGTACTAAGCTCATCGTTTCTCCCGAACTACCTTTCCTTTCTCCGAAATATCTCATGCCCATTCCTCCACTCATTCCTACATCTCCTCTCACACTATCTGGCGTTCCTGGTCCAGGACTTGACATGAAATTTGGTATTGTTGGTGTTCCCATACCACCTGAATGAGTCGGTGTACCCGGCCTTGAATCTGGACCCCACCGCGAGCTACCAGGTGTATCCGTTCTGATAATATCTTCCGCTCTTCCAAAAATTCCACCTGAACCACCATGTTCCTCTGCAAATTCCGCTCTACCTTTATAATATGAGAAATCTAAACGATTTTCCGGTACCATTTCAAAACCAGGCACAACACCTTTTGCGGACCGACCTGGTTGTCCAACACGCATAGGATCCATGGCAAACGTATCTGAATATCCGGAAACCGACATATTATCCCCAGAACCTGGATTGTTAGATTCTGTAAGACGACCGCCATAGACAGAAGCTAAGATATTTTGAGCTCGGGCATGAACCATAGGTGTGATGAGTGGTTTGTAAAGTGCTGGATGACCGAAGCGAGAAGCGAGACGATCACCTTTACTACCAGCCATTTTAGAACGAGAAGCTTCCGGATCTTTGAGCATGTTGCGTATACTGTAATAGTGAATCTTGTCGTCGAATGCACGCGCGCAATACCATTTGAAGCCAATCATGAAGAACGGAAGAGGAATTACGGCGTAAGCTTCCATGTGTGAACCATCTCCATGAACCCAAGTTGCGAGAAAGACGACAAGGTTGGCCAGGATTGAAGCGAAAACTATTCGATTAAAGAGCATACGCCAGAACATACCACCAGATTCTGTCTTGGTAATGAAAATATAGAGCAAGAGGTATTTCTTCAAGAAAACATCCAGAGAGAAATAAATGGCAGCTGCCGGGATGACCAAAGGTTGAATACATCCAAAGCACAAAGTAACCGTGGTATAGAACAAGAAATAATTATAATAACTTGCGTAATCGAATGCAGGTGGCGCAGTAAGTTCAATCATCTCACGAGGCGTTGGACTTGAGAATTTTCTTGCACAGAAACTCCATACCAAAGTCCAGATCTGAGCCAAGTCAACAGCTGCTCCCAAATTTCGTTGAAGTAGCCAAGTGACCCAGAAAGGTGAGATATCACAAAGTGAAATGAAGACCAATAATCCTAAATCAGTATCGTAAATAGCTTTCCAAGTTGTAGTTCCATCATTAGTTTTGTTGATGACAGTGGAAACAAAAGTCCAGACAGTACTGAAAATCGAAAATACAATTAAATAGTTGAAAACGAAGAAAGTATATAACTTTCCAGTGACATGTCGTTCTCTGGCAGTTTTCGTACGATCTCCGGCTCTAACCAACATTCGACGGAAAATGATTGGCAGCACTAGATAAACTAATGAGGTAATAGCTGGTGAAGCAACACCTTGAACAATAGACCACCAAACAGTGTGTTGTGCCAATGATGTTTGAAATGCAGGCCAAACACTACCCAAGTTCGGTAAACTGACCAAGAAAATAGAAATCAAAGCATTTGGCGCCATCCATACGATCGTGAGTAGAGTAACCCAAATGTTGTTCATAATTCTCCGCGTCCTTCTCGTCTGCCTGCTCAGGGGCATATTTTTCCAAATAATATCATTGGGTCGAGGAGCAAGCACAATCGTAGTTCCTTTGGGATGCTTTTTACGTGCTGCAAACGCAATACCATGTGCTTCATCGATAGCTTCGTAACTTGCAAATCCATACGGCAAAGGGTTTCGATTGTCCACGGATAAACGTACTTCTTTGACCTCCAATTCCAGTTCCTTTATACGAGCAGTGAGATATTCAATAGCATCGAGCTTTTGACCTCGGACATAGGATCCAAAATTGGGATCATCTTTATAAGGAGTACATTCTGGTCGTTTTGCGGGTAAAGTCGCAGGATCCCTGAGATATCTAGCCAAATACCCCTCTAAATCACGAACGGTTTGATTATGTTGCTCGATAAGTTCCGGAAGTTCTTTCACATTTCTCGAGACCACTGTTCTAGAGAATGAAGATTGCGGCGCAACCACATCAATCACCCTGCCAATACCCTCATCCGTTCGAAGCGTCTCCGGAATATCATTAATCATCAACGTCCGCGCATGTAAACTGGCTTGGTAATCCGAACTCTCGAAATAAGTTCTCCTCAAATTGAGCACCGCCCTGTAATTCCACCACAAGAAGAAAATGATGATGAGATCGAACAACCACGCGCAGATACTCATACCCCAATTACTCGCCCCCCAAACATTGATCGGTGTAATCCTGGTTACGAAATCCGTCGTTGATCCGAATTTCCCCTTAATCATATTAATCGGGATCAGTATTCCACAACCCACGACCGTTATGCAAAGAAAAATATTCCGGCACATCCTCAACACTCTCAAAAATACTGTAGCATCCAACCCTATCAGATTAACCAACTCAGATTCTGTCGTCTTAAGCACCGGTCCCAACCAAGCCAAAGGACCCTTTCCCATCGGCGGCGGTGCATGTTTATCATCTGCGATCTTGAGTTTCGGTGCATACACGACAGAATTATAAGGACGAAGAAGAGAGAAACCAATCGCGAGTAATAGAGTAAATCCTATCGATGTGCCGAAACTTGCATAAACGGAATTTTGTGATAACTATCCAACATTAGAGATCCATGTACCAAAAAGTATCGCGAGAACAAACCTGAGCTCGAAAAGGATTTGCCAACAAATCTAACAGTTTCTGTGCATCGGATTCTCTCTTGGAGAGCACTTTCATAGCACTTCCCACTTCCATTTTGTTTTCTTATGTAAGTTTTAAATAAAGCGAGCGGCAATGACAGGCCAAAGGCCGAACGAAGAAGAGTTGGTGTGCGTATGCGCGAAGGACGTATTATGCTTCGATGTAGAGTTAAGAGAGGTGTATGCTTCTCTTCTTCTTGAAGAGTGGTTTAGTTGATCCTCCAAACGAGCGTGTGAGGATTGAATGGTTGAGGATCTCGGGGTGTAAAAGAGAGCAAGTTGAGTTCAGAATTGGTACGCCGTTCCTTGAATATCCCTTGATAGCGATACGGGGCCTGTATGTAACCTCTCAAAAATGTAACCTCTCGAAATGTCACCCCTGTTCAACCAAGCTGCGCTGAATGCAATGTGTAATTTGAAACTACCGGGATTTTTTATGAGAATGACGCTCTCTGGGTAGGTAGTATTTGTAGATCAGGTCTTGCGAAAATATTGCAGTAGAGGACTTTTGAGAAATCCAAGTAGAGCAAGCCACACTGGAAGTACCGATTGATAACCGATGGATTCTATAAGTTTGAAGCGTACGAAGAACTGATCGAACAAGCAAACGATAGAATAATCTCGAAATTCTTATCAGTAATCTATATGAGAATAAGGATGAGAAAGAGAAAAAGACGTGAAGAGGAAATATCCAGAATCAATCACAAACAATCGAGTTTACAACAAAATCAATCAAAGGGATCCAACCAAGGTCATTCATTCATTCATTTATTCACCAACAACACAACAAGAAAGATAACAATAATAATACCTACCTAGTAGTTAGTAGTTAGTAGTTTACTTTTGTTTTTAAATATTAACCACGCCAAGCCAAATCCAAATCCAAATCCAAATACCTACAAAGAGCCACCAACCATCGAGGGCCTCACATTCACCTCCATCTCTAACCTCACTTACGGAGTACCTAGTACTAAACTGATGAGTAACCAACCTCTGGACGGATGGAAGCCAATCCCGTGATAGGTACCTGGTACATACCATCTGGCTAGTAACCTTAGATAGACCTTCTCAACGTACGCAGCACCAGAATACTCAAACTCATCTCGGTATTCGTCATCACCCAACCAATCCAGGAAACAGATCAACAAACCCCAAGAAACCACTCCTCGGTACAAAGAAAGCCCAGAGAAACTCCAATTTCAACTATGAATTCGCCATTTTCATTCTTTCGATTGGCCCGGTAAACGGTAAAACCTCCCTCCTTGGCACTTGGATGAATGATTTTTGGGGAATTATGCTATTTATAGAATTGGTGAATTTCTGTGCCCGTACTTGTTTGTGTAAGGTTACACATAATTACTAGGTAAGATACATTCACTGTTTACCTCAGCTGTCCACATCGTTTGTCTCGAGAATATCAATATCAATATCACACCGACACGACAAGGCCAGCAAGAAAAGAAATCTAGTCATTCATTCATTGTGCATTGGAAGTCCTATTCCTCTATACCTAAAACCTAACTAACACTTTACTCTACAACGGTACAACCTAGCTACCAAAATAATGGCACTGGTTGGATCGACCCAACATACCATACATCTCACATCCTCTCCTCAGCCCAAAACCATCCATCCATCTAGACTCATCTCGATTCTACCTTCTCACCTTCCCACCTTCCCACCTTCCCACCTTCCCACCAGTTGGGCATCGGGGTATATCCATGTGCCTGTGTTGTGCAGCCTATGCTGCATAACTCTTGCCCATCGGCACTAACAGAACGCATGATGACGATTTTTCATTAATCTCTCCCGTCGTCTCGTATTTACGACGTTTTTGATTTGCCATAATACTGCGATCGAAATATACTATGAGGATTGGGATAAACCTTACCACGAGACGTTATTATCTGTTTTTATTTATTTTGTGTTGGGGTAAGGTTATGAGATCAAGTACAGTCTTGTCTTAAATATCGTGATTCAATTGAACATGATCATATCACGTTGGACCTGTCTCACCATACCTGTCAGAAAGATCATAAAGACAAAGATGAAGATGAAGACAAATAACATTTGATATCATTCATTTTCGCATTTCCTTTCGTTTCCCATTCATTGCTCCGCCGATTCATTCCCATTCACATAATCTCCTCTGAAGCCTGATCAATAAGCCTGTAAACTGCTACTTTTCGTTCCGAAATAGCACCACCTATGTACAAGGCGATAATAAAATGCAAATAACCACCCAACCCTACCACTATGTCTCTCCGTAGAGTCCAAACGTTTGGTTGATTATCCGAAAAAAGCATCCAAATACCAAATCATATGGCCTTGCCCTCAAAATCAAATCCTTCACTCGTCCGGAGGTATCCAATGTCTGTAATGCTATCGACAATTGAAAAGTCTCCCAAGTCTTTAGGTGGAGATAATATCACTCCCCTTGTACGACCTAAACAGATTCCTTGCGCGCTTGACTTCTCGTCTGTCGTTGCGCTCTACCAACAGCAGGAACTTTCTTTTCTCTCTTTGCTGGTGTGCCATTGGATGCAGAAGCACCCTTTGGTCTACCAGGCTTCTTCTTTGGGATAGTATCGTTGGCAGTGCCGTTAGATGTAGCATCGGTTTTTGTCTCTTTATCATTCACCTCTGCTTTCTCTTCCTCGTCTTCCAACTCGTCTGCTTTGCGCTTATTTCCGTTTTGGGTTTGATCTCGATTGATCTTCTTTATTGCTCTTTCTTCTCATCCTCCTTACCATCCTTTTCCTCAGGTTTCTTCTCTCGGTCTGATCCTCAATGTCCTTCATCTCAACATCCTCCTCTTTGTCTTCTTCCTCCAGTTTTCATCTTGAACATTGGCCTCAACCTTCACCTCGACCTTGATTCACCGTTATTTCACCTTTCTCCTTTATTATTCTCTTTCCATTATTCTTCCTCTTCCTTCCCCTCTCTCCTTCTCCTCTCCTCCTTCCTTTCTTTCTCCTTCTTCCACTCCTCCTTCACCCTTTCTCACTTTCCACCACCTCATTTCCACTCCTCAATATGCACCGCGGGATCCGTCTCATCCCCGGTCTTCTTAATTTCATTTCCGCGCTGGCTCGTAACCGTAACCTCACCAGCCTTTACTTCTCCCACCGTCCCCTCTGGATTTGCGCCGCGCCAATTCCAGGAAACTATGCGCAGTGAATGTATTAGTTTTGTTTGTAGTAGTGAGATATTGAGATATTAATGATTGAGATTGAAATTGAATATCGCCATTATAGTTTCTAGATTATGCGCAAGGAGATAGAAAGAGAAAGAGGTGGAGTTTGGATGAAGAAAACTCCACGCGCGTTATGCGCAAGAGGTTGCGAAAATGGAAATGGAGATGCGACATGCGACATGCGACAGTGAGGTATGTGAAAGCAATACACATTCATCCATCGATCCCCAATTCTCATCCTCAGTAGATATGACAAATAAACAGGAAGCAAAAAGATGAAGTTTAACATCTAGGTCAACATACCTTTATCACCCTCTTCAACCTTATTATCCGCCATATTTGGAATTTTTTTATGTTTTTTTTTTTTCAAATCTCCAAAAGCTTGCTTGCTTGCAACTTAATTACGAAGAAAGAAATACGCAAATATCGATCAAAATCCTCCTTTCCTCTTAAAAGGCCCTTGCGATTCAATCCTAATAATTTGAAAAAAGGAATATATCGTATCAATTCTTCAATTCGCGACAAGATACTCAGGTAAATTTCAAATTTCAAAAAGTAGATAGTTGAAGAGATGAGAGATGTCGTTGAAAATGAAAGGTACTACCTAGGCTAGATAAAATATGTATGTAAAGGTTATGACGCGATTTTACTAACTAGGGTATTTTTGTCCCTCAAAGCTTCCAAGTTGCAAGGCAAGCTCCTCTTCTCGGGTAAGCAACCTGCCTACACTCATTACGGTAGCAAGCAAGCAAGCACCCAGCTTTCCCAAAACCGAATTTTCAAGGAAAGTTCCGCTAAGCATCTGCCAGTTACTTGCATATCAGAAATACAAAATACCAATAAAAACCCATCAAGTAATTTTCTTTTCCATTTTCTTTTTCCTCCCCTCTCTTTTTCCTTTTCTTTATAAATAATACCACAGGAGATATTACAGTAAATATTCACGCTTATCAAATCAAAAAACTTCCAATTACAAATTTCTCTACTCTCTGTACTGTACAGAATCTTCTAGGTGCTTGAATGATCGGATCGATCTGAAATTGCGGGGAAATGGCCGGGGTTACATTCCGATCATTAGCCTACCGGACACACACATCAAATGCTCTGCACTCTGTAGTGATAATAATAATAATATTTCTCTGTCTTAGGTATTTCAATTAAAATAAAGATACTACATAATAATAACAAATCATAACATAACCAAACAATAAAAAAAGAACCAAAAAGAACCCAATACTCTCAAGAAACTCATTAACTATACTCTTATACATACCTGTACCTAAATACCTATCTAGGTACTATACTCCTTTTCTTTTCCAATAACACAAGTCCAAGTTCAAGTTCAAGTTCAAGTTCATCAGACTACTCGGACACAACGAACAATTTTATTCATTTTATCCACTTTATCCATTTTCATTCAATCCAGTTTATCCAGTCCGTCCTCCAGTCCTGTACCTGACTGAGCCGTAGACCTGCAAGGGGGGACAAGACTAATGCATTGTGTTGGTATTTGGATCCATATATTCACGTGATAATTCAAAGTACGGAATAGATCACTCGAAGTACAAGAATGAGTAAATGGTGTAATGGTAACGTCGTATTTGTATTTTTATTTGCATGCTTACGGAGTACTAGTATTTGTATTCTAGAGGTACGTACGGAGGACTGCAACGGAATTTTTGCTTATCGAATTTTTTGTTCTTGAAGGGAAGGGATAATGGGGGAGAACACAATTCCTTTGCAGATTTGAGATTATAGTAGGAATCTGTTATGATAATGGCATTCTTCAAGCTTCAGCGCCGGTAATAATTTTAGTCCTGCATTACCGTAATACGTACCGCAACATTGCACAGCAAGCGATCAAAAAGATTAAAATAAGTCATTCATAAACTTGGATTGGGTCTGATGCTATACATAACCATGAGATATCGTTAACAAAATCCACTTCCTACCAATCCAACCACCCATAGGTCCATTTTCCCCATAAGTCCATGGGAATAAACCCCCCAATAACGCCAAACGCAATATAGTTACAATGGTATAATCATTCAAGTTATGCTGAAAGATTCCAGTATTTGAATGCTTGATGCCTCGTCAACTTCTCCCTTTCGTTCCTGGATATCTGCTTCAATTCCTAATAGCTTGGGATAATTCGTGCGCAGTCGTTCCATAATCCACGTTGCATCATTGACCCGATTTTGCTCAAGTAGGATTTTCGCTGCCATGAGAGATATTGAGACCATCTTCTTCGCTTCATTATGTTCAAAACGTCTTCCGGGATCCTCAGTCTCCGATTTCATTGAAGAGGGTCGTTGTCGAAGGAATTCTAAGAAGTGATTTGCAGATCGATGGTATGGAGAATAAATGTCTAAAGTATGCAGCTCAACATCATGGATGCTGAATACTGGTAAAATTTGTTGGAATGTCTTGAAAGATTCTATTGAAGTAGCTTCTCGCACTTGTCGAGAGGACTCTAAAATCATGTGAAATATATGTTGGCCAGGACTTATGAGAAGGTCATGGATTTGTTGCAAAGGCAGGTCTTTCGACATGTCTGTTATTCGATGTAGAATAGAAATAGAATCGTTGAAAGATGCTTCTAGCTTGGCAGTGAGTTTAACGATTTTAGAAAGGAGCTGAGCAAGACCACGGAATTCGGCTTTCGTAGCGCTGGGAGCATGAATGGCTTTATTTATCCACTCCCAGAAAACTTCTTCGTAACCTTCTGCACGCATGAACTCAAAAAGCAGAACCCCGAATTTTCGGTCCTGCAACAAGAACTCGGTGTTCTGATTCAGACCACTTGAAGTCAACCACTTTAGAATTTTGAGACCGGCACCCGATTTCTTCATACTTTCTTCTAATGTTTCATGTGAGGACTGAAGTTGTCTCTTTTTGGCTATCAAGATTGCTTTTGCAGAGTTTACAGTCATCATTCCGCGTCCGACAGCTCTATCAAATGTGTCCATGGGATCTTGCGTGGATCCAGGCTCACTCTTTGACGTTCCTTGCTTGAAAAGGGGATTTGTAAGAATGGATTTAATATGTCGATCCGTGTACCTGTAGCCAGAATCTGAACGGCGCCTAGGTCTGCCATTTTCATGCTGTTGATGGGATTCAATTGCTCCGACTTTGGTACTCGCGTTTGATGGTCCATGCTCGGAGTCAAGTTGTTGTCGGAATGATGTTGTGAGAAGTTCGAGCAATTGTGTAGACTCCCGTTGGGTCAAAGGCATAGGTTGATGAAGCCTAAACTTAAGGAGAGCGGGCAGTTGACGAAAGAAGCTTGGTGGAGTTGTTCGAAACATCATGAAGATGTCTAGTGAGACAGTGACGAATTGGTTAAGGGGTAGCCGAAAAAGTAGTATGATCTATGCTTGTTCGTATTCAATGTAGGACGTCGACGCAATGCACTTGTCTGATTGTTCAATCCCCAATAAGATAATTGTCTGATGGGATAGGCGGAGGAAGGTGGGGGCGGCGGTATATGGTGTAGGACTCTTTTCAGATGTCAGTACGGTGTGCAAAAGGTGTACAGTTCATCTGTCATATTTGAGGTAGTGGGGAAGGACGAGATGGATAGTGTGAATAGAGGATATACTTAAGTCAGACGATAGGGTTTGAGGTATGCCAGCAGCAATGGCTGATACTCCGCAGATTCCAATGATGTTGTTCAAGCAAGCAAGGTCATGTTCTTGTCTCCACACAGCCACACCCTGGACGAGGTAGAGCGAATGCCTGAGAACAACATCACTTTTTAAAATCCTCTATCAAATGGACTAATCATTATTTTCAAAGTAATATTTTGGTCAAAAAAAATACATCTCAATAATCTTTTAAATAACAAGATTTGATTTTGATTTTTCACTAGTATCAGGATTGTTATATGGTATCAAAGTATCAATAAGAACTTACAATCAATCCATCCATTCAATTATTTTGTTGTGCCACTTCTCTCCTACCTAGCCACTTTTGCCTTGCTTGCATACTGATAAGTGCATTTCGTCTGCCGTGGTCCATTGTGGTTTGCTCCCAGTCTTGCGTCTACCGCCTGCGCGATTAAACCAATCGTATCAGTTTTATGGTGTGGGGTGATGCACTATATTATATAATTTCACGTGACTTTGCGCTAAAGATTGGAGCGGGCGAAGCTTTTGAACATTCAATTATAAGAAAGAATTAAAGGAATTTCTAAAAAATAAAGTAAGAAATCAATCATGTCTTACTATCTGGCGGTCATTTGAATAACTTCAAATAATTATCTATTCTCTTATTTACCAAGTTATTTGTGTAACAAAATCTTTTTTGTTTTCGCCTACCGAGATAATTTGTTACTCTAAAAAGTAACCTCGTGGAAATCCCACCTGCACAACTTGAACAAAACTGACGCGACAAGTCGTTTCTCAGGAGAGCTTAAATCTGTGCCCTGTGCCTTTTTTAACCTGCCTCACCTAAAATCCCACACCCAAAGCGTCATCCCTCCTCTCCAACATCACAACGAAAAAAAACCCTCCAAAACCAAAACAACTTTCTACAGTTTCTCATTTCTTCTTCAAAGGTACTTTGTATTTTCTTGCTTACACAATTACACATAACCTCACAAGATGTCTGAGGTACAATCAAGACCAGCGCCTCGTGGCAGAGGCTCAGCTCGAGGTGGTCGTGGAGGTTTTGCACCAAGAGCTGGTCGCGGCGGAAGAGGTCAGGCAGCCAACGGCGAGAACACATCTACTACTGCATCAATTGAGCAAGATAATGCTGAAGTCGTCCAATTAAAGAAGAAGCATGGTAGCAAAGTCAGCACTATTCAAGAATTGTTTCCAGGCTGGACAGACGAGGATGTTGTTATGGCTCTTGAAGAAACAGACGGAGATCTAGAAAGTACTGTCGAGCGCATTTCGGAGGGTAAGGATTTCATGCATAATTTTACAATCCATATCAAGCCCATATCCTTCATAGTACATGTACTAGTCTAACACAATCAAAGGTACCATCTCACAATGGGGAGAGGTTTCGAATAAGAAAGATCGATCTAAGTCCAAAGCCCACGAATCAGCTCCATCTACTGCTCTTAATGAAATTAGCAACTCTGGAAGAGCCTCCCGAGGTGGTAGAGGTGGATTCGATGGTAGCAGAGGACGCGGTCGCGGTAATGACAGAGGTCGAGGTGGTAGAGCTCGTGGAGCTTCAATTGCGCATACAAATGGTACACGTAACGAAACTGCCGAAGTCTCTGTTCCTACAACCGAATCTAGCGCTTGGGATACTACTGCCACTACTGAAGACACCGCTAAAGATACCAATGCCGATTCTCGGGAATCTACCAAACCTACCGAGGGCGATAATACCTGGAGTGCCGCAGCAACCAGTGCGGCTGTCACAACTGCCACCGCCGCTTCAACTGCAGCTTCAAGCATTATTCCCGATGGAGTCAAGAAGAGCTGGGCAAGCATGTTTGCTCCTGCACCTAAGCCCAAGAAGGCCCCAGAGCCGCCCGTGGAAAAGCCTGCAGAACTCCCTAAGCCAGAAGAACCGGTCGAAGCCCCAGTTGTTTCAGAGCCAGAGCCCTCCATTCCTGAACCAGAGCCCGTCGAAACCCCGGAACCTGCTGCCCCAGTCGAGCCACCTGTCGAACTTGAAGCTAATGTTAATCTTACCCCATCAAAGGACGAATTGACGGAGACGAACCTCGAACAAGTTCCAGATGAATCAGTTCCACCGCCAAGTGCGACTGCTGCAAGCACAGCTGCAAGCTCATGGGATCCAAGAAATGCTACTGGAAATTCTACACCTTATTCAGCATTGCAAACTCAAACTTCAGCTACTGCCCGTGCTCCAACCAGTGGTTTCCAAGCTTCGGCACTAAAGGCTACTGGGTCGTCGGGTCGTACACCAAGCTTTCAACGCCGCGTCCTCGATCAGGAAGAAGCTGTTCGCATGCCAGGTAATCGCGAGGTGGATAGGGCCGCTGTACAATTTGGCGCATTTAACCTCAGTGGTACAGGTGAAGACGATGTTGATGGTGATCGTGAAGAGCCTGAGACTAGAGCTCAACCGCCACAACATTCGCCAGTAGCCCCGAGAGCTACTCTACCCCCTGCTCCGCAACAAGCTGCACCAGTTTCCGAGACCTTGCCAACCCCAAAGCAAGCTCCTGGATTGCCCGCAGCTACTCACCCAACAGCTGCCCCTGGACTTCCTTCCCCACAAACTCACTCTACTTCTCAAAGTAAGTTAATTTTCACGTATTCACTTGGCATTACTAATTCTCGTACAGCTGCATCTCAACAAGGACCTCAAAATGGTTCTCAATTAGGTCAGTACGGTCGATATGGACAACCGGGATCCCAGGAACAGTCTTCTTTGCCACAGAAGCCTTACGACGCTTTCAGCCAACAGGCGCCAAGCTCGCAAAGCCCATTCGAAGGTTATCCAAGTCAGGCTCAGTCTCAGCCACAACAACAATCCGGCACGTTTTCTTCCGCACCAAACGATTACTCTTCATACTATACCTCTGATCCGCAAAGACAAAATTACAACAGTTACTATCAACAGCAATATGGCTTGCAACAAGGCAGCCAAGGTCAACAAGATGTTTCAGCATCTCAAAGATCCTATAGTGGGTACAATGGACCACAAAGTGAAACTTCCGGCCAACAATCCCAATCCCGTTATGCGACTGCAGGAGAAGGTCAGAATAGTGGGCACACTACTCCTAACCCAGTAGCTCAAAGCCAACAACAAACCGGCGCTGCTGCTCAAACAACCCAGCCTCAACCAGGCCATTCACAACAACCCCAAGGAGGTTATCCATATGGACATCCTTACTATTCTACCCCATACTATGCTACTTACATGAACCAGTACCAACAATCAGGCGGCTACGGTGGTTATGGTGGTTCTCCATATGGCGGTGGAAAAGGTGGTATCCATGGTCAACCATACCAAGGTTACATGTCACCTGGTGCACCATATGATCACACTTCTTCTCCTGCTGCTGGTGGATTTGCTGGATCTTCTCTTCATGGCCGTGACTCCGCAGTTGGAGGAGGCTTGGGTGATTATGGCCGAGCTGGATCATCCCAATCATCCCAGACTCCACAAGCGTTAGGTGGAAGTGGCGCATTCGGCGCTGGCTCCCATGATGCATTCAGCCGTGGTGCTTATCCTTCAGGTCAGCACTACAATGCACCACAAGGCAGCCAACCTGGCGCTAGTGATGATTTGAAACCATTTGGTGACTCGAAGACTGCCAATGGACCAAGCCCATCTTTGTCTCAAGCTGGAAGACCTGGTTCTGCTACCAATGCTACCCCTGGGTCAGTTTTGCCACCCCCACAATCGCAACAAGGTGGATATGGTGGATACCCAAGCCATCTTCAAGGTCATGGACTTCACGGCAGCCAAGCTGGTAGTCAATATGGCGGCCTTGGTGGTGTTGGAGGTCATCAAGCTGCTGGTCAAGGGCACCAGAGTAGTGGATATGGAGGCTACCAAGGTTACGGAGGTTACCAGGGGTTCGGTAATAGCCAACAACGTGGTGGATGGGGTGGCAACTATGGACATTAATTCATCCAGCCAATAGTAAATTGCACATACCTTTGGTACTCGTCGTTGACCTTCCTTGAGAAGAAGCATACGATCGTTCATACTAAAAATTAATTGTGTTACTACCACCAAGAATTCATTTTCCTGCTTTTACTACTTTCTTTATTTTCAATGTCTAACGACACGTTGCACAATCAACAAATCTGGATTTCATATCAACATTATGGCTGGCTGGATTTGTTCTTACCTTTCCAAAAGGATACAATTTCACTGTTTTCAAATAGTTATCTTCACGAATCATATGATGGTTGGGGTGGGATGGAATGGAATGGGTTGATACGGATGCATTGCATGATTGTGTATGAGACTGGAGGGATGCATGGATTGATTTTGAGAGATATGACAGGTGGATAATGAAGCCATTGGGGAGAATAGTTGGTCATAAAAAAAGTAACTGGATGATGGATAGTGATGAACATATCAATTCGAAGGTTTATGGCTACTTAATTTTTTCTTGTTTATTTGTATACATGTGCCGATTGATATTGATGAATCTTATAATGTGTAAGAATTAAATTCTTCGTAGTAATATATATTGAGACATTCTTTGAATCATTTTATATTTACTATTCTAAACTTGGTTTTATTACTGTATAAATTTTGGTATAAGAGATGTCCAACGTCTATACGCCCGAAATAGAAGAATCAATATACTAGTGATTGATTTGATAATTTTAGATTATTTTATACTCAGATTGATAACAAACGAAATAAAGAACATCATTTCTACTCGGGCTAGTCTTTGAAGAGGGCCGGGGGGTTAGCGAAGCACATTTTCACACCAAAAATTATGTATTTCAAAAATTTCTATAAATTCAATAAATAATTATATATACTTCAAATTTTAAAAATGTAATAGATAGTTATCAAATGTTAGATTAAAATACTGAAAAATTAAATTAATATATATTTTTTAAAAGATTAACTTTTTAATAATAAAAATTTAAAAATTTAAACCCGGTGTTACGGACACTCCCAGGTTACAGTCTGAAAACCTGTGGCTATTACAAGTCACAACTCTACTTATATAATCTCGATGTTCTATTAGTGAAATGTTGGATTATTAGTTTGTAAAGTGTTATATAAATCTTTTATTAATGTTTATATATCGGATTGTATTCGATCTGAAATTAGCTTTGCTTTTATATATAAAAGAATTGGTTTTCTAATTTAAAAAGAATAATGAAAAGCTTTCAAACTGTTTTAAGACTAGTTGATTGTTTGCTATATGTGACTTTAACACCCGGCCCTTATCAAAGACTAGCCCGAGTACTATTAAGAATATTATTATTTTATTTCGATATATAATCTTTGAGTATCTTTTATATATAAGTTTTTTATATTATTATAAAATTAATATTAATTTATAAATCTTATATTTTATTTTTAAATTATAATTTATTTTAAATATTTTTGTATTAAAATTATAACTTTTATTTATTAATAATTTTGATTATATATATATATATAAATAGATTTAATTAATATATTAACTTTAATAATAAGTTATATTATAAATTTTATAAATATATTAAAGATTAAAAATTAAAAGTTTTAAAAAGAAATATATATATATAAATTATATATTTATAAAAAATTTTTAATAATAATAATAATTTAATAAATTATGTATAATTTATTTAATAAAAGGCTTTAAAATATCTTTTTAAAAAAATGAACCTCTTTCTGTTTATATTTTAATATAAATTTAAATTTAAATATAATAATAAAAAAATAAAATTTGAATTTTTATTATACTTTCTCAAAAAGCCAGGGGTCTGAGGGGTGTAGGCCTTTAATAGGTTTGAAATTAAAGTTATATAAATTCAAATATAAAAATATAAAATATTAATTGATTATTGAAAGAAAAACCTAAAAAAATTATACAAGATTATAAAAGATTATATAATTAAATAATTAAAAGTCTTTATATATATAATTTACATGTTTAATTTTTTATTATAATAATATTATATATAAAAAGTTCAATATTTATCAATTTAAAGTTATATAACTAAAATAAACATTATAATTTTTATTATAGATATTAAATTAAAAATAAAAAAACACTCGAGTAACTAAAAAGTTTATTTAATAGATATATTAAAAAAAGACAAATTTTAAACTATATATAACAATAAAATACAAGGAGATGAAAATACAAACGGTCTATTTCATCGACTCGTGAACGAAGTTATTTCAAGATGACATGAATACGAAAGCTCGATTCTGTCATCATACCTTTCTTTCAAACCTATAGAGTACAATCCTTCATAATCTTTTGAACCAGGACCGCTTGATCTTCAACCGTAACACCCATGGAGGCAACATCTTCGCCCTTCATCTCTCTCCGCAACGCAGCGACTTTGCTCAAGCCTTCAGCATCCCTCGATGCCGCTGCCACTCCGCCAAGACCAAATAACAGACCCAGGGCCGACATTGGTCCGCTAGAAGGGTCTTCCACTATGGTATAGATAGTGAAAGCCGTGTTTGCCACTTCACCAGCTATGGCAATAGTTCGTGCAATAGCGGCGAGTCCAGCGAGTGTGGCACCGACCTCTCCAACAAAAGGGACAACGCCTAGCACGGCGGTCAGAACAAGCGAGATTAGCCGCTTCTTTTCCTCCTCTTTTTCAGTTTTACCCAATACTTTGACCTCAGCCATCGATTGAATGGCTTGCGAGACCAAGGCTACAGGCATGGCAAAGGATTGAACGGCGTCTGATGTGGAGCCATTCCATTGTCCTAGTATCACATCAAGTCTAGTGGCTGCAATTTGTAATGGTAGTGCGGCCATCGCGGGTCCCGCATCAGTAAATAGATCTTTGGGATTTGATACGTTAACATGGGAGGCCATCTGTGGGTAGCCGTGCCATATTTCGTGATGTGGTATGCATGGGACGGTCAGTGGGTCATCACTAACACAGCTTGACTGGTCCACATCGGTCAAGGTGACCCAATCTGCTTCTATGCCGTAGTTTATTTGCAAATCTGCGTAGAACCCTGTTGAATTGATGAGTGTCCAGTATATCTCGAAATTATCACCACCTCGTGGCCCTGGACATGGCTGAGTTGTGAGATTTTTCTTTGTATGAACATCATAATATGTGCAGTCAAAATACTTGGTACCCGGCGCCGTTGCACTAAATTCCTGGCTTATGTTCCAGCCCATAAAGGATATCAGTATCGATGGGATCTCATCTTTGATGTAGGTCTGGTAATATCCAAAAAGGCCGTCGTAGCCTGCGTTTTCTTGGTTGTATTCGGCCAGCTCAGCTGTAACATTGCTGTATAGGACATCTAGCAGATATATCGAGTTGCAATATGTGGAATAGTTGCCAGATGCGTCAGATAATGCACTCATACTTGTGAAATTGAGGCTAAGATCGCAGGGCAGAGTACCAGTACCGATTTCGCAGGGACAATATCCTCCGGTACCACAAGCCCAATCACAGAGGGCACTTTGATCGCGGTCATCCGGATTAGATGTGAATGTCACAATATCAGGGGCGTCGATGTCATCTGCTGAGACTAAGGCTCCCTCAGACGTGCATGAGCAGAGATGAATAGGACAGTATCCAAGGCTGCAGGTAAAAGCGCAGAGCTCGTCTAATCCATCCAGTGCCACGGCCCGTTCTCCTGCCGTGCACGCCTTGGGTAAAAAGGGCGAAGAAGTCGGTACAGAGGTTACTTGCTTGGTGGTAGAGCAGTGGTTAGGGAATGTAAATCCATATTGATACTGCACAAGTCCCAGAATTAATAAGCATCATTACCACATGTGACGGGATATGTAAAGCAGAGAAAAGGTTCATTCAAGTCGTGCCATAGATCGAAACAAGGTTAGGAAATAAAAGTGCTTACCGTCCATGCGCACAGACCATTGTAATCAGGGTCGCTAGTAGCAAATCCGGTGTCTCCTGTGTAGACAGGGTAATCTTTTTGCAATCCTATAGCCGTGCAATAACATGCTGTTCAGATTAGTAATTGTAGGTGCAAGAGAGGCCAATGATGTTGGTGGCTGACTTACCACCAATAGGACAGTATCCGTATTCACAAACAACACTACACATTTCTGCAAAGCCTGGGGCACCTGACCCTTCTACACAAACAAGATCCGAAAGTTCATAAGGGGTTTCGACAGATATCTTCCCTGGGACAAAATCGCCGCCGACCCAAGGATTGAAATTAGCGTACCCGTCCTCACCGCAACCACCAATGGACTCTCCCGTGATGGTAAGAATGGTAACTCCATCCCGAACCAAGTCGGCCGAAACTGTTCCGGTGCCTGTTACCAACAAAGATCCGTGATAAACACCAACATCGCCAGCCGGGACCGTTTGCCAGCTTGCAGCTGAGACCTGGTCGCCTACATGAATCGTCACATTGGCCATAGAGCCAAGCGTGGCGGTAAAACCAATATACTTGTACGTCATTATGTCTGCGGGAAGTGACTCAATTTGATACTGACTAGCTGTGTTTACTGTGGTATTGCCGTCATTGCAGTCATTAGGAGAGTGAAGCACTGTCCACATTATAATTAGCAGATGTCTGAAAAAATATTGGCCGCTACTGACTATACTCAAGTATAAGACTCTCCTCTGTTACAGTGGCCTTTCCAGTTTTGTATTGCTCTGCCCATATTGCTAGTGGGTAAGTCCAAGCATCATGATCTATGCCAGTTACATAGTCGAATGTGTCGTCCCCATCCAAGAAAGGAGGAGACGGGCTAGACTGACTAATGTAATGTGACTATACAGGTGTTATTAGCAGCCTTTCAAGAGATTACCGCAACACATGAATGTGGCAAGCTAAATACCTCGCCGTAATCGTTCCAACTGATGATCTCAACATAATCCGGCTTTTGCAATAGAATTTCGGTCCAGCGGTCACTCCACAAGCTCATAGAGATATCTGGCCATACCCAATTTTTGTCGAACCCTGGGAGGTTTGTGTAGAACCACGGAGATGCTGGCATCATGTACGGCTTTTTCCCTTACGAGAAATGATATATCAGCAACTAAGTCAACTTAATTGGGGGGATTGATTATTACCGAGATATTGTAGATATGACGCATCTATGTAAGTATTCATCCTTTCACCGTTCTGAGACCAGGCTGCCCAATTGAACAATCCATCTGCAACACCACCCTCTAGTTCAAGAGCCGCGTTGGCGCCGAGGGATGACCAATCGGGGATAAAGAAGCAACCCGTTGATGCCTTGATTTCAATCCAATCGGCAGCCGATGCAGGCCCTTCAAAAGTCGAAACTAGAGGCTGTGACGTGTCGGTTGTGTGGAAGTAAGCAGCATTGGAAGTGTATTGCTGGAGCAGTGCTGTAACGACTGCTTTATCCCATGCACCTTCACTAGCGTAGTCGAAAGAGAAAAAAAGTTTGAAATCAGCGGAAGAGGCGGCGGCAAACGCATTGGAAATTTGCTCGTCGTTAAAAAGTCTTCCAGATGCAATATTGAGTGCGAAGGCATCTATATTGGCCGTGATGGCCAGTTGCATCTCGATTAACCATTTTTGCTGGGTAAACTCTCCGGTATTATCGACCTAGTGGAATGTTGTTAGAGTTACTCTCACACCTGAAGGACCACAAACTCACCATGAAATGAGCAAAGACTGCCCTTGCGGAAGCAAGATTGCTGAAGTTGAGGAGCGCAAATACGGAGGACAAGATGAAATGCATTGGCGCAGTTGCTTTGGAATTTCATTCCAATTTAAATGATGTGAAAATGTGAGATGAACTTTAGTTGAAGGAGGTGATTATCCTCACTTTAAATACTCTAATATTTCCTTAACAGCTTGTTCGGCGCCCGCACAGCTATGCTTGATTTCTGCCCCCATTCCTAGTAGTATTCACAACTGTAATTTTGATCTGGTCATAATTTAATTTCAGCGGAAATCTCGGCCACGAAGCCGCAAGTGAAAATTTGCTCTGGATGATTTTCATGTAGAGAGCAGCACTGGCGCACCTTCGGTGCAGTTCGTGAGTAGAGCTCTAGATCCTGCAGTTTCCAGACTTGTTGCAAACTTGTTGGCATCCACTGTGTCTATTTTCAACATATAAAATTTTCTTTGCAATTTCTTCATCAGCTCCTGCCTTGTGCGCCAAGCTTCCTAAACATTCATGCCTTTGCGGCACAGCAACGACAATCAGCGGATTTTTGAGGTTCAAGCTACGCTCGTCCATGATATCGTAACACTTCCTGTCTCTTTAGATTTGGGTACATGGCTCTCCTGCTGGTATGCATGTCAGAACATTGTGATATCGAAATACCTCAACCTTACCACTGAAGAGAACTCAGTTGCATTAACCTAGAGAAGCAAACGAGCGGCTCATTGTGAAATCCAACCAATAATTACATGGCGTTAATTCAATCATTATCCGAAGGTGGATAACCACTTAGTAAATCTGGTTGAGCTGCGGTAAATCTTCATCTGCGTGATTCGTGGAATTGAGGAAACTCTTTTCTCAAGGTAGGTAGGTTATTGAGAGTAAACTCTCATAAGGGACTGAACTGACCCGACAGTTTGGTAAATGAGTCGATGAGTCAAATTATGTGAGCTAGGACCATTTAGAGGGGTAGCCCGTTCAACCCCCTGCAAGCGTATCGGGTAATCTCCCCGACAGCGGTCCGGACCGAGAAAATGAAGTATTTTGCAGAGAAAAGGAAATGAAACAGAGACAGAACAACTGTTGGAACAAGCTCTATGTTGAGCTCGTGCAATCCCTGTGACTCAGAACACGAACTTTCTCCCATGTCACCACTGCACTAGGCTCAGGGACGACAGTGCAAGCGTTTATCAGAGTATGTCTTGAATAAATACATCTTATTTTTCAATTCAAGCCTGGTTGACATGAACAAGGTTAGTTAACTTGACATGAATACAGTTTTGAGCCAATATCAACATCATGAAAAGTGCTAGTAGAGGAACATCCTTTAGTACCGCAAGCTTCGATTAGCAAACCATTAGTATAGTGTAGCTTTATTCATTAGACCTATTTGACTTTTTAAACAGTATATTCTATAAATGGCCAATATTTGACCGCATTATTAATGAAGAGCTAGGGGGCTGGGCAGATGTTGCAAAATGTCCGTTAAGAGACTCGAGGTTGAGTGCTCCACTCACTTCCTTCATTTTGTGCTAGCCAACCGGATATTGTCTTCGCCCTGGTATGTGACATTATTTCTCGGAGTGTAAAAATTGATCACTGGGGTGGGCGGCGGAGGGCCGGCATCCTCCACCTTTTCTGCTTGTGGTAAGAGAAGGGGAAAAGGGCGAGGGCAAATATTAGATATCCGGTCCCGGATGGAAGAAGCAGCTTGAACAAATATGAGGTATTTATATAGCTCTGCCTCTCCTTTCACTATATAATCAGCTCTACAAATCTATTCATCAAGTTTCAGCTATTAGTCTTGTATAACTTCTTTTCAACACGACTAAGCGCCAAATTCTGAGGCTCAATCGCTGATATGTGGCCCCATGCAATTATAATTCTTGCATTAGGCATTCTCACGCAAGTCTCGGCATTGCCAGCTGCTGGTCCATGGCAAATTGTCGCCTTTTGGTACGCTTACCGAATCAACATTGAAGCGTTCGGCTTGGACAAAAATCCAATCGCCCCAGGCTGTCGGGGAAGTCTTTTAGATGGTAGCTGCACCTTGGCCGAGTTCGCAGAATACACGAGGTGGAAAACCAAGAACGGAATACCGTTTCCAACAGGGCTACTAGGAGCTGACCTAACGCCAAATCCCTTGGGCGCTGTCCAGGCGATCCAAAATTCGGGATACAAAACAGGTCAGATCATGGACATTTACACGGTCCTCCCGGGCGACTACCCAAATCGAGACATGGGCAGAATGCCAAACTTGGCAGATCCGATAAAATTACTCAACGAATACGTGTACAAAGCTCGCGTTTACATGGGCAATACCCTGGGGTTTACACAAGAGTCTTTTGACAGCTTGCCCGAATTCCAGAATCTGAAAATTGCAGTTCGCGGAGTTTCAGAGGCGCGCAGGGCAGATTTCAACTCCAGAAATCTGTCCACACTTATGGATAAGCTGCGGGGAGATCAAATTACTCCGGTCCTCAAGACAGTCATCGCAGTCGACTCCACAACGTTCGACGAACTCGACACAGCTTTGACCATAAGTGGAGCCGACCCTAACATTGACGCTGAAACCATTGTAAATAAGATTGTTGCCGTAGTAATGGGGGCTCAATCGCTTGATCCCGGGACTGTAAAACATTTCAATGTTATCGCTCAGCTGGACAAATGGACAAGCGATCTTAGCTTAGCCGTCAAGTGTTGATATTTTTATGTGGTTAGTGAAGTGGTTAGTGAAGTGGCAGCATATAATACTGAGTGTAATATACAAATATTTTAGATGATATTTGTGTTTATAATCTATTTGTTCAATTTAAAATTTCAAAGTTTTTGTATAAACTTTTTCCTTTTTCTAAATTTAAAATAAAAATTTAAAAATTATTTATTACTTATTATATAAAATTATATCAAAATCAATAATATTTTTTTGATTTTAATTATTTATCTAAAAGATTAAAATATTTTATATTTTTACAATTCTTTCAAAGCTAGTTCATTAAAGTTTTAAAAGAATCTAAAAAAAATTACTATTATATTTTAAATTATTTATTATAAAAAAAGATCATTTAATAAAACTTTTAAATTTTTCAAATTTGAATTAATAAAACATTTGAGATTAAAATTATAAAAATTAATATATATATATATAAATTTATATAAATTTTGAGTTTAGTTTGTTTAAAAGTTAAAGTTAATTATAAATTTATTTTATTTATTGCAATTTTCTTTTATACTTTTTAAGATTTATTATTGACTTGCCGATATCAAAACCTTGTTGTATATATAACATATTGTAATTTACTCGATGTAAATTATAGAAAATAAAAAACTTTTTTAAGTGAATCGTGATCTTGATAATCTAATTAGTCTAAAATACCCCGGTAAATAATCTAATAAAAAGTTTGATATAAGCCTTATAATCTCAGACAAATCTGATTTGGAGCTTTTTTCAACTCAACTCAATTGAAATCATTCAACTCAATTCACAATTCAATTGAAATCATTTAACTCTAAAATCATTCAATTCAACTTTATTCATTCAATTAATCTCATTCAAATAATAATAATAATAATAATAATAATAATAATAATAATAATAATAATAATAATAATAATAATAATAATAATAATAATAATAATAATAATAATAATAATAATAATAATATTTAATAATATTATAAATATTATAATTATTATTTTAAATAAAAATTTTAATTTTCAATTATCAAAAACAAATCGATATTCTACCTGTCTGTACTCTAATATTTATTCAATATTTAAATTTATTATAAACTTTTTAAAACTTAAATTTTCATTAGACTTTCTCGAAAAGCCAGGGCTCCAGGGGGCGCAGGCCCTTGGTTATTATTATTATTATTTTGAGTTAAATAAAATGAATTAAATAAATATAATTGAATTAAATAATTTTAATAGAGTTGAAAAAAGTTCTAAATTAGATTTGTTAGAGGTTGTAAGGTTTATTTATATCAAGTTTTTTGTTAGATTATTTATCGGGGTATTTTAGACCAATCATATTGTTAAGATCGCAACTTATTGAAACGAATTTTTCATTTTCTACAACCTACACTAGGTAAATTGTAATACACTATACATATAAAAAGATTTTGATATTGGTAAATCGATAATTAATATTACTTCAAATCTTTATTTGATATTTAATTATAAACTATTTGAGGACCCAGGTCACTTCTATATGATCTATATGTCATGATTTACAGTTTAGATTATAATAGTATTATTGATATTAGTGATTTATATGTTTATTATAAGAGGGGTGTGATTTAATCATTGCTTTCAAGAGGCCTAGTGTAACAATCTGATCAAGGCAGCGGCTGCCTGAGGTTTTGTATAATTGATAATTATAGATTAAGATTATTAATTATTGATTATCTATTTGAAAATGAATTTGTTATTAGATCAATTGAAATATAGATAAATTAATTAATAATTAAATTGAATATAAAGTTTTTAAATTATAAAATTCTTTTGATTATATATTAATGAATAAAAAAGAGTTTTATAAAAATTTAAAACTTTAAAAAGCTTTTAAAGTTTTAAAAACTTTTCAAGTTTCTAAAACTTTTTATTATATAATTGATTCTGAAATCTTTCTTTTCCTGAAATATTTATTTTAGAAACTTTTCTTTAAGATGATTTATTCTACTACAATTATTTAATTAAGACATTTGTTCTATTCTAATATAATTATTTAGGATATTTATCCTATGAATCCTGAGTTCCTATTCGTAAACGATTAGGCCCCTTAAAAACAACGATTAAATCACACCCCCTTTATAATCGGTATATAGATCATCGACATTAATAATACTATTATAATCTAATCCGTGAATCGTGACACCTAGTCATTTACAAATAGAACCCCAGGATTCCTAGAATAAGTATCCTAAGTAACCATATTAGAATAAAACAAATGTTCTAGTTAATCGATTATAATAAAATAATCATCTTAGAGGATATTATATCCTAGAATTATAATTTCTAAAGGAAAACTTTTAAAACAAATATTTTAGAAAAGAAAAGATTTTAAGATCAATTATATAATAAGAAATTTTAGAAATTTAGAAAGCTTTTAAAACTTCAAAAGTTTTTTGAAATTCTTAAATTTTATAAAACTCTTTTTTATTTATTAATATATAATCAAAATAATTTTATAATTTAAAAACTTTATATTCAATTCAATTATTAATTAATTTATTTATATTTCAAATAAATAATCAATAATTAATAATCTTAATCTATAATTATCAATTATACAAAACCTCAGGCAGCCGCTATCTCGACCAGATCGTTACACTATATCACAACCCTCGTAATAAGATAAAATATTTCAAAAAAAGAAAAAATTTATTATATTTTTTAACTTATTAAAAATAATCAGAATTGTTCTTAAACTTTTCAATTTTCGATTTCAATCTCTGATTTCAAAACCTTTAATTGATTATTATTTCTTAATCAAATGCCTGAACGCCCATTGGAAAAAAAAAAATCTACCCAGTTACACTAAAATCAAGCGTCCCTGCTTAGCCCCGTAGAACTTATCAAATCCGTATAGGCTGTTAATCTTATTATAAATCTTACATCGCTTCCGAGCAAGTTATTTAAGAGCGAAGCTCCCCCGGCAACATGCATAATCCCAAGATTCTGAATTCCATTATCTTCCCACAACCTTCAACTTCCGAGCCCATCGCCACATGACTTATTATCTCACCCCTGTCACATTTCTTTAATTTATTTACAATGGCGACCGATTTCCCCAAGTTTCCTCTTTTACCAATAGAACTGCGTCGCAAAATCTGGAGCTTCTGTATCCCAGACGGCCGTGTCTTCGAATTCGATATGCCCCATCGAATGGTGGTGGGGACAATATGCTCTACGCCCCTGACGTCAATTGCGAATGCGAAACCACCAATCTTTAGCCAGGTATGCCGTGAGTCGCATGATGTGGCTTTCACGGAGGGTGGATTTCTAGAGGAACTGACAGATGGACGAAAAGCGAAGGGGCTCGAAGAGCTACCAGAATTCGACGATATTAACACGATTAACGGAATTGACAATCCGTGGTTTTGCCCCAAAACTGATACTGTCCATCTTAACTGGGTGCCGAGTTACGATCCGTTATTTGACTCGGACCACGATCCCATTCCAGCGCTTGTCGCTCATGCTGGCATTTCCCACGGTGGCTCGATCATGGCGGAAGTTGTAATGGCGTTCCGGAAAGAGTATCCGTTTTTATTGGGCCATCCCACACGCCTACACTTTCATACAGGCAAAAATGGCTTCCCAATTGAAAGTTTGAATGGATTCAAGGTCTGCCTCTTGACTATCAACATTCATAGCACCGATACTCGGGTCGTTGCGTCAGGACTTTTTGGAAGCCTAGCCGCCCCCATTCAGCTCGTTGATGCTATGGACCGAGGGACCATTCGTCGTATGTACGAGCTTTGGCGGACTACTTTTGATAGCGATTCTGATTTAAAGGATTCTGAGCCCGCAAAAATATTTGAGGAGATGATTCTCGCGCCCGACGATTTCGAGTCACGTGTTAACCTGTGGCATGAAACTGTTGAGCGATATTGGCTCTGGGAACGGTGGGCAAAAAAGTTTCATGAGGGAACGCTGAATACTATCTCATCGCCCGAGGATGTTTTCACAGGACCTAAATTTGATCAAAAAGGAAATGCAGTGACAGGTCTTAATCCGTTCTATATACGTATGCCGGAGCACGATTTCAACAAGGCACATCCGTGGGTGCGGGAAGCACTTGACGTTATGCCTTGTTTCCATTCAGTCATCATGTTCAGGTATTGTAACGCGAAGTGTTACACGCTGGGACGGCCAAAGCCACCCAAGAACTGGGGTTCTTGATATCGATATGAACTAGTTTTTTGTTATAATTGATGCATGTTAGTCATGGCTCGCAATCTCATCTCTATCACCACGACTTTTGTGCTTTTCTAGAACTAGGAATTTCTTGCTGGCTGTAGCAAATTTCTCTATGGACCCAAAGATGCTTGAACGGGATGTTTCCACGCCATATATGCAATATAAGTTTGGAATGCAGCCAGTACTAAACCCAACAACCCCAAGAAGATAGCAAGCATAACTCCAGCCAGTGTAGCCATCATCACAAATCTGGGGCTACTCCTCCTTTCGAACCATTTTTCGAATCCTCTGGGGCTTGGGTTCATTAGTTCGTAGTGAAGATCGACCAATCGTTTTCCAAAATAATGATATTGCACATTGTTCTCCTCTGGTCTACGAATTGACAAACTTTCATACCTGAGCATATCGATGTTGAAGTTGCAATTTGATATCGATGTGAAAGATAGTAGAAGCCCTCTGGATTTAATATCTGCGAGAGGAAAAAGAACCTTCTGGACAGATTCTAGCGCCTCGAGGGCGATTGCCTGAGGTAGTATTCCCCTAGATTTAACGAATGTTAGCATCGAGACCTGTTTATTCTCCCTTTAAACCAGCATTAAAGAGATAATCGATCTCGTTGCTCTCAATTCGAAGCTTTTCTGTACTTACTGTAGGATAAGATCAGGCGCAGACATTTATGGCGGGATTTCTTTCGAAAACCGCAGTTGCTCTTTCAGAAAAGCAGCATGATGGAAGATTTCGACAACCCCAGCCTTTTGATCAAGTTTCAAATGATTCTCAAATCATTCGTTGGTTGAAACCTGAGTCCTGCATGTTTCTTCAATTTCGTCGCTCGAATTTTGTCCTTAATCTCATCAATGTTTGGATGGGCTGTTCTTGGGAACATGTCGTGGAGAAATTAACTATAGCAATCCTCGTTATGCCAATGTGCTTGTTGATTTCCGTACTCTAACAGGAGGGAAGATTGGCGCAATGTAGAGCAATTAATCATCATGAACATCTGAGCTGCAAGATCAAGAGCACGCTCCTGATCGGGCCGCACGGGTCGATCAGTAAAGAGTGCTTCCAACAACTCTGTTTTTGTATATTCGGGGTACGATTTCAAGGCTTCTATAATCTTGAATCCTCGTAGGATGCAAGCCCTGGAGTCTGACCAGGGGCTAGATAGCACGTATAATTGTATGTGGAAATTTTGAAGAACTCGAAATATGGACCGAGGACTGTTGATCTAGACCATGAGCAATTGGTTGTCGTGCAAGGCTTTTTCATTTCGCAGTCTGCGCATATATGCCATGACCATAAAGCTTTAGTGAGCGCCTGCAAATGGGCATTAGTCACTGTTCCAAGAGGAGAACTCGACTTCATCTTTGTTGAAGCATGGCCAGCACAATTATGTATTTGTTTTGACAGTCTCAAGACAGCTCAAAAATGATTTTCACTTGAATCAACAAGGCTTTAGCGTGGTCCGTCATCGGGCGGAGGCTGTGCTAGTTTATCATTGTATCTAGATGATGTTCCATGCATTATCCGAGCTGGCAATTGGGCTATGTTGTATCGTATACCATCAAAAAATGGCGGATGATTCGAAAAGCGGAGTGGGTCAATGTAACACTCAACGACCAATTGAGACAATCAGGCTATTTACAGTAGGCATTATGTTCTAAGCCACAGATTCAAATTTTCGTGCTCATATATATATTTATGTATTTGTCAAAATCACCTTCTCTTCCATTTGCACAGTTCCTTTCACCACAGAGTTACTCTCTCATTGTTGAATATGTTATAAGCATTTGCAGCAACATCCAAGCTTTTTTTGCGCAATCAATCATGGGGAGTAATCAGTCTACTATTCGCAAGGCTCCTAATGCAGTGAATGCACATAAGTCTAGTACCCTACTTTCGGACCACCACTAATATAGACCACCTTTTTACACTAAAAATCGTGATTTTCAGCTATTAATAACTTTACAACCAATCAATAGAATTTGATAAAACTTGAATCGTAGATTCATTATATAGTTATAACTCAATTCTGAAACTTTTAGATTTTTGAAAATTAATTCATTGAGATCTATAACCTTAAATTTCATGATTTTTGATTTGTATAGGATTTACATACAAATTTACAAAATCTTTAAAATCTTGAATAACTTTTCAACAAAAATAATGAAAAATAAATTATAAATTTTTTTCAAATATTCATATTATAAATGATCAGATATATCACTTTATTTTAAAAAATATTTTACAAAAATCCTTTTAATCAAAATATTATGATTTTTAATCCCTGCAAAATCTAAAAATATCAATAAAGGTTTATTTATATTATTTAAAATTCAAAACATTAATCTATTATATAATATTTAGTCTAAAAATCCCCCCAAAAAATTTATAGTTTATTTTTAGCAATTTTTATGGAAAAGTTATTCAAGATTTTCAAGATTTTCAAATTTGTATGTAAATCCAATACAAATTGAAAATCGTAATTTCAACTTTCAATTTCTCAATCAACAAAATCATGAAAAATCTGAAAATTTCAGAATCTATCAATAATTATATAGTAAAAATGCTCTAAATTAGGGATGATATCTGATGCATCTGATACTACTCTTGGGGATGAACGAAACCTTGACTGGACGTTGATCGCGGTTTCTGACGAGGCTTATTCTGAATTACTAAACTTATGCGAACAAAAATACATAGTCGGAATTGGGGACGGCACGTTTAATACACAAGGGGCCTCTGTCATCTTGCTATCTACCCGCGGACCTCTAAGTGGATATATGTCCAGTTCATTCTCATACATAATGCTGCCGCCGGGTAAAATTTTGATTAGAACACACATCGTAACATTTAACCTCGAAATTGCGAGGATCGTAAGCCTTCCCCCAAACGACCATAAACTATGGAGTTTGTAGAATCAATTACCCAAGCTCCGCTATCACCGTACTTAAGGACTACTATTAGTTTAGTATGATATCGCGAAATGGTTATCTCGTTGCTTCCGACGTATTCGGCCGCGGCTACGTTGTTCCCATAGCCAATTCGTTTGACAACATCAAAAAGCAGCTTTCTGCTCTTTCTGTATCTCTCTTTATGGGATATTCTTCTATTGCAAAACGCCCCCGTGTGGACCTTTCTGCTCCTGATATATCCCTCCCTATGGGGTTTTCTGTTAGGTCGGTACCGTTCCCTATAGGCGCCTGCGAGCCTTACAATGATGATGTTATGGATTCCGCATATTGTTCCATGGAACCTAGCCAGGCGGTCGTCGCCCGGGGCGGTAATCATGAAGATAAATTCGAACTGAGACCTGTAGAGATCTAACAAGAGTCCAAGAAGGAACCGAATGTTACGGAGACGTGATAACTATTACATGAAAAAATTTCATTAGTCCGACATGTGAGCTACGGCAGCAGGTTAAAGAGGAAAGTTATAGGGCATGGTGATTCATCAGGCAGGCTTAAGCCAATTTGGTGCCATCCCTGTTTCAATTCTTAACTTTCCAATTAACTATACTGTATATCAACTCCGTAGCCTTGGACAAAATAAACTTCCATAGGATAAATTTGCAAATTTTAGAATCCTCGATTCTTTAGTTTCTAACATCCTCCAGAACAACCATGACCGGCCAATAGGCCGAATTAGTAGAACAATAACAAATCTATTATTCTAATTTCATTATCAGGCAGAATTCCTTGCTTCCGCCGGATACTCAGTGTAAATTTAGTGGCACCCACTTGGAGCCTTAAATCCAAACTAATAGTCGGATGTTGTATTAAGCTGTCAACTGTGACAAGTATGACACCTTGAACTTGAGATATCGAAGCCAGTCTCCAGATGTCCATCAACCGCTGACTGGTGACTTTCGAGCCTTAAGGAGTTTAAACAATTACACACCTGGATCAATACATATCGAAAACCACTAGGGCAAAACTAAGACTATATTATTTTTGATATCCCCAGAAGCTCCATAACATTCATAAAATCGTAATCACAGTAATACACACAATAAAATGCCCACCACCAAAATTAATGATGCCCACCAATGCTATCAGACTCAGAACTCCCGAATCCAGTCCATCCATTAAAATCATCTGCAAATGTGGCTGCCATGGACAGATACCTCTCATGTACATCTCCCCAAGTAAAAGCTGCTTCCCTGATTGCTCGTATTGCTTTCACATAATGTGGGTCAGTTGACCATACACCATTGATAGCTTTATCTTCCACATATTTCCATCCTTGCCCTGGTTTCTGCTCAATGTCCTCGCTTATTTTCGGTCTCATCTGTGCACAGTATACAGCGATTGTGAATAACCACCACTGACGTATCAAACCTACTTGAAATTTTGCTGGGACGAAAGGAAGAAGAATTCGAACGGCATGGCTAGTGGTGAGAATGTGTACCACAAAGAAGTCGTATGCGTGAGTACCAGGTTTAACAGTCTGCACAAGTAAATTCACAGCAGCTTCTTGCGAATCACGAAACTGTTTTTCGGGATCGGTAATGCTCCATGCGTTCCAATGCTCTAGTATGAAGTCCTCATGTTTCTCGAAAAGCTTGGTTATGTTGGAGGGCGATGGTTCATCTAAAAACCCATCTAACCGAGAGTCGGCGTGTATTTTGTGGAGAATTTCTAAGGGCGAGGTTGTGCTACAGGTAGAGGCTTTGGTATAGGATGGATCATCGAGGTACTTATGCATGAAATTGTAGCAGGTCGATGTGAGGGAGAGGGCTTCGATGGCTAATTCACGGCTATTCAATTCGACTGCGTAACCGAGATGAATAAGGGGGTGGCCGACTAAAATAATTGTTAAAATCAGTGGGACAGAATAGATGATACACATACGTCCTGAAGTCAGACCATTGACAAGAGGAGCTTTGCCACTGTAAAGATACTCCTCCACCAAAGCCTTCCAATCATAACTAAATTTCAAAGCAAGCTCATCCTCAAAGAAATCAACATATGCCCTCTGGTACACCTTCTCCCCTAAGAAATCCCTCCAATCCGCATCCGTAATCTCCCCAGGAGAATCCTGCCATTCCTCAAGAACTTTTGATTCTTCAGCATAAACTCTTTGTAACTGGTCATAATCTGCTCCTAAAAGATATGCGGATCCAAGATGATGTGGTAAATGGTTGTGAAATCGATTATGGTTGTAAAGGATAGAATGGTTAATATGATTCGATTTTAAAAGATGCTTCAAAGTTCTTGGTCTTTTCTCGGGAGCTGTTTCAATGTCATGAATCTCAACTGATGGAAGAGTTATTGATTGTGTTGATGAACCAATAGTAGTATTGGCGACATATTTATAAATTCTGTTCACAATAGGAACCCAATTTATCATAGGAGCCGACATGATTGCTGTTGTGTTGAAAGTCCATGAACTGACTGACAGAACAAAAGTGTGGGGAAGCTTGAGCTATATATTGGCAGAATGGTTTGGTTGGCGGTTGATTAGAAGCGGTGACGCAAGCTTTGTGGCTTACGTATGTGGCTTAAGCGTAGCAATGGACACGGCATCGGAAAATCTCTCGTGCCGATTAACATAGTAGTAACCAACCAGCTTGATATATTTTTACAACGCGTCGCGATAAATCAACATAATCAACCATGAAATTCAACCTCATGAAGTTATCAGCTTCTATCAAGCAATGCCTCCTGTTAAGCCATTGATATATGCAGAGCTTCTGTCAAATATTCGTCAGATATCCATCCTCGCATTCTTAGATACACCATCAGATTCTTCTACAAAAGTTGAATTATTGGCCGACGGAACAATATTGAGATTGTATCATGCCGAAGAGAATATTCAATTAACGCTTCCAGGTCAAGTGGTATCAAATTTAGAATTACGAAAGTTTCCTATTGGTAGCGTTGAGCTATCATGGCGCCTTCCGTTGGTAGGAGATTTTCAACGGGCTGATGCAGATATTTCACAAACTATCGAGGCACCATGGTCTGCAAAAGATATGGCTAATGGTGCACAAATTTTCGAGTGCCGTAAGTGCTTTGCAACTATTGTGGCAGCAGGTCGCATAAAAGAATGGAAAGATCTTCCAAGTGAAGGTTGGGCAGAAATGATGGACTTCTGGCATTGCCACAAGCCTTGGGATCATGCTGGCCATAATCATGGAGAAGAGAATTTGGCTTCTACGAAAGGTTATGGGGCGAATGCAAAGTTCACTGCACAAGCTGGAATTGGATTCGTGGATCATTCAACTTTTCTTTTGGCAGAAAATGATTGTAATATTCCTGTTGGAGGTAAAGAGGTAATTATGATTCCTACCTTCTTTCACTTGCGACCCCGATTTTTATGGGTACCAAGAAGGCGGCCAGACCCTTCTCTATAGGCTGGTCACCGATACAAATACCCAAGATAAAACACTTGTTGTCGCTCTGCTCCGGCAGCAACCAATTCTATTTACCCTCTTCTTCGGATTATGGGTTTATGATTTGATTGAAGGCTTTCAAACCTTGGCATTTAAATTCACCGTATCTTCTTCGAGATTTTGGAAGTCACGGGATTAGAACAAGAGACATTTGTCCAGTAACGAATGCACCGACAGACGATCAAGTCACGTTCTGGATAGTATGCCTTATTAACAATTGTTTTGCTTACAGGTAAAGCGTCCTATTCATTGTGAAAATGGACGGTGCCTCGCTACGATTGGATATAGTGATCCTCAAAATGAAGGCGTAAGGGTTTTCAAGTGGAGTTTGCGAATGGGAACTTTCGAAGAATCTCCGTCATCCAGTCTTTCGAATATGGTTCTTGAGCCATCAATGGCTAAAATTATTTCGGCTCAATTCTTAGGAATTATGAACTCATCTTGTGTTTCCCGTTTACTTTTA
The DNA here is from genome assembly GCA_905066765.1 of Sclerotinia trifoliorum. Lineage (NCBI taxonomy): Eukaryota > Fungi > Ascomycota > Leotiomycetes > Helotiales > Sclerotiniaceae > Sclerotinia > Sclerotinia trifoliorum. The sequence continues at coordinate 1,346,536 of CAJHIA010000021.1, forward strand.
TTGCCATCAACGACATCGGAGAACGGGCCAGTTTACCCAGGCCTTAGTATTTGGGTCTTTAATCCCTCGATTAGATTTACTGCTCTAAATTTTCACTTTTCTAGGAAAATGCATATATCGGAGACAGCTGGTAGACCTGGAATCTTAGCCATGAAAATTCTCTGGAAACCCTGTGCCCCTATTAGAGATCCATCATCGGAAAATGAATCTGTGGAGGAACTGGAATTACCCGGAGATATGTTACATGGATTTCGGCATCACTTGGAGGATGTCACAAAAAGATACCTTCCACCAAGCGCACGGAAGTTACAAGATTGGAATGTATCGCTTTTGGAAAGGTACGAAGCAGCGGTAAAAGAGGAGTGAGTGATGTCGAGATAATCACTGGAATTTTCAAATATTTTTCGCATTGGCTTTCACAGCTTTCAAGCTTATAGCAATCATATATCCGCTGGGATCGAATACACTAAAAAATGAACCATGGATCATACTTCCTTTTAATCTTGCAAAATCCCCTCCGGAGATTTCTAAACTCTTTCCGTTCCATCAGCCAAATCAACATTCGCAAGATTCCCACCACATCCACGCACTTTTACTGATTCTTTAACCTTTTCCACCACGCTCTTCATTTCCTGTCTCACGATCGTGTGGGGAACCTTGTAACTATCATATAGTGTCTTTATAACCACGGTTAGGGCTTTTCGCCACGCCGCCGGAGCAGTTGCTGATAAGGACATCGAGGCAGAACTCTTATAGTAGTGTATATTCGACTGAGGCTTTGAAGTCATTTTGGGAAATTGTATTTCTGTAAAATTTGAAAGAGATGATAGGAATTAATATATAAAAGTAAATAAAATTATATTAATTATATAAATTTTATATAAAATTGTTTTTTGTTTTTTGAATGGTAAGAATTTTAAAATTTATTTATTATATTTATTATTAAAATTTATGATAAAAACTTTTATAAATAATTTCTTCTTTTATATAAAATTAAATATTTTTGATAATAAATAAAAATTATTTAATTAATTTTTTCCAAAAATTATATTAAATTAAAAAAAAATATTTATTACATTTTAACTGATTGCTTTTATATAGATTTAAAATTTAATAAATTACTTTGAATTTATAAATTAATAAAAATAAAAAAAAAGTTATTGATTTTGTTATGATTTTGCTTAGTGGACCGTGAGTAGTCTTTTAAAACTTCTATTATAAATATTGAAGATTATAATATAGACTTCAAATTTCAGATTATAGAATTGTATATGTAACAAACTTTTATTTTTATCTATCATCCTATCAAACCATCAAACCATCAAATCATCAATCACCCATCCTACAAAAGCCAAGACACATTTCCACCATTCTATCAATCCACCCACCCTTCCCTCCCTCGCCTTCCTCCCTCCCTCAATCCCCTTACCCCACCAAAACAATAAACACAAAACACTAAATCTTCTCCTCAACCCACAAATGTCCCCCCGCCTCCTCCAAAACCTTAACATGTTCATCAGCGCCCGCCTTCCTCGCCAAAAACAATGGTGTATTTCCCGCTTTATTACGTGCGTGAACACTTGCACCTCTTTTTAACAACTATTTTTGTTTGGAGATTGTGTTAGTGAGGGTTTTTTCAAACTCAAAATTTTTCTTCTGGAGTTAAAAGTTTTCTTTTCTTTGAGGGATGCTGAGGTAATGAGGTGATGAGGTGATGAGACGAGCTCCTGAAAGGGAAGACACGAGAGGAAGGCTATTCTGGCGTGTCTCGTTTTCCGGACTAGCGGAGTTGTATGTTGAGGATTTTGATTGAAAATCTTTCGATTGATTTGGTGAGTTTTGAAAGATTTGAATCTTCCAAAGGTTTTCAATGTACATATATATATATATATGTATAATCATATGAAAAGAATCAAAGTCCTTTCATCAACGACTGCAATCCAAATTATTGAAAAGCTGGAAAAGTCACAGGAGAAAAAGAGAAATATTAAGCAGAGGCACTACCTACTTCTCTTAAAACACCCACTGAAGGACCCACTGCTCCCAAATGTAATGCGGTATTTCCAACATAATCCGTTGCTTGAAGAAGACCGGCACGATCATGGTCAAGAATATTGACAATGGCTTTTGTGTCACCCTTTTCAATTGCGTATCCTAATCCCGTAAAAGCGTGTTGTTGAGCCGTGATAGAAACTTGATCAGTTGGCGGGTGAGAAAAGGCCATACCAGCCTCCTCGGTCATTTCTCCTCGAATGGAACATTGCATTTGCATTGTAATATCGTTGTATGATAGATCTGGGAGAGCCAGAAGGAAAGAAAGTTTAGTGAGTGCTGCTTCGGTTGTAAGATCGTGACCAAAAACTACACCTGCTCGACCAAGAATGGTAGCTGGTGCGTAAAGAGGAGATACTGAGCCAGAATGACATTGTGATACGTTGACTATGATGACACCTCTTTCACAAGCTTCTTTCATGATCTTGATCATGCTTCCATCATCTCCACTTGGTGCATTACCAGCTCCGAAAGTTTCGAGGATGAGGCCTCGAAGATTTGGAATTCGGAGGACAGCATCGATCATTTCTGGCTTGATACCAGGGAAGATACGAAGGCATGCTACATGAGAAGTATCAAGGTTTAATTGTACTCCGAACTTTGCGATCGATCGTGGGCGATGAACGAGATTCCAATTGACTGTTGCTCCTAAAGCAGTCACTTTTGCTAAAGGTTCACAATTCGGTGAAGCAAAGGCATCGAAGGAGGTTGCCGAAACTTTAGTTGTGCGATTTCCACGAAATAAATTATGATGGAAGAAAAGACATACTTCAGGGATCATAAAAGTTCCGGCGATGATTAATGATCCAAGAAGATTATCCACGGCATCGGATTGAAGAGCAAATATTGAAGCTTGAGATCCAGTGAGGATAACCGGTTTTCCAAGATGGGACAACATGAAAGATAAAGCTGAACTCGTGTATGCTAGACTATCTGTACCATGAAGAACCACGAAGCCATCGAATAAATGATAATTTCTCTCAATCGTGGTAGCTATTTGTGTCCAACCATTTGAAGATATTGAGGACGAATCTAGTAAAACAGGAAATTCGTACAAGGTATAACGAACGTGTCGGGAATACGTGCTTGGGGGAGTACGTAAACTGGGTAGATATTCTTTTGTTGTGTTTGTGGTCATGACTGGCATAGGATCTGAATACAAGTTAGTCATTAATTAATTCTCCGAAAACCATATTGCGTCTGCTGCGATTTATTTACTCGGAAGGAAAAAACCAAGGTATATTGAAAGCGGAGATAATGCAATGCAATGAACAACGATGGATTACATGTGAAATATCTTGATATAGCTGATTCAATGATATTTGAAGGGGATGTCACCGGAAGACTCCCATTGATATATTCCGAGATGAATTTGTGTAAAGAGACGCATCAAAGCCATTTAGTGTAACTTGGAGACGCAATTGTTTACACAGAAAAGTCCCTTGAGATCCTGAAATATGCTACACTCAACGAATACTTCCTAGCGACCTTACACGACCTCCGTCATATCGGCGTATGTATATATTTTTTGTGTTCAAATTTAAAAACACTGGACGTCATTGCAGATTTCCAGCTCTCCACGTTGTGAAATTTCATCATTCTATAAAAAGCAGAAGGTCTGGAACTGTGATATGCCTTCCACCTAGCATTTCAAGTCTCACTTGATAGTTGAAAACACCTGTGAGATGCATCGAATAGTCACTGTAAAAATATCTGTCTTACAGACTCAATGTGTAGATTACACTTGACAATTGGAATTACCCATGATGTAAAGAAATATGATTTTAGTAACACTCATTCGGTAGTAATTCAATTTCTAAGCTGTACCCGATCATTGAAAGGGCACATCGAATTGAGGAAATTTCAATATAGGGTACTACTCTTAAGAGCTTTGCAATGTCTGCACTATTGTCGACAATCGAAGGTTCCGCGAATGAAAGAATTGCAATAAAGAGTAAGAGAAACATGGTAGAAAAATGAAACATTCTCACCTGGATTTGATCCATCGTTGAACGATGGTCTAGTCGCCATGCCTTCCTTAAGAAAGCCTCTTGCTGGAATCAAACCTTCCGGAGAAGATTTCATACAAATAGTACCTCCTGTCATAATGATAAGGACACGGCCTTCCGGATATGATTGTGTCGCCATGGCGCGTGCTTTGAATGAAGACTCTCGGTAGCGAATCAGGAGAAATGAATCGCTAGGAGAATTATTTTCAAATGATTTGTGTTTTGTAGCTAGGCGACGGAATGAATGAAGGACAGCTTGGCAACGAGGGATGTTGGATTAGACTAAATAATGTCCTTGAGAGTACGAAACGAAGAGGTTCGAAGGTGTGGTGGAGTAAATTCTTCTTCTTCCTCAATGTTGATCTAGTAACTAAAGATGTTTTTCTTGTGGTGGGAGAGAAAAAAGTTGTTAAAAAGTATCTATTAGCTAATGAGCTAAGGAAGAAAGCTAAGGTTTCCCAACAGAGGGTTAGCTATATATTGGAATGTCGGGAATAAGCCAACAACGAGGTGTAAGTTATTGTGAGAAAATGATGTATGAGATGAGCGATCCACACAATCCTGTTGTCGTTGTAGTCCAGAACTTGGTCATGTAGTGAGGGAATGAATCTGAAGATAATGAAAATTACTTGTGCTCACATGAATAATCTTCGGACATATCCCCATATCCACCTCCATTCTTGAACATTCAATCATCTTTCATGAATGGAAAACTATAACGTAATTGACCAATGAGAATTGAAGGATTTTTGATTTTTATATTGAAAAGCGACAAACTCAATCATCTACTACCTAGTGTACCGTTTTTGAATGTCACAAGTACTTTGTAGTATTCCTACTCGAGTAATTATTACACGAAAATGAGTTCAATGTGATTCACGGATGGAAAGTATCCGTTAAGACGGCGTTAAGACGGTTTCTCTACGACCAAAAATAAAAAGAAACCCCCAAGAAAACATGAAGATATTCCCAAGAAATGTAATCTTAGTATCATGTTACTTTTGTACCGAGCAGAGTCAAGTATGCAAATAAATGCTAATGAGATAAATGTTAATGAAATAAATGCTCATGAAATAAATGTTTATAAAATAAATGCTCATGAAATAAATGTTTATAAAATAAATGCTCATGAAATAAATGCTCATGAAATAAATGCTCATGAAATAAATGCTCATAACATAAATGCTCATGAAATAAATACTCATAACATAAATGCTCATAACATAAATGCTCATAACATAAATGCTCATAACATAAATGCTCATAACATAAATGCTCATAAAAATAAATGCTCATAAAATAAATGCCCCGAAATAAATGCTCATAAATGCTACGAATAAATTGAATTGAACGGGCATTATTCATCCGTACCAAGACTTTTTTATATTGAGGCGTTTGTATGACTACGTTTGTGCGTTTGTATGGAGTCGCGCAGCCACATATCCATCTCATCCACTTATCAAATCTTTCATCGAGAAATAATAGTAAGGTTATTATTGTCGATCCAGGGAACAAACGAACAAAACGATCCGAGCAGTTTATTATTAGTGACAACCTCATCTTGTCTCTTTCTTCACCGATTATCGACTATCGAGTATATCTTCATAAATATATCTTCCTTTCCTTCTCCCCGTCGACAATGTCATCAAATCTTATAGACATTCAGTCGGATGATCATTTCCCTTCCTCTACCTTTTACTTCATTACATGTCACTCCTTGCCAATTTCCTTGGTACCTTTTAGAATCTCTATCTCTCTTACCTCGACTTCAACCTTTCGCTTTCCATCAAAAAATCATCTAAAAGCTTCACATCAAAAATCTTAAACTCCACAGATATAAACTTCGGTTCCGAGGTTCCTTCGCAACCACTCCAAGAATCCCGGTGACATTCAAATTCTATTATTTGCCAAGCAAATTCAATCGTCTTCTATAATCACAGCAGTGACATTCTCTTCTGCTTTCTCTCATTGATTTTCATTAAAAAAATTGAACACCGCAGCCCTTGGTTCATTCCCCAAAACCCCTCGTCTCCACAACGCGACATCCTCCACATATCATAGCCTAGGCTATGCGCCAAACCTTCGCATTCACAACCGCAGCTATGGCAGCAGCTTTAGAAGATACTCCTGTTTCCTATGAGGATTTGGCAGAGATTGAGAGGGAATTTGATGATGTTGAAACCGAAATTAGTATGTGATACTGTCTTTTTCTCTTCTATGACGTTGGAGGTATGATTATTTGCTTGTGTTGGAGGGGTTAAATGCGCCACGACTTTTCTGTAATCATATCAGATCAGATCGATCTTTCGTACGACATTCTTTGGATGTACATGTATACATTGATTTCATGCCTGGTACATTTTTACCATCTGCGAATATTCTATTCACAGTTTGATGCGGATCAGCACCATTCAACTAACTCTTTACCAGTTCGTCAACAAGTATCCCTTACGCAACCTCTTTACATTCGTCGCAATAAAACTATTTCACAAATTCCAAATTTTTGGGCTCTTGTACTCGAACAAGCTCCTCCTGATATAGATCAATATATTCAACCATCCGATTCCGCACTTTTACTCTCATCACTCACTTCTCTTCACGTATCACATTTCGAACTAGAAGATTCAACAACTGCGACTGGAGGGGATCCAAGATCTGTATCAATTATATGGACATTCTCTTCCAACGAATATTTCGAAGATGAAAAATTGGTCAAGAAGTTTTGGTATAGAAAGAGTCTTGGTGGATGGGGTGGATTGGTTAGTGAACCTGTTAGAATTCATTGGAAAAAGGGAAAGGATTTAACAGGAGGTTTACTGGATATGGTTTGTGATACTTGGGATGAGGAACAGAAGAATAAACCCAGCGGAGGAGACGATGAAAAGAAAGCAAAGAATATGACACCGCAACAAAACGCTCTCGAAAAGAAAATGGCAAATACAAGTATGGGAGGTTTAAGTTTCTTCGCATGGTTTGGATTTATCGGTCGAAAAATCAGTGAGGAAGAAAGTAAAGAAGCAAATGCTAGAGAATTAACAGAGAGAGAAGCCAGGAAGAAAGGGAAGAAAGTTACAGAACCAGAAGATGATGAGGATGAAGATGATGAAGAGTTAGGAATGAGTTTAGAAATTTTCCCTGATGGAGATGATCTTGCCATTGCTATTACGGAAGATTTATGGCCTGGTGCTATCAAATATTTTAGTTAGTCTACCCTTTCATCTCCCTAGCAATTCCATCCCCTTCAACAACCAGTATTTGGAAATTTTACTAACAAATATGAAATAGCTGCAGCACAAGAACAGGACGCACTATCAGATGCGGATTTTGAATCAGATGATGATGACGATGAATTAAATGACGCAGAGAGACCAATCAAGAAACAAAGATCTTCTTAAGTTCTTATAGATCATGTTGGGGTTTCGTAGAAGGGATTTGGTCGTTGTAGAAGAGTGGGTAAGGCTGGGTAAGGTTGGGTATTTTGATGATTATAAATAAGGATATAAAAATTTCCTTTCTTTTATATCTAGGTTGGGTGGATGGATGAATGAATGAATGGACGGATGGATGGACGGATGGATGTTGAATGGCGGAGTTTACTTTGGAATCTAAATCTAATAGGATGGAATAAATTGGATTGGATTAATGTTCATGGTAAGATAGCTAGAATATCAACAATCACGAATGGATTGAGAGTTGGAGTTAGATTTGGATTTGGATTTAGAGTAGTTTATTTAAATGAGAGGTTGGTGGGCTGGTAGATGAGCTGATAGGTGGTTTGGTTATAAATAAAGAGAGATTATAAAAATAAAAAGTTTTATATTTTATTTATTTTTTAAAATATCAACTCGGGGCGCCTCGCTCGATAGAGACTTTATTGATTAATTAAAATATTAAAATTTCTTTAAATTAAATAAATTAATATTTTTATTTTACAATATAAAATTTAATTTATATTAATCTTAATTATATAAATAAATATTTATTAATTTTAAATAATATATTTTTTATAAATTTCAAAATTTAAAATATAATTTAAAATAAATTATTTAAAAAAGTCTTTATAAAAATAATTTTTTTTAATTAATTAATTAAATTATTAAAATTGAGTTTTAATTAAACAAGTTTTTTATTTTTATAATTTATATTTAGTAAATCTTATATATAACAAGATTTTAAAATTAATTATATAAAAATAAATAAATATAATTCTTTTTGTAATAATTCATGTTATTTATATTTACTTTTGAATTTATTATGAAATTTTTTTAAATATATAATAATATAATATAATATAATCAGTTTTCTTTTTCAATTCTCTTTTATAATATATTGTTTAAATATATATATTATAAGAAAGTTGGAATTATAAGCCAAATACATAAAGGTTTTAATTAATCAATTATATAATCTTTTGTAATTAGATATAAAAGAAGAACTTTTTGCCTCTTCTTTTTATAAGAATTAACCTTTTATATATATACATTTGAATCTATATAGTATCAATTTCAAAACCATTGTGAATCCTGTTTTATCTATAAATGATATATTACAATGTAATTTAATTCAGTTTTCTCTTTCAATTCCCTCCTCACAGTGTGCTATCGGGATGCATGTATCTCGACCTACCACTTTTACAATAAATATATATATCTCGATCTGTTTCCTTTACAATATATATACTAATAATAAAAACAATATCACATCACAAAAACCTAAAGAACATAATCAACCACATAGAAAATCTGTCCAGAATATCATTCCCGCGGTTATCTTATCTCATTGAAAAGAATTCAGACATCAAAAAGCTCCCCGTATCTAAAGTGGCGATATCGATATACAAATCAAGCAAAACGCTTATTTTGGATTCATGCATATATGCCTGCTCGCATACAGAGAGCTGGGTTATCAATTCCTAACTCAGTTTATGATTTGATAATTGTATATACGCCTGTTTGCTGAACTATCTCACCGCTTTGATTTTACCACCAGCTGAATTTACTCTGCCTCTGCTACAGAGTAATACTTGTAAGAGGTGGCGAAGGCAAAAGTAAACCTAGTTATCTCCGTGAGGGGAACCTTCCTACAGAAGTACTCCCTAATATGCTAGCAGAGTTGTAATCGATATTTTGTTAAACCGCACAGTGATAAGTAGAGTAGGTATCTACTCTAGCTCTCCTGAGCTATCTAGGGGTATTGAAATATCTGAATAAGTAGATGCAAATGCTTAAGTAAAAGCAAATATCTAAAACCAAAATATATTTATCACAAGTGACTTCATCCTCGCTGCCGAAGAAACCAGTATCTAGATCTAGATATGTATCTCCAAACCAATCCTATTAAGAATCACGTACACTAGCTCTAAACAATCTTCGCAAACTTTTCACCCCCGATTCTCAATACTTGAAAGCACAACGACAAAATTGACAAGTATAAACTACTATAATACAAACTAGCGACTACAGTTTCATCAATACGCCTCATTCCACATTACCTAATCCCAGCTTTGAGCTGGAAAATATAACCGCCACAGTCGCTAAAACGAGTTATAGGATCCGGTGTGGATTTTGTGGCTGCAGATCCCCAAAGAATATGGCGGGATTGCCGAAGACATAGCGAACGATTAATTGGTTAAAATGACTTGAATCTAGATGAGTTAGATCATGAGATGCGAGTAGATGGATTACATAAGATTGGAGAAATAATATGCACGTCATCTAGGCTGAATGAATATGTGCATGAAATAATTACATCACCGGACCACCAGCAGCATTGGACTCGGTATAGAAAAACGCCTTCACGGAATTCCCCAGTAGCTCAACAAGACTCGATGCACCACGACAGGAAATAAGTAAGTTGTGCATCAAAAACTGTCTGATGTATTTAGAGATGGAGATGAGTAGTAGAAATACAGCTCGGATAAAGTTGTTTGGCGTTACAGCTTGGCTTTGCGTAGCTGCGGCGGTGCGTGGTGTTTAGATACACAGATTTGGTCACTAGTATGACGTACAAGTTATCACAACTTGTACGACATTATGAAGTTATTGATGTAATAGGGAGTAGAAAAAAGGATAAGTATTAGAGTTAGAAGCGAAGAAAAAAAGTAAGGACAAGAACAAGTAATAAATAGGTCAATGGATCGATCCAAAAACACACCAATTTCTATCCTTTCAAATACATAACTCCGATTGATTCCAAATGCCTTACAACGCCCGATCAGATGTTCTCACAGAACCAGTTGCCAATGGTGGGCTCGAAGACCCTCGAGCTGCCAAACAGCGATCATTTAGTGAACGGATGACTTGTCGGGACCTCACCGATTTTATAATAAACACAGCGGATATCTCACCACTAGAACCCAGATACAATAGGGAGTCCCACATACAAAAGTCAAATAGAGAATGCCAGGCCAAACTTGGCAGGGTCCTCTCCCGGTCTAAGGAGATTAGGTTGCCTGCCGCCGAACAGGATGTGCGCCAACCCTTATCGGACCTCCTGCCTGGGCCAATCGTCACTGGTGGTCTCAGTCGATCGCCTGCTTTTGATTGCCTACCTGTTGTGTCCCATTGGGCTGAGCGCACCGACGAGCCATCAGCTGCAGACCATGCCGCCACGGTACGAATTTTTTCGACTTGGGAAGCCATTGAAGTCATTGGAGAAGGGGCCACCATGCAGTTTCCACTTGGAGCTCCATGTTGGTCGCTAAAGTCTCACGGCATCTCCCCTGTAGATCCGGGATCTAGTAAGTTTTCTCAAAAATATCTAGAGAACACTAAAACGCTGGTTACGACTGTTGCGTTGGCCCGCCGTGTTGACACCCCTCAAACTGGGGGGGTTCTGAGCGCTGCGAGCGATATCTCTCGAATGCGCAACACACGTGTTGCAGACGCCGTTGATTGTGCGCTAGGGTTGCTTTCAGATGCTTCAGAGCTCTTGGCCGCACGTAACAAGGTGATAGCGACCGGAAATCCAGAACGTCTCGCTTTCGCCGAGGTGCACGAGGTAGTCCTGCCCTCCTGGTGCTCCGCCCGAAAACCTCTCCCACCAAAGCTGAGCGGTGTGGCACTCTCAAATGACCCTGCTACCATCGATGTTCTTGCCCGGGAGGGTTGCGAGGGGCCGCTACTCAACACCAGTATCTTCTCCATGGCGGTGGGCTATAATCGCGGTGTCTATGGGGGCTCGATCTCAGGTCTGTGGGCAATAATGGATTCGGCCTTTGTCCTCGATTACTCAATAGGCAAAGACAGCCCTGAGATGGCGGAGAAACTGGCTTTTAGTTTTGCTGAAGTCGCGGCTGTTTCTGAAACCGCCGTATATGCCGGTGACCATATCACCGATATTCGAGTTGTCAAAGGCTGCAACTATTCATGCTTACGCCAAAAGGCCATCATTGAGGACACCAGTCCTGTTGAATCCCGACCATGTATAGTCGTTTGGAAAGACCTCGCCCGACTGGCCCGTTATAAGCTCGCGGATGCAGTTTTCTGTCATGTCTATTATGATTCCGGTGGCGGGGAGCAAATGGCAGCAATGGCCGGTCTGGGATGCGTAGCGCATGACTGGATTGATATGGGTGCTGATTTAGCATGTGGAGAGATTAGCAACATCATCCCTTCATTGACAGGAGGCTCGTTTGCAGAGGAACTGTTGGCCGAAGTGTACTCTCGTTTTATGGGTTCGATGATCTGGTACCGCGATAACGATCCATATAACCCAGCCGCTCTATGCATTTTGTTCACTCACTGGTGGCAGCTTGCCAATTGTCGCCACCGACCTATTACTCTTCTGGGCCGGACTGACCTCGATACTGTTAACAAAGGCATCGCCGCAACAATTCCGGAAGGAAGGCCATCATTGGAGCATTTTCGAGCATGTGGTACCAAGATCGAGCGTAGTGACCGTCCACTTGCTAACGCCGAGGAGCGGCTTCGATGTCTCCTTTCCTCAAATCCATTGCCGGAAACTCAAGCAGTCATTGACCTCCTTGTGAAACCAGTTCTTGCCTACGTGAAAGGAGGGGATCGGTTACCTTTTGAGAATGAATACGTGGGTGCTGTCCTTGCTGCTGAAATAGCTTACCCCCACGGGCAGAAGATTATAGAATTATGGGACCTGGCGATTGTCATGTGGGAATGTGGGGCCATGTGGGCCGCCGGAGTGGCAGGTCTTTGCTATACTCACACCGGAAAGTTCAACTGTGATAGAGCTCGCAATGATTTGTCGGAAACTACTTGGAGTTAAATGACGGGTTTGATTATTGAAAACAAAACAAGTCTTTTTAGGGAATCTAATTAAAAAATAAAATTTACTGGAAAATATAATACTTATATACAGCTGTCTCTCGGTCGGGTTTTATCCGGAATTATTTAATTATATTACTTTATTCAATCTTGATTATTAAATTAATTCTTTAATATTTGAATATCAAATTTGAAAATATTGAAATTCTTAATATATATTATAAAAGTGATAGGTCGAGGTATTGTCACGATTTACGATTAAGATTATGGTGTGTTGAGAGGCAACAGTCAACTTGTCCACATGAGCTTAGGCCTTATCGAAAAGCAGGGCGATTTGTATATAAAATTGTATAGTAATTGTTTTATATAATCTCTTTATCTTTAACAAATTTGGATATATAATCTGATTTTAATCATATAATAAAGAGCTTTGAAAGCTTCGAAAACTTTTAGAACTTCAAAAACTTTTTGAAGTTTTAAAGTTTTATAAAGCTCTTTTATATTCATTAATATATAATCAGAATAATTTTATAATTTAAAAGTTTTATACTCAATTTAATTATCAATTAATTTATTTATATTTCAATTGATTTAATAATATATTCATCTTCGAATAAATAATTAATGATTATTAACTTTAATCTATAATTACCAACTATACAAAAACCTGAGGCAGCCGCTGCCTCAATCAGATCGTTATAATATCTTGATTTATCATTTTTATAATATTTTAAAAAAGAAAAAGTTTTAGAATACAAAGAACTCTAGAAACTTGAAAAGCTTTTAAAACTTTAGAAGCTTTTTGAAGCTTTTGAGTTTTATAAAGTTTTTTTTCATTTATTAATATATAATCAGAATAGTTTTATAATTTAAAAGTTTTGTATTTAATTTAGTTATCAATTAATTCATTTATATTTCAATTGATCTAGTAACAAATTCGTTTTCAAATAAATAATTAATAATTAATAATCTTAATCTATAACTATTAATTATACAAAACCTCAGGCAGCCGCTGCCTCGATTAGATCGTTACAGGAAAATAAGAAACTTGTTTAAATGAGTCGCGATCTTGATAATCTGATTGGTCTAAAATACCCCGGTAAATACCCCGGTAAATAATCTAATAAAAAACTTGATATAAACCTTACAATCTTAAACAAATCTAATTTAAAACTTTTTTCAACTCTATTAAAATTATTCAATTGAAATCATTCAACTCTAAAATCATTTAATTCAACTCTATTCATTCAATTCAATTCATTCAATTTATAATAATAATAATAATAATTTTTAATTTTTAATTTTTAATTATCAAAAACAAACCGATATTCTATCTGCATTTTAATATATATATTCAATATTTAAATTTATTATAAACTTTTTAAATTTTGAATTTTTATTAGATATTCTTGAAAAGTCAAGAATCCAAGGGGCGCAGGCTCTTGATAATTATAAAAGTTATTATTATCTTTAAATTGATTTTGAAGAAATATATTATAATATAATATAAATAATAAAATAAAAAGTATAAAAGAGTATTAAAAAATATATTTAACACATTTCGATAAATGATAATGTATGATTACTATACCTGAAAATAAAACCTGTGTAACGTTCTACTTCCGCGCCCCTTTTCTTTCCTGCAAGGCAGAATAACTGACGCTCAGCATCAGAACTAGAATAAGAAATATTCAAAATGAGATCAAGAACAGAAAATATGAAAATGAAAGAAGAATTGTAGATCCAAAAGAAGCAAAAAGTGCCTATATATCTTGGGGCCATTGGTACAAATCAATCTTTCAAAAGACTTGCATCTCTAATCTCTAAAACAATTCGGATATCGCAAATTGAATTAAAGCCTCCCGTCGAAATATAGTCCGGACTACCAGGAACTTTGTCTATGTTCAACCCACGTTTATCCCACGTTCTTTCGCACGTTCCACGACCCCTATCACGCCTCGACCACGTTTAACCCATGTAATCCCACGTGTACAGCATGCACCTCGTCTGTCTCCCATGCAAATTCGGCATCAGACCCGAGTGCATGTGCCCACGTAATCTCGTTTACTCTCAAGATGAGAGGATGCTTGTCGTTGATCAGAATCTCATTTTAACTTCCAATCCGTTGATTCCCATTTCCACCTGCACGGAGTCTTCGAATATCTATAATGCAGGCAGTACCAGTTTATTAAGTAAAGGAGGTCTAAGTCTTTTCCTGGACCTTAGCTGGGTTCGCAACTTGCGCTCCGACCCAGCAGTCTTATTGCTCCAGACCAGATTCGTGTCTATCTATCAGGCATAACCCGATCCTTCAAGCCCAGGCCCATGTGCGTCCGTTCGCTAGTCGCGTAAAAGCTCGCATATAGGGCATCTCATTCACATCCCTACCAACATATCATGCGGATCAAATCTTATCCGACAGCCCGTCATTACTTTTTGTCGAAACCCCCACGTAAAGCCCACCATGCAATATTGCGTCCTCAGACCCCTTGTCTTAAAATCCAAAATTTAAGCGCCCAACCCCGTAGGCGATCTCCTACGTCCACCCCCATCCTATTTCGCTCCCACTTGGTTTTCACATGGCCTAGCACTAGTCTAGACCCGCTATGCCCGCCAACATGCAGATAGTATGAACTTCTCTTCAAGGTCCCCACCATATCTCCGAGACCGTGGACCCGTTGCAGCAAAACCCTCCTGCTAGTTCGCGAATCTATTGATCGATAATCCTGATCAACTATAAACTTTTTCACAGAAGAAAGTCAAAACCTAAAAATTGTCGAGATGCTTTCTACGTTGATACACAATTCGCAAGTATTTCCAGACCGGGTAAAATAAGTATCCATAATACTCCAATTTAAGTGGCGTGATTACCTGATCAGCACGGTAAATCCCCAAACCAACTTTTAGATACTGAGATACGACGGAACAAGCCCTACTTGCATTTTCAATAGAGAAGAAGCTCAGGCGATTTTCAATGTAAATTGTACACAAAAATACCCTTCTTGCAGCTGAGTTTCTTAAGCCTGAAAGACTATTCGATCGTCAAATCTGAAGTGGATATTGGAGATTGCAAATCATGTGTGGAATCGTGTGAATTCTAAGAATAAGAAAACATGTATATGCGGAATGGACACTGAGAATTTCACAAGGGTGTATAATCCTACTTCAGCCCATAAATTCCGGTGAAGAATCAGACCCATAAAGTACTCACCCCATTAGGTACCTCCATTACTTTCAAGACAGCTTTGCCGAAGCAGAGTTAACGAGATATGCAAAAATAAATTCACCATGCTCAAGTTCTGACTAGTGTAGTGATAGTGGAGATACGACGTGATTTGTCAAGCTCAGCCGACTTATAAATTGCAATGTCATAACGGGACCGCGAAATGCAGGGAAACTTCCCGGTACCTTTGTAAGCGCGGTGCCTGGAACATTTCAATAGATAAGTGAAGAATGAAAGAAAAGAAACAAGTATTTATCAGATATTCAATTATTCTCTTCCATGCCCATGTAGGGCTGGAGCTATTTCCCAATTATGTTTGGTTAGCCATCGCGACGCATAATGCAGGCCAAAACACCCGTCCATCTGTTCAGCCCGATCTCTCATTCCATAGACATCCAAATAGTACAATCACCGCTCCAGTCCGACCAAAACATCCATCCATCCACCCAAACCTACAGCTCAATAACACAATGACCTAGAAAGATGATCCAGAATACCACCGCCACCGTCCCTAATCACACAGTCTTTGGTCCAGAATTTTCCTATCCACCCATCCAAATCATCCCTCAATCATTTGCCATGTCCGTTCCTCCACCCAATATGTGCCTTTGAATCTTATGTAATGTATTGTAAAAAAGTATTTAGGCAAACCAAATAGCCAAGTAGTAGTAAACCGAAGTTAAGATCTCGCTCGCAAGCAGGCATCGCAGGCAGCGCAATCGCAAAAGGGTATCTAGGCGTAGTCCGAATATCCTTCCAATGAGTTCTCGTCTGTGCAGTGCAAGGGCAAGTGCAAGCAAAGCAGACAGAACGAAGAAGCATAGAAGCATAGAAGGTAAACAGCTCGCATATGTCATTTTTCATTTCGTCGTAAACCCTAGCCAGTAGTTTGAAAATAAGTAGTGCATGCGAAAAAGGGCAAGGCGAGTAAGAAGTGAATCGACGAAAGAATTAGAAGACTGTTCCGTCACTGAGGATGGCAATGGGTGGACATTGAGTATTTGGTCGCGAGATTTCGGCCATTTCTCTACCTCCCTATTTGTTTAATTAGTATTTGGTGTACTACACGCGAGAAATGGATGTAACATACCTTCCAACTTCCAGCCTCCAACATTTGTGGTAGTGACAGTTTATCTTGACCAAAAAGTCCTAGACTGGCATTGACTTCGTCTACTAACAGGTCTAGAAACCCAACAGTCACAGCTCTCCACTCAACGATTACATCATCATCTGGTGTGAACATTGGGACGACTTCCAAGCTTGGTTTGCCTTCTCTCTCTGCATTTCGATGGAATGCTTCTAGTCCTCTTTTCGTGTCGTCTCTTCTTAGTGTCAATACACCAGTATCGATGAACAGACCACCATTTCGATATTCGGGTAAACCAGTTAATAATTCAGCTCCGGCGAAATGGATATTCATGAGTTTAGTCATTGGTTGCATAAGAGAGTAGCAAAGCCATTGAGAGAGCTTGTGGAAGGGAACAATTGTCTCCCACAGAGGGGTTGCAGCATCTGCGGGCATAGTGCTTAAATGCCATGCGTCGCCGATAGATGTGCCGTCAACTTCTGTGCGCGAGGCTGGCCAGATTGGTGCAAGACCATCTATCAAGACACTCCACAAGGTAGGTAAAGGAACGATTGGTACGGATGCGGCTTGTGTGGAAGGATGAGAGATAAGGTAATCTGTGAATGTTAGACTAAAGTACTCCTAAACGTTGTAAAGACTTACCTAGCATATTTCCAGGTCTGGCATCTGCACCAAACAAGGAAGGATTTCGCAAGGCTTTGGCCAGTTTAACCAGTAAGCCAGTTCTTCCTGCCAAACCAGCAATCGGATTTTGTTCGGTGACCTGTAGACCTGAACTCATAATCTCCACTGTCAATCTGCACAATCCATCGGCATCAACCTGGTGTGGTTGTTCTGGATCACTACTGAAAGTACCCGCCTTGAACATCTCCAAACTAGCAATTGCCAAGCCTTCACTCCTTCTATATGTGCGTCCGTTCTCTACACTCTTATATTTCCATGAGGTACCAGCACCAGCATCGAGCAATACAGATACGAGGAAGAGATCTAGGATTCGGCGACATTGCTCGGAAGGATCAACTTGACTTGGCCAGCTCGCTAGGAGTTCTGCAATTCTGTCAATGCCTCCTACGTTGAAATGTTGCCAGCGACCATGTGGGGGAATAGTGTTGTAATCGGGTGCGAAATCGCGCTGGAGTGGCAACAAATATTAGAATCAGATCTAGCAAACCTGTGTAGTGCAGATGCAAATGAATAAATACCTTGATTATTGAGACGACAAACTTTGTAGTGTCTTTGAACCTCCCCATATCAACTTCGAAGTGATTCAAATCATTCTTCTTTGCCTTCTCCAAGACGATACCGCATCTTTCCCGCACAGCACCAATACTCCTCAAATATCCAGCTGGGTCTACAGTTGGATCTGGTGCTTTGGGTAACGCGATCTTTGGTATGTTGGGGATAGACATTCTCGAGAAACCGGGAGTGGAAGGCGATTTAAGGGATGATTGTGAGGAACGAAAAGATTGAACTTCTGTTAATTGTGTGGAATTTGTTCGTGATGATGAAGAGTTCGAAGAAGAATGCTTTTCTTTGCGTGAAAAGAGGCCCATAGCTCCGTATTTAAACCTTTTCCCTTGCGTCCTCGGTATGCTTCCTTATGCGGATGCCCTGTACAATGCAGGACAAGTACAGTGCGTTCTCTGCGTTCCCCGGTTGGCAACTTGTAGTTTAGTCGGTCCGCCGTACTTGGTCAAAATTCCCGAATTCCCGTCCTGTAAGCAAGTGGAAATGGAAAGGCTGGGTCTGCAATTTTTATCAATTCGAATCAATTGTTGTTTTAATCTTTTTCTTTAATTTTTGGGGGGGATTTTTTGGTAACGGGTCCTTTGGTTATCGGTGGTGGTGGTAAATGCACAGTACAGACGGCGCTCTTTTTTGCGATAAGCCTGTAAGCTGTTTGGAGATGAGGGGGTGACTTTGTAGTCCCTGCGGACCTGGTTGGAAATTCCGTAATTACCTGATGTGATAATGACCCTTTCCCTTGGATTGATTTAGGTCGACATTAGGTCCTTGCGCTTGCTTTGAATGTACTCGAGTACCTAGGTATAGGTAGGTTGTCTTAGACTCTCAGGAATAGAGATCAACCGCGGAAGAGGGAGGGATAATATGATTTGACGGCTTGCCCAAGACTTTCGTGTGGATAGCAGGTAAGTGGGGGGAGAGGAAAGAGAGTCGGAACTGTGGATACCAATCTTTTTAATCTTTTCTTTTTTCTCAGAAGAGAAGAGAGAAAATTTGGAGTACCAAATACCAAAGTATAGTAGTATCAAGCAGCAGGAGAAGCAATAGTGAATGAGAATGAAAAGTGATTGGCTGCTTGGTTACTTGGATGGGTCCTTCCGGTAAGTTATTCCTGTACGTATATGTATGTATGTAAAGCTAGCTAGCTGTATGTACGTATGTATGTATATATATGTATGTATGTCTTGTATATGTCCATGTATATGTTCCTTATTTATGGGCAAAGGATGTGTGTGTATGAGGTGATGTTTCGGCTGGAAGATAGATATTGCTTGTGGAAGATTTCGAGTATTAAAAAGAATATGTAGAGTGGTGTGTAGTGTAGTATGGCGAGGTGAGTGAGGTAAGTGGAGATTGGAGTACGATATGATCTTCTCGTCGCTTCTTTTTGATTAGGTCCAGAACCAATTTGATTGATTTCCACCCCCAGAGCCCAGGTTTCTCCTCGACTCTTTCAGGTCCTGATGTAGAATAAGGTAAGGTACCAACTGTAAATACAGTGGTATTAGAGATTAAGAATAGTGGAGGAAGAATAGTGGAATGATTAAGTGATGTAGTGAGGAAATACCTTGGACTCCGTAGAAATTGGTATGATACCCAGATATATTAGCTATTAGTCGTCAGGCTGGCAAAGCCGATCAATAATCAAGATCAATAATCAAGGTCAATGTCTGAATCGAGCTGTTTCAGGTGAATTGATCTGTTGATACCAGGTCTAATACCTCGAATGCTTCACGGAGGGGGGTTGCAATTGTTGATAATTAGCCTAGAGAGGTAATAGCGCTGGTACGAGCAGTAAGTTTGACAGTGGGGATATTGCGATTGAGCTGTATTCGGGTAAGATCTATAATCTTCCGGTTGGTACTGGTAGCTTCTAGGCAGTTATTGTATTGATTTGCATGGAGTATGTATATAATCGGACTTTTAGATTCGTGCGTGCGTTTTAGTTCCAATTACCGGTATGGCTGGTGATGACAATTTGAGATGTGAACTTTGCAAGAGTCCAGAGCTTCCCAGACGACGAAGTTGATGAATAGTCTCTATAAATAATGTAAGATTTACGGTTGAGTACTTGTAGATACACAGTGGAGATGCAGGATTAGAAGGAAGAATAACGAAGGAATTATTAGTAGTACACTATGAACGCTTACCAAAATATTCCTGTCGCTTATTTATGTGAATCCCCTGCGATGTTGAAGGAAGATTCGAAGAAGAACCGGTATGCTTTCAGGATCTCCAAGATTACTCCTTAAAAGATACCAAAGCATTACCTCATACAGGATGTACACGAAATGAATGGTGTGCTTTGAGTATCTAAATCCAAGAAATGATCATAAGCCAGGACATCTTGACTGCCGGCTAAATTCATTTCTTTATACCAAAGCGACGTGAGGCGTTTGAAGCCTTAATTGCCTATTAAGTCCGATTACGAGCTTGTGTTAGATTATTCCTATGTATGGAGAAAGTCCTGCAACGACCTTTGATTATTAGTATTGTATCCTCTAAGGTTAAATTTAATAAGGGCTCAAGCCTCGAACCTACTACCTTCATCCTTCATAACGACTTATCAACTACAACCATTTAATGCTGAGCATCCAGATCCAACGAACTCCAAAGATTGTTAATCCGCCGAGAATAAACCCAGTAGAAATCGCCCAATGCCACCCAAATAGACGAGGCGATGTTCCCGTACTCTCGTTCCCCAGTGTACCATTTGCCATTTTTCAGGGGTTCAACTTAGAAAAGCAACGGCCATGGCGTAGGAACAGAGAAATTGATTTGTGCTCGGAACATGACTGCTTGCTCGCTTTACCTCGGAGTTGCCTTCAAGGAATACTACGCTGGTAAAGTACAGTGCGGTTCAAAGTTAGATAATGAGGATTAATTGGTTCATAATTATTGGGATCCAAACTCAAGCTCACACCGTACAAGCTACTTGCAAGCAAAAGGATTGGAGGATTTGATGGAATCGCGATTATCAGTAAACGCCTCACGCCGTCAACGGAAGTTCCGTTTGGTACGCCATGACTTGACACGATTCATGGATGCTCGGGATTTTGTTCAAGCTTGGTAAAAAGCATGTATCCAAGGGATTTAGGTGCAATCCCGAGCATCGGAATGTGGTTGGTGACGATTTTCATGGATAGATATTATTCAGGAGGGGCGCTTCATATATTATAGTTTGTGTCCAATTTGCTACGGACCGTACGGGTAAGTTCTTTCTCCCTCGCCTGCTCAACTGCTGGGTAGCAAAGTGGACACACTTCATAACACAAAGCCTTCATAGCTGGGCCAGCTTCAAACCTTCAGAGCAAATTACGAGTAGAAGCACGGAACCAGTCCCCAAAAGTATGTTACCCACGCAATTGTCTCCACATTTTCTACCCTACAAAGTCTTCACTAGATTGCTTCTAGTTTCCCAAGTCCGTGGACACTGCACCTCTACCTTGTCTGTGATTACCCAGCTACACCATCATGGAACCCCTCTCATCAAAAATAATGAGGCTTGACATGATTGATATCGGCATCTTATCCCATAGAGTGATATTGGACCGGGATATAGGCCTATTGATTGACACAACCATCCCATCCCATATCATCCCGATATGCAGGTACGAGTAACGAAAGGGACACCTGAGATCCATATTTCAAGGGTTCCAATGGGCCGGCTCGCGGATAAATGGCGAGGTTTTTGGTTTGCAATGCAATGGCGGGTTGTTAACGCCGCGTCGGTTATGATTGTAAAAGAGGTTAGGCTGGCAATGTTAATAGACAGTTTTTGAAGATATTGATTGATTGATCGATGTTTTGCTCACCATTTACAATCTAATGAAAGAAAGAGGCATAGGGGTAGTACGAAATTTAAATGTATTAAAATGTGGCGAGAGATTCGTCAATGATGGATGAGATGGATGATTAGCTGCATGGAGGTGAAAGAGGAAGGTAAGATTGAAGTCGACATTAACGTTACGAAAGATAGTGAGTAGTAGTGCCCGTTGCGAGGGATGGATGGTCCGAAGAAAGAGGCACAGATGGGCTTGTGCTGAGAGGAAAATTCGCTCGGCACCTCCTCCCAACGATCTTACCTTTGGAGGACTATCGATCATCCTCATCTAATGTATAACTCAAAGATGGGGTTGTAAAAGGCTCAATCACGGTTCACATCGTGGTGGACGGAATTTGAATTGGTGTAAATCACAACGCGTTTTGGAAGCAAAGCTCATCAAGCTCATGCAAAATTCCTGCAAAGCTGGTCCAACGTTGACATACGAACCGCTTCATTTTCCTTGTTCTTAAGCTCCGTAAAGAGAAACTGGAAAAGTCAATGTTCCACAAGACATGCAACAATATTGAAGCTTCCCCTGAATTTGCATTGCTCATTGCTATTGATGCCTCCATATGGTTACGTCGTTACGAAGTGCAGTTCCATCGTCTGTACCACCAACTCAATCAGGATTTTACCTCCGTTCAGAGGTATTTGCTTAAAATGCACACGTAATATATTATCCATCGTCACATGTGATTTTGCACTAAACGGACAACGGGATCGCTTTATTGTGTACGAAAAAGCATAATTTATTAGATCCTCAATGTAAATTAATATATTCCATCGGCTATGTTGGTGCTAAGTTGACGAATCGAGGAACACCGAAAGAATACATACACCCTTGAACACGGAAAGATGGAATATATGGTCTAGATGCTTCGTCTGATGTGACGTTCAAGATTTCAATTAAGAAATTTTCATGAAAACAATAGAACTAAGAAGCTGGCTCTAGAGTCTGGAGTCTGCTCTGTTGGTAGGATCTGCTTACAATCTACACGCTACACAATATATGGAGCAAATTGAGTGCCTGGCTAACTGCTAAAAGATCAAATGAAGCTTTCCTCGTCATTAAATGAAGGGGAAGCTCTTCGGATGATCTCATCTCGACCGGACGATTGATACTCGAGTAGATATATCTAATTTCGAAATAACGGTAGGTAAACTCAAATTTCAACTATGGTTAAAACAACCTCAAAGACAACTAAAGGCCCATTGAAGGGACAGTCTCAACTTGAAATTGTGAAAGCCTCATGACCTCGATGACCTCGATGACCTCCATGAGCTTCATCTCTCTTCTCCGTTTACCAAGCGGGAGATCAACCTGTTGGGAATATATACGGAGTAGGTCTTATATTGCAATTGAAAATGAGCCCAATCATGGTAACTTAGGTTAACCTGAGGTTACTTGGACGTGGGATGTGATTGTCTACCCAGGCATGACACACACTGTAACTGTAACCTCAACTCCAACACTCCGTAGAATATGAGGTAAACGTACGGTAAGCGAAACAATCACCAAGCGCAATATCAATAGGGAACGAAACCCATCATGAATTTTCAATACAACAGATGTTTCCTACAATATTCTCTCGCGCATAACGGCTTTTCACCCAGTTTGTTTTTCTTCCGTAGCCCTTGTTCTTTCCGCATCGAATGCATACACTCTTTTCTTTCCATGTCAAAAAATGGACGACCTTAATGGCCTAGATTGGTCTGCTACCTCCAACACGAAACCAAATAAAGTATCGCCTGGTACAGGAAATTACTACCCCGCGCTACGTCCAACTCCATCACCTGCGAACTCTGGACAAAATACTCCTCTACCTGCTCAAGGTTCAGGAGCTTCAAAATCCTTTGCGCCGCCTAAATCCAAAGCTCCAGACAGCTTCGCGAACCTCGTTGCTTTTGGATCTTCAAAAACGAACACGTTGACGTTACAACAACAGCAAGCGAAGCTACAAGAAGAGAAAAGGAGGAAGGAAGAAGAACAGCGGAGGCAATATGATGCGCAATTTGGAAATGCACAATTTTGGGATGGATTGGGTAATTCGGGAAAGGGCATTGCCGGGCTATCGCCACTACCATCACCAATTCCTGTCATGACGAGCCAACCTTCCACATCCCCATTCGCGCCGGCTATCTCTCCCCTGCCAGCTGGAAATGGTACTGGCGACTCCGGAGACGATGATCTTTTCGCGGCGTTCAACAAAGATACCAAAGTAGACGCATCAAGTCACTATCCACCCCCGTCTACCTCTTCAAGTCGTGCGCACACTCCAGGGTTTGGCATAGCCAGTATACCCGATTTAAGTCAACCACGAGCCTGGGATCAGCCAATAAGTGGTGTGGGTCCTTTCGGTGATGATGATGATGATGATCCATTTGGATTGCGTCAGATGAAACCGCCAAACTCTGCGCCAGTACCGACATCAAACGCAACAGACGACGACGATTTCTTGGGAGATTTGGGAAAGCCGGTAGAAGAAGTGAAAAGGCCTGCACCTGCGATACCGGAACTACGCGCCGAATCGAGCTCAGACGATGAGGAATCTAATGATCCTTGGGATAAGGCCGTTGCCGAACTTCTGGATATGGGGTTTACTGCAGAACAATCCAGACGTGCTTTGACTGAGAGTGGTTCTGGTCTAGATATACAGGCAGCTGTGGGATGGATATTGAACGACGCACATGCGCAAGCTAAGGCAAAGACACAATCTAGGGAGCCTAGTCACCGTAACGGTTCTGCATCGCACGGAGAAAGAAGGAACGTGTCAACGGATGGACGAAAAGCGAATCCAGCGTGGATGCGAGAAGAAGGGAGATCTCAATCACAGCAACCTCGAAGAGAAGATAATCGTTCACCAAATAACGAAAATGACTTTTCTAAAACTGCCGCTGCTGTTGGAAGTAATATTTTCAAAACCGCAAATTCTTTTTGGAAGACGTCTCAAAAGAAAATTGAGAAAGCGGTTGCCGAGTTTCAAGCAGATGCTGACCCAAGTCAACCGAAATGGATGAGGGAGGCGGCAGAAAGGGAGGCTATGTCTGAACAACGGGCCAGACAGGTAAAAGCTGAGGCTGCTAAAGACACCGCGGATGTTACAGATGAAGCTCTTGCATTGGAAATTGGGTCTGGGCCTCCGCCAAGGAAAATGAAAGCTTCTACATCTGATTCGGGGGCTTTACGTGATAAATCTCCTATTCCCGCGAAATTCCCACCAGAGCGTTCAACATCTAATCCACGTTGGCAACAATCACAACCAGAACGGCCTGGATCTAATCCATGGCAGCAAGCACAACCCCAAAGTCGACCGACTCCACCTCCGGCAGCACCTAGAGTACGAGTGAATAGACAAGCAGTAGAAGAAGAAAGTGCTCAGGCATACGTTAGTTCTGCTCGACGAAAAAAGGCTACCCCTCAACCTCAGCCTACGCGGGAGTCAGAACCAGATCTTCTATTCGGCTCTTCGTCAGCATCAAAACCTACATCAAACCCGGCAGCCTCTAAACCGACTCCAAAAACAACACCGTCGCCGAAGCCTACGACACCAGTTCCATCCAGACCAAAAGCCCCCGCGCGTTCAATCCCTGCTATTTCTCCTATCGCTCTGAAGTCTTCAACGCAACATCGCCTAGAAGGCAAAGCACATTTCGATCGTGGCGACTACTCCGCAGCTCACACATCCTACACTTCTTCACTTTCCCCTCTCCCTCAAAATCATCCAATAATCATTCTACTACTCGCAGAACGATCTATTAGCTCGGTTAAGACCGGCCACCCACGTGAAGCCATCGCGGATTCTGATCGTGCTATTGAGATCATTGGATCTTCTCGCGGTCAAGATGAAATCATTGACTTAAGCACTGGTGCCGCAAATGACCGTAAATCCATGAAAGAATATTGGGGAAAGGCTTTAACGAGTAAGGCCGAAGCATTAGAAGCACTAGAGAAATGGAAAGATGCAAGAGATGTTTGGAAATTATGTATCGAAGGTGGTCTTGGTGGAGCTACGGCTATTCAAGGCCGGCAACGCTGTGACAAGGCCCTCGCTCCTCGCCCAGCATCTCGCCCTGTTCAAAGGGCTCGACCGACACCATCCGCTGCAGCATCATTAGCTCCAACCGCCGATTCAGATGCTGTTTTACGCTTACGTGCTGCAAATCAAGCTGCTGAAAAGGCAGATGATGAGAAACTGGCTTTGGTGGATAAGGTCGAGGCGCGAGTCAACAAGTGGAGGGAAGGAAAACGAGATAATCTCAGAGCCTTGATTAGTAGTATGGAGAATGTGCTTTGGGAGGGTAGCGGCTGGAAGAAAGTGGGCTTGCACGAGTTGGTTATTAATTCTAAGGTTAAGATTAACTACATGAAGGCGATTGGAAAGTGTCATCCCGATAAGGTTAGTTTCACACTCTTTCTGATTTGGTTGAGCTGTGAAGAGGTTAGAGGAGTAGGACAGCAGCTAATCATTACAATCTATAGTTACCACAAGATGCATCGCAGGAAGTGAGGATGATTGCAGCAATGGTTTTCTCAACTTTGAATGAGAGTTGGGATAGTTTTAAGGCGCAGAATGGTATGTGAGGGATGTTAGCAGGAGCTGGGCATTTAGAAACGTAAAGACTTGGAAGCAGCAAGTTACCATGATGACTGATGATAATTGATGATGAATTATATAGAGTAGTGCTACAGCTTCGATTGTGAAGTATTCTTAGTTGTGTTTTTTTTTGTTCGATTGTGAGACCTATGAGTTAAGATGATATTGTGATTTCTCTTTTTATTTTTATTTTGGATTCAATGAGGTAAATTTGTATTATGTGATGGTTATTTGAAGTTATCTAGTTATTCTCTTAGAGAAAATATTCTTAGGAGTGAATTAGATACGAGAGGACGGTTGATAGTTATCTGTATGTCTAGTGACTTGAATACTCAGCTGTCAAGTATCACCACGCAAAGGAAGGGAATTAACGACTATGCTTCTTGCTTCATTCATCAATACCAAGTTCTACCCGCCAGCCCATCATCCTCCGTACCTTGTTGAGTCGGGAGTGCGATTACCCATCAATTACTCTAAGGCACAAGCACATGACGCGGCATCAGGGACTTATTCTACTGTTATTCCATCCATCATTCAAAGTTCGTACCCATGGCAATTACCCTAGTTGCATCTAAGTCTTCCTGCAATTGTCCAATTTTGTCCTCCAAGGCAGTCACACAGTCTGGACCTAACGGCATACGCAAGTAACCATGTCCTTCTATAACAGCCTTGACAATTGCACACGCAGCTTTATCAGGGTCCCCTTTCACAAAATCTGGAATGGACATAATGTTTACTGTTCCCTTTACCATTTGCTCAACGGCAGTACTTTTGTATGCCTCGCTGAGACCATTACTATCTTGATACTGAGCTGGTGTGATGATCCTGCTTGCGAAGGGTGTTCTAAATGCCCCAGGTTCTACAATGAGGACTTTGATGCCGAAGGTTTTGACTTCATGGGAGAGAGACTCATAGACTGCTTCGATGGCGAATTTACTAGCGGAGTATGATGATCGTGCTGGCCGGGCTATAAATCTTTCCGGGCGAAATATATCTCATTAGCGGAACTGCAAGCGCACTCACAAGGATCAGATCTGCCAAAAGAAAGGTCCAGAATGCATAAGAGCAACATACCCCGCGCCACTGCTTATAAGCACAATATTTCCGGAACCTTTTTCCCGCATGACTGGAAGACAGGCTCGAACGGCTCGAAGCGGCCCATAAAAGTTAACTTCCATCTGCTCACGAACTTCATCCTCACTGCATCCATATCAGTAAAAGTAACCACGTGCACCACCCATGTTTAAATAATAGACCTAGTATCCTCGACACCTCCAATTAAAGCATAGCCTGCATTATTGATCAAAACATCAACAGCGTATTCTCTCACGCATTTCGAAAACTGCTCAAAAGCATCTTTTTTCGCCGGATCCAAAGCTATCCAGATCCCTCCTGTTGCAGCGAAATCAGGAAAGGATAATTCGGCTTTGGATATATCTCGGGTTGTTCCGATTACTTTGCAATTAGAACTAAGAGCTTCCAAAGCGAGCGATTTACCGATGCCGGAGGAGGCGCCGGTTATTAACCAGGTGGAGAGAAATGTTGTCATGGCGGGTACAGTACGTTCGGCTGTGGTCAAAAAGGAAGTGATTTATTACATTTGGAACTTTGATCAATACATGACTTTTGTTGAGTATTAAGTGGGTGGCTCGACGGACTTAGTATGGATTCAGCGGAGATAATATTAACTCCATCATGCTTGTAAATCCTGGGTATTTACTCTAACAATATTAAAAAGTGCAACTTCTTGCCAGAGCATTTTAATCTTCTGAAAGTGTGAGTGTCCAGCTTTATACACAAAAGTCTTACTTACTTCTTGATGACTCTGATGCATATTAAATCCAAACAAGGACAATTCGCTCTTTCTCATCAAAATAGACTACAAACTTAGATTGTATGAACTAATTATGAGACTATTTTAAACATCTCGTTGCATCCGCGCTGGCCATTTTCCGGCGCATAGTCCTCCAGGCAGAGAAATCCGTTGCATTTGGCAGACATATAATTGAAAGAAACACTGCGCTATCCCTCTACCACACCAGCTCTTTCCTTCCTTCCTTTCCTTTCCTTTCCTTCTTCTCTAGCAGTACATCGCCCAGAATCACTCAAAATTGATCCATTCCGCTAGTTTTAACCCTTCCCACCATTCCTGAACATTTTGCTTCTCATACCGACCTAGTGTTGCAGTAATTCTTACAGAACAATGAACACCAATAACAACACTACATACTATATACTATAAGATTAAACACATCTTCACAAATCCCTATATCTAGATGTAGATCTTATAGCATGATATTATATAAATAAGAACTATAGTAACTATTCCTCCAAAATCTTAAATCCAAACTCGATTTGTTTCTTTATATCGTACTCGAGCGAGTCCGACGATGATTTCATTAACTATCTAGGCCTACTACATACTATACGATAAGAAGTTTCTTTGTAGAGCAGAATTCCGAGCTGGGAGTAATCTTACGGTTAGAAGATCATCTAATTCTCTGTTTAGTCTAAGCATACGATGCGATAAGTAAGAAGTGCCTATTAGATAACTAAAATCTTATATTGCTGTTAATTGGTGAAGAATCTCAATACATTCATCGGATTTAGATATTCAACGGGTGATCTATTCGCTATCTGAGTGACTTGTATTAGATTAGTTCGGTCATTAGATGCTGGACACAACATGTGAATATTGCAAACCCACAACATTAAAACAGAATCTCCGGAAGTCTAGACACACACCATCTCATATATCTTGCTCATACGCATATTCACATCCTCAATAAACACATATCAAATCTTACTTGAATACAACGACTTTTTATAAGATTTTCTATGTATCCTAAAGCTTAGGGAGTAAGACTGTGATATTGTATATCTAATACATTTGCAATTTCTCTACTAGTCTAGATCGATTGTAGACAATACTTCGTAAAATCTCATCTTATCATATAGCCATACAGCTAGATATTGCAAAATGAGTAAAAAGCAGAGACAACATGACTTTGTATGTGCTTGTAATCGTATCAGAAATATGAACAGGCTGACAGCACCTTACTCTCAAATGTACATCTCTCTTTTCCTCAATTGTCCAACACTCTGTACCAACCCAAATGCAACATGAGGTATTTTCTCATCCGCCCCCCTTTGACCTTCAGAATCTCTACTGATATCCTTCAAATCGCCCGTTTTGGTCGGATCTAAGATAGGACCGAACTTCAACTTACGGTCCTCAGAATCCGTTTGCAATGGCTCCGCACCCAGCGATGACCTTCCGAGACATTCGTCCAATTCCGGGTTTCGAGTAGTAGCGACGATGGCCGAAAAGGAATTGGAATGTACCACTCCATTTGAATGCATGGCAAAGACGCCGACGACCACAGCTATAAAAGAAAACAAGAGGGCTAGACCGTACGATATAAGAAGCCAGAGCGGGTGGTATACATAGTAATTGTTCGTGTTGGAGGTGACGATGGTTTGCGGATCGCCGTTCCTCGTCAAATCCGGTGAACTGAGATAACTGATGGTGATGTTGTTTGCTAGATCTTCAATGCCACGGGCCAAGGTTCTATTTCGACATAACCAGGGTTGATTAGTGGAGGTGAAGGTGTTACTGAAAGTTGCAGAAGGATCGTGGATAAGATATGAACTCTCATTCTTGAATGGGGTATTTGCAATTTCCTCGCAAGCCATTAATCCCGTTCCAAGAACATTTGTTGCCCCATATCGGCTATATTCTCGAACATTTTGATCGTTGGTAAGAGTAATGTCTTGCAATGTAATATTTCCGCCAAGAATAGCTCCCAGGGCGTACATGTGTGGAATATATTCATTCCACAATGCTTCTTCCATCGCACCGCCCGCGCTCATAGTTGTAACTCCATTTGAATCTGTGGAAGTAGTACCGCTTTCTATACTACCGACACTCACATACGAGAGGTCATAATCTCCAATTATCTTAATATCTTGCTGAGTAACATGCTGGACTCCATCCACATATGAGACGGCAATGTTAAATGATGCGTTAACCGCAGAGCAAACCAGTTCCGAAGTTGAAGTTTGTATCCATAATTGAGGATAGGGAGAAACTTGCTCTGCCAGTGGCCGTGGACTATCTACGTTATTTGGTGTACCTGATGCATACCAAATGCTCCATGATGCGTAAATTATTTTTCTGGAGCCCACATCAAACGTTATGTTTGTCCGATTGTCGTTTTGGTCAGTGTAAGTAAAGATATTCTGTTGTTCATAATACTTGGTAATGTTGTTGAATACGGCTTGCTGTGTGCTGTTTGGTTCGTTGCACTTTATGGAAGGGCCATAAAATTGCAAACTATATGACCATTCCGATCCTGCGACTTGCCGCGATAACTCCAACACATCGTTGTTCGAGGCTGTATTTATAGCGATGGTATTTGTGACCAAAACTGCGTCCCACTCGCCATCCATAGAATTGTTCCATATGGCTTTGGTGAAATCAAGAACTGGCAAACGCACTTCTTCTGTGATGTTCCTTGCAACAACTGTCAAAGTTGCTGCAGGAGCAACGCTTGCAAGCCCTAAAAGCCTATATATTCATGAGTATGTTCCTACTTAAGCGTCCGATTATTGGTTACTAGTACATACCAGGTAATGGCGCCTAACAGAATAGCAAGTTTTGCGCCTTTTAAAAGTTCGATACTGAACAAAGCTATGGGATCCGTTGACAATGCGAACAAACGGTCCAAATTTTCTGTTGTGCAAATATTAGTCTAAAGATTTCAAAAAACTTGAGGAAAGCAGTACTCATCGTCAATGGTTGGCGTTTGACAACCCTCCAAATATATTGCCCGAGAGCAGCAGTTGTGGTTGCTTTTAAGCAAGATGTGACTAGAAAAGCAAGCCCGGTGCCAATACGCGTGGGCCATGCTTGTTTTGTTTCATCGCCGGTTCTTTTGCCGCTCAATGACATGTAATAAAAGTGATGAGCTAGTGAAAGAGCAAATCCAAAAAAAAACATGAATCCAATGAAGGACGGCTTCTTCCAATGGATTCCCCAAGAAACAGATCGAGGCAGGGAAATCTGCGCAGATTTCCTTTGACTATAAGAGACATCATCACCATCACTCAAAGACCTTTCAGAGGATAAAGGTAGAAGTATTTTCTTGTTGCCAACCGCAGGTGTTGACAGCGGCTCCGGATTGAAAGTAATATTATCGAGTGCTTGATAGTCGATTGAACCGCCAACTGGTTTGCGCCTACTCATTTCGATCGGCTTGGCAATTTCTAAGAGTTCTTGTCCTAGAAGAAATACAAAGGCAAATTTCAGCACTTGATTGAAGATTTTAGACCTGGAGTGGCGAGGCTTTATTGTTCCTTGGTTCTGGCAGGAATATTACTTTTTTGTCAGCCGAATCTGCTAGCATATGCAGCTGACCATTTGCCAAATATAGCTATTCGTTGAGGAACGATAGCACTATAAGATTGGCTCTACCTCACGCTTACGGCCAGTAAAAGACATGGTGTATTGAGGCTCAATTTTGCATTCCAAGTCCATGAAATGAAACGATTGGTCCCTTCAGCAATCCATGTACGAAAAATTCCTAGATTTGAGTTAATGTCACTGAAATACTTTGTATCTTCGTTTTAGGCAGGTTTTCTTCACTGGAATCATTTTTCTCGATCTCGTGGGGCCCAAATCACGTAAAAACAGAAATGGGGCCGTCCAGATTTCGCAGGATTTTTGGGGTTTAAGTATGACTGCATAGAATCCCCGCCCCATAGTAAGGTTATGGGCCCTATGATATGGAAAACACGAATGAACCATCAGCTTCTTATCCAAGAGATTCCGTTCTTGATTTAGCAAAAATAGTAGCCAGATTGCTGAAGATTTTGACAAATTTAGAAATATGTTCGTTTGGAAAAGCAGAAAATCTATTGCGGTAACCTTACTCGAGTAACGCATTTGATCGTATGTGGTGGATGACTAAGCATTATTTTACAACCCACTTCTAAAGTTCATCTCACACCCAACTCATCATTTGCTAGGAATGAGGGCAATTTCCAATGGTATGTCTTCTGAATAAGGGAGCTCAAAGTTCCTGTAAACAGGAAGTTACTATACATGCATAGTGGGATCTAGTAACCAAGGTCTGTTTTTACCTCCGTAATACTATGTCGCGCCTAGACTAGACGCAAGGCTATAACTGCATATTTTCACCAGTATCGTCGATTGCATGTTTTGCCCAAGACCCTCTTTAATGCATCTCTGTCCGTCGATAAAATGAAATTCACAAGGTCCAGATGCTTACACTGAGAATCTCCACCCACATGATTCCCCTACCTGTTGCATGTGCACATCATTACTTTTCGGATTCATGTGATCTTGGTTAGGACCGCTCACGATTGCAGGCGCTTGGCGCTCACGTGCTACTCGGAGTGATTATGAATGGGATCGTAATGCTTGCATTAAAAGCCCAAGTTAGCTGACAGTGAGCGTTGAACGCTACCAAGGTGCTATGAGAAATTTCAGTATGATTTATCCAAGTTACCCATGTTATGCTAGCCCTTAACAAAAAAGAGCTATTCTCAACGATTCGTCTATGGAGACATGATTTAGACCCCAATCACCTATCATTCGTCTATGTACCCTCTCCCTTTTACGTCCGGATATTTACGCGCTACACCAAATCTCGTCCACGTATTGGTCGCCTTTAAGCTTGTAACCAGATCTTTTGCCTTCTAAGCCCGGTACTCAAATGCTGAAAACCGTTGTAGAAGTAAACTCATCTGCCAAACCGTCCCAGCCCTTGAATACCACATATTGTCTCGCATTAAACTCATTGTTAGACTGACTGCCTGGTGATCTGACCAAACTTCAGAGCCCATAAGTGGCAATCGATCCCATACTAAACTCCTCGCCCTCAAATCGATAATGCTTTTTCCCTGTGTTTCATCTCTAACCCACAAAGCCGTACCAGTCATATGTATCTCTGTGTCAAGGCGTAGGTCCTGACTAAGAAGATCTGCAGCTTCCCCAAGTGGTGAATTATTTCCGGTCTCTTCGGGATCGCGACGACAATTCTGTATCGAAGTCTTTCAATCGTTCCGAACTCGCCAACAGCCGAGCTTGTTAAGTGTCGAAAATATCGCTAAGGATGAGGATAGGAATATCGTACTCCCTGTAACAAACCCCCATCCCCAGGGAAAAGTTTTGATTGAGGCCAAATGTGGTGACATTTTACATGGCAGGAAATTAATGGGTTGACAAAGTATTCGATCATTTTCGTGCTGCTGTTCTTAGTATAGTATGCTGATAGTAATATAGTGATTAATCTTCCTCTATTCAGGATTCTGTGTGATTTCGATTTATGTTCAGCACAGCAATAGCAAGTAAGATAAAAACAGACGCAGACTCTAATATTTAGGATTCAATTTGCACTCCCTTCTCGGGCGTTATCATCATGACATTTTTATAGTCAAATTCCGTTAACTGTGGTGCTCGATATCTAGGAGATGAGTATTTGAGCTTCATTTTTACTTCAGAACTTATTTCATGAAAGACAGCTTGATCTATTTATGAGGATATCAGAAGTTTCTAGGGATTATTAGTTGCGCTTTATATCACAAGATCGTCATCAGCATTTAATTCATTACGTTCATGCATCCACTCCCCTTTATGTTGTTCGCTAAACTAGTAGATCGCTTAGCCCGTGACGAACTAACTAACTACTGAGCTTATCAGGAGAAAGAAAAGAAACAGGAAAGGACGGAAAAGGTAGGTTTGAGGAGATGCAATCTTCAGTAAAAATATTCTCTCCTCGAGGCGTCTGACTTTGATTAAATATACTTAGTCGTAATTAACATGCGCATCATATCTAACTCTCCTTCCAACTCTTCACCTCTTCAACTCTCCAACTAATTACAGAAAGCTTAATCCAGAACTCAGGAAAAGAAGAAAATTATTTCATCTTCCAATTTGGAGCCTACAAAAACCGCCTGTGAATGAATTGCTTGTCGGGATACAAATCATGACAACATCTTAGGATCGTACACCTATAAGTATTGGCAAGGTGAATTATCATCCTTGAATTGCCTTATAATTATAACAATTCCGCTATATCGCTGATCCTAATAATTCCTACAAAGCCTTATTTTATTCTTAAAACAAACTTGCATTTTCCATGGAGTGAAAACTACAGCTATGAAATTGATGCAAGACTTATGTAAGATTACCAACTTATTTTCCTCAATGAGCAATGAGCATTTTAGATTTTAGGGGGTCAGGCATGATGGATACATCTTCAAGGATAGATCGCTTGAACCAGTTACAACAGTAATGTTACTCTAACCTCAGGAGACTTCCCCTCGTGCTAAAAATTCAGAAATCTTTAAATTTAGACTGCAACCTAGGCATTTAGGAAGCATGGTTAAAGCATCCTTTATTAGACATTTTCCAAGTACACTTGTCCAATTTTCCATCGTTTTCCATCTAACCTGGCAAAACCGACATCTCATTTTCTCCAGAAACAACTGGAGTGTTTAGTGATACAACAATCCCAGACTCGAAGGAGAGATTCTCAGATGCTACCCAATTCCTCCAATGATCCTTGGTTGAAAATACCTGCAGGTAACAGGTCGAGAACACTCTGGATAATAAATCACTTCATGAGGGCTTACAAAGTAAATTTACTGAATATTACAGAGAAGGAAAGTCCTAGCTATGGGAATGTTATCGATATCAACGTCGTTGATACGAGATATTTACTCCTTCAAAATGAACTTGAGGACCTGTTATTACAATTAAATAGGATGGCTTTCTGTTGCGAAAACAAGGGAGAGTATGAAGTATGCTTTCGGACTACGATGGAAATGGCAACAAAAAACATAAGCTTGCAGTGGCGAGGTTTCATTACGAGAAACTGTTCTATGTCAATGATTTTCATATCGAGTTCTCTTCATCGACGAACTCAATTCTGTCTGTCATTGCGAAGTATCAGACCAGCTATCTATGCATCGAAATACCATGTATGTGCTATCCCATAGTTCCTTAAAACGCCGTTGAAGCCTTTTCATTATTGATTCAATTTTTCTTTGGCAAATCTCTATTACAGTCCTATCTAGCACCTCTACAACACTCCTAAGCCCATTTCTGTACGGCTGTGCCACCTCTCTTGAATTCTGGCATTTCACCCAAGATCTGGCCCTTCTCAGTATGCTCTTTGTTCGGGAAAGTTGTTGCTAGTACCCAAGGTCGTTCGCTACTGCCAGGGGAAGCTCTTTCAATGAACTCATACACATCACCTACTGTGTGCGTAGTGTTGAATCGAGCTGGGAGACGAGTGCCGTTCGCTAATTGGATTCTTAGGGTGAGTGTTGGTTGCGATGAATCGATCTGAACTTCCGGGTTTTCGCTTGAAGCGACTGCTGGCGCAGATACCCTGGATGGAGGCTGCGCGGTTGTAGCACTCGGTGAACCACCTGGTGTAGGACTACCAAGTCTCTGGCCTGATCCACCAAAAGGCTTGTAAACCTTAGGTGGAGCTTTGTATGGTTCATCATGTTTGTGCAACTGTACATCGACGTGTTGATTTTGCCTAACATTCATCAAGTGAAGAGGAGCGCGACCACGTTGTATAGCCTGAAGGTCTTGCGCATTCGCGGGGTCATCGAATCGACGAAGTGGGCCATCTTCAACACTAAATCCATCCTCCCAAAGGTGTAAGACTCTTGTGATTGGAGGTTCAGAAGGAGTTGAAGCTGAGCGAGGATCGGGGATGACTTGTGAAGGAGTCTCGTCACCACCGAGGGTTTGACCGCTGCCACGGAATCGAGATGGTGGCTGTGCCGAAGATGGTTCTCCGTTTCCTCTTGAATTTCTATATCTTGTAAGGGTTGTAGTTTGAAAACTTGGAACAGGAAACTTACGCCTTAGCTTGTTTTAAAATATCACCAACAATCTTTCTCGCATCGGGTTTTCTCGAGGGATCTTGAACAGCCAATCCTGACTTTTCCCCACCAGCAAATAAATCCCTCGGTTGCTCGGCTGGCTCATAGTCTTGTTCATCTGAATCATCATCATCATCCACATGGGCACCATGGCCTGAGCCAGGCTGACCAGAAGAACCTTGATTCAAAGACCCAAGAGTTGCGATGCCTCCACGTCCTCCAGCTCTGCCAGTTGCGCCAGTTGACTTTGCGGGTTGTTTACCGTTATCTGGAGCAGGCCTACCATCTAGTGTTCGTGGTCCAGTGTAAGGTGATGGTTGGGTCTCACTCTGATGGTTATCTCCCGAGGGTCCTGAAGTGCCTGTGTTTCCCTCTTCTTGAGAAGTAAAATATTCCGCCATGGCTCCTGCATAGTCCCATTGATTTGCAGCGAGAAATTGTTGGGCCTAAAATTAACAGTAGGAGATGAATTAGCGATCAATACTTAGTATTCAAGGGTGTAAGAACATATATAACGATATTCGTGCTTCCTGCTTAATTTATAAACTTACCTCTGATGGGGAGACATTGGTAACTTCGCAGAATTGGGAGATCAATTCGTCATGATTATCGTTGTCCGACATGATTGCTGTAGGAAATTACTGTTGCTATATTCCGAAAGGTGCTTCGATGAATCCTCAGATGTTTTGAAGATGTATTGTAAAGGTAAATGTTTTTGAAAGATTGATAGCTTGATAATTTGATAGTTTGATAGTTTGATAGTTTGATAGCTTGATGGACAAATAATAAAACCAACGAGGCAGCTTGAGATAACGTCAGAGGATTGATTGATTTTTGGCGGGGCTAAATTTAAGGTTGCCTGGAAGCTTCGACTTTTGAGCTTCTGATTACATAATCTAAAGTTAAGCTTGGAGTCCGTGTCCGTGAATTGGATGGATTATCATTCTTCCGTAAGTATCAAATTCACTTGAGCCATCGATGTACGACATGACATGCATTCATATTAAAGTTCTAACCAAAACATTAAGACTGGTCGATTTCTTCAACATTATCGACATATCATATCTTTAGGAAATCACTCGGAAACACAAGTTAATCGTGC
This sequence comes from Sclerotinia trifoliorum, assembly GCA_905066765.1. Classification (NCBI taxonomy): domain Eukaryota; kingdom Fungi; phylum Ascomycota; class Leotiomycetes; order Helotiales; family Sclerotiniaceae; genus Sclerotinia; species Sclerotinia trifoliorum. Next base: position 1,383,845 of record CAJHIA010000021.1, read on the forward strand.
TCCTTGACCTCGCACGCAATCCCTATATTAAAAATGTCCTCAGACGAACAGCTCAACCCACTCGCCGAATCTGGGATAACAATGCCCTCTGACTCGGAACAATATTCTCGCAATGATGAAATTTCTCCTTCTCCATCCTCATCAAATTCCCCACAGATGATTCTATACTCTCCTCCTACCTTTTGGGGTTTGCTTAGAGGTGCTGCGATCAATCTTGTATTACCCTTCGTCAATGGTCTTATGCTTGGATTCGGGGAGCTATTTGCTCATGAGGCTGCATTTAGGTTGGGATGGAGTAACACAAAGGTAAAAATCTACCATTCTACTTTGGCTATCGTGATTCAAGGACTCATATGGAATTGTATTTGGTTGCAAAAAGAAAGGGCCTATTCTCTTTTCTCACACTTTAGAGGCTTATACTAAGTGCTTTATCCATCTAGGTTTTCCCACCCACTCGAAGATCTGTAGGACCAGGAATTGAAGTCAGGGAAAGTCCATTAGAGCGCAAGAGGAGAGAAGGAAATCTAGATGACTTGACGAGCCTGGAATGAAGGGAAGGGGATATGAATGAGACTTATAGGAGATAACTGTGATTGGGTTATAGCCAACTCTTTTCTTGAATGAAAAGCGAGAAAATGATAGGAGGCTTTTCAAAGACAGGCTCATGCAGACAAACTCAAGCAAGTCTGGGGTTTTTGAGGCTATTTGGCAACAGATAGGAAGAAGGTTGTAAATTTGGAGGGAACTTGCTGGCGGAATTGGTTAAAACTGCGCACAAATTTCTGTGTAGTTCGTAGGCTGAATAGTGAAATATACCACACAACTAATTATGAAATTATTAGAAAGATCACTTATCCAATGCAAACCTTCGCATCTCTAGGTACTTTTAACAAATGAATTCACGTGAGGTTGTGGTCGTGGTTGTAGTCTTGAACTTACTACTGTAGTCAGTCACTAGATACATGGGGTAGAGGAATCGATTCATAATTTGCACAAAGTTATGCCAATCTTATGCAACACGACCATCAATACCACCAAAATAATTTTTGCGATTTCAAAGCTTCGGATGTGTTTGAGGGGAAGAATAATATCCAGTACCATCCACATAAAAATGATACCCAGTAGAGGGCTGAGGTGTTTTCATCAATCGGTGGCCTTGAGTAGACGGCGGATTGAATCATATGGAATTAGACAGGTATTTAATCTCTTCCTCATTGCGCAGCCAACGACAACTGGAGCTTTACTGATCTATACAAGTTCTCCTCAAATGTACATCGAGGCATTAAAACCAATTCACTTCTCCCGAATAAAGGCAAAAGCACATTATTTTCGCAGTCAATTACTCGATCTCCCCTCTCAAAAGCCAATACCTTAATACGGAATGCCACCTCCATACGTTTCGCGTCAACTGCACCCTCCGCCATACCTACCGTAGACTCCTCAATCCCCTCAATCGAAACCTCCACTCCCGAATTTAAACCTACCCCGCTCGATGTAAACGCCGATATTAATCCTGATATTCTCTCCGCGCCTGAACACATTGGGTATCTACATTCTCTAGGTTTGGATTATGGATGGGGTCCCACGACGACCATAGAATGGATGCTGGAGCATATTCATGTCTGGGCCGGAACTCCCTGGTGGGTATCTATCGGTCTCGCAGCTGCCGCCTGGAGAGTTATACTATTGAAGTCTTACCTCGATGCTGCGGAAAATGCATCTCGAATGGCTACCATAAAGGAATTTACTGCTCCAGTCCAGGCGCAGATGATGCAAGCGAGAGCGAGAGGAGATACAACCGAAATGATGTTGCATAGGGCAGAGCTACAACGAATTCAAAAAAGGGCGGGAATCTCAATGTGGAAGAGTTTTGTGCCAATGGTTCAAATCTTTATTGGTTATGGAACGTGGAAATTGTTGAGACAGATGTCTGACGTACCTGTTCCGGGGTTACTGGATGGAGGACTCCTTTGGTTTTACAACTTAACTATCCCGGATCCTTATTACTTGTTACCTTTAGCCACAAGTGCAATCTTGCATTTTGTTTTGAAAGTAAGTTAGGGTCATTCTATTCTGTTTCTACCGTTGAGCCCACCTAAAAGTAACCCGTCGAGGATTGAGGAGCTAATTTGAGGCCACTACAGAAAGGTGGAGAAACTGGTGTTAGTACTCTCACACCTGGTATGCTGAATATGATGCAATGGGGTATGCCTGCGCTCTCAATGGTCTTCACATCATTCATGCCTGCCGCTGTTCAATTCTCATTCTTCGTGTCTTCCTCGATATCCTTCGGTCAAGCCACGCTTTTCCGCAATCCTAAATTCAGAGCATGGGCAAACATGACTCCACTCCCAAGTCATAACCCATCACCATCCGAAAACACTTTGAGGATGAAGGAAATTCCAGTTACCCAGGGAGAGACCACGACCGCAAAGAGATATTCATTGGATGGTAGTATAGGAAATGTAATGGAAAGATTTCAGAGCGCCAAGAAGGTGGCAGTAGATTATACGAAAGAAAGAAGAGCAAAGCAAGATGATTCGTCGGCAAAGGCCAGAGCAGACGCTTATGAAGACAGGAGGAGAAGAGAGATAGCCGAAGAAGTCGCGCGTCAAAATGAGAGAAGGGCATTGGAGAGAGAGAGGAGAAAGATGGAGAGAGGAAGAAAAAGGAGTAGAAAAGATTGAACAGGGACAGCGGAACGAACCATGGCTATGCACTTGTAAACTGTTAGTGGAAGATAGATGATGGATATGTTCGATGTAAATTATATTACAATCTTTCAGATCGAGAATGAGGAGACTTTTTCCTGATATATCGGTCTCTGTTTGTATACAACAATGATGTTCTTGAGTAACAAAGACAAGTTAGTAGGTATGATATGAATTTAATCTCGGAATTTGTAAGATTATATCAATCAGAAAGAACATTTATTTATTTATTTAATCATATATATATCTAACTTTAAAGATAAATAGACTTATTAGATTCCCCTTTTAAAAGTTTGATCTCATAGTTCTTTTTATAATTATATTAAATATATTTATTATAAATTTAAAAAGATTTAAATAATAATAATAATATTATACTTGTTGGAATTGAGGTCAATATAGTGTTGTGGATAAGGTCACATGATATCGTTAATATGATCACGTGGTCCCACACACAGACCATATTTAGGGATATAATCAAATCCACCATGATCGTAGTTGTATTCTTTAGTTCAACCTACACAGTCAATACTATTACTCCTACGCCCATTAGGCCTTACTTGCTAACAATATTTTACTTTAAGATCTCGGATAAGAATTCTTGAGTCTGGAAGGGGGATGTAATGAGATGATGAAATGAAGGGGATTATAGAATTATTTTATTGTTTTAAATGATTTGATTAGTTTTATAGATTTGTAAGGATAAGAGGATGATAGAACTCGGTAGTTAAAGTCGTTAGTACAAGATAGAGGGTTCGGGTCATGAGGGATTGATTCTTGAATTTGAGTTATGAAATATAAGTATTATAAGACTTGGATAAGATATCAGAAGGGAGCAGGTGTGCAGGATAAATATCAATGTGAGTTTGAATAGGATGAGGTGTGTAAATAAGAATAATCTATAATTAAGTTAATGATACTATTGTACTCGAGTATATTGTATTGGTGATTGTAGGTTGTATAATCTTACGATCTTTATATTTATAATTTTCTATTTTGAGTTAACTTGTAAGGTTAATTAGATGATGATTATTCTGTATGCGTTTTTTGTAGTATCTAGTATATAAAGAAGAGGGATTATTTTGATATGTATTTAAACTTCGAGATACTTCTTGGGGTGCTACTGGGGGATAAAGTTAAAAATGAAAATATATATAATTTCAAAAGTTGATGTTTTGCGTGATTGGTAACGGGGTTAGAGAGGAGGGGCCAGAGGGAGAGAAGGAAAGGAGATTAATTCATTTCAAGAGATCTATAATTTATGCTACTATTAATAAAAATTTCAGATTATGAATTATTTCCATTATCCGTCCAAGAAAATCTGACAGCGGGAATGAAGGTTCTTTCAATATAGTATCAAAGGAAGAAATTTTTGAGAATTTAATTGTAGATGGTAAACATAGATCCCTTCTATTTACTGTCCTTTTGCAAGATGTAGAAAGTGTAGAAAGGTAGTGACTATACTTGCTTTTTACCATCTGGTTATTAAATTTATTGGTGCCGCAGTCCTGAGCGCTATTTTTTTTTAACTTACTTTTTGGTTTAAAAGGAAGGAGGTTGAGAAGGAGAAGGAGAAGAAGGGGAAGAATAACTCCAACTTGAAATTAGACCTTGCTGTGAGATATCACTCGTTAAAGAGAGTATAGGTTGAAAAAAATTCAAGAGACGAGTAGGAAGAGCAAAGAAAGCGAGTCGAGGATGGGAGTTTAGGAAGACTTCATCGTTTTTTATGATTCATCCGGTAGATGAAGAAACACTATTGATACACTCGAGTACATAGACGTTTGAGGCTGGTTGCTATGAGAGGCTGCTGAGGCCCACAAAGCTAAGATATTTGAAAGCTGGAGACAACGTTGACTACTTTTGTCCTCGTCGCCCTTCGGCATATGTTCTTTGTCACTGAATCCCATGTGCTGTTTTAATAGTGATATTCTCCTACATCTTCTTTAGTTGAGGAGAGGTTTAGGGTAGATGGTTTGAAATGCCAGGACTTCTGACTTCGAGGCGGATGTATGGAGTTAATGTGAATGGACACATGTAAACGGAAGCGTCATCTTTGAGATGATTCACGAGTTCTCCTCTATAAAAAAAAAAGTGTTGTTTTGTCTCCAACCAAACTAGATAATCTTTCACGACGATACAGTAAAACGAAATATGATGCTAAAATTCTGTCATTCATGGCCATCAAGAGAGTGCTTCCCGAGATGCGAGAAAAGAGTGGGTTGTTTTCTATCCTTTTTTCCGCTTCACTAATTGCAGATCCGATATGGAGCAGCACTACTTGCTTTTTCAATTCTCAGGAACGTCAGACTTCCAATTCTACGCTTGCAGATGAAATCTAGTGGCTCCTCAATACCGGGGACTCGGGTCGAGCGTTAGTGCCAGTATTGGATGCAGCAACGTTGATTCTCCGATGCGTCAGGTATCCCGATGGGAGGGAGGGCTGTCTCTAAACCATCGGAATAAAAGCTGCTCGTATAAAAAAATTCCTTAATTAGTTTATAACAAATCATAACTCCGTTTTGAATTTTCATACTTATGATAATTATGCTACTCAGGAATGTGTTGAGCCGACCCGAGTTTCGTGTAACCTTTGAATGAGACCAAGTCTTTCTCCTCATTAACCCATCCATATCAAAATAACAACATCCATTGGGCCAGGTCCCATCATCGATATGCTGATCCAATACCAGGCCTCAAATTCTGAATATGCGAACCCTAAAACAGATTAGAATCGGTTGTTTATAAGATTTGCGGTGAGCTTCGCAATCCAGTTGCCTCTTCGATAATATTTGGACGAGCTAGGCGAGGGTGTCCTTACCTGTCTCCAGAGAATACCACGCCGCTTGATATTGAAGAGCTGGTACCATGAGGTCGGGAACTTAATGCTTCTATTTGCAAGGGGTGGGGTGGGCAATATACTTTTAATCTCCGTTTGATGTGGTTTTATGTCAAATTTTTCGGTGGATCCACCAGTTGTTTGTTTAGAGGGGAGGCTCCGAGCCGTTTTGAGACATTTCGTCCGCGCTTGCTATTTCCATGCATGCTCTAGTACAAAATAATGCTTGGAAAAATTTGGGATGATTTTCTAGAAGCTCTATGGGTGTAAGATTGTACGTTAGTTAACTGAGGTCAGAGGTTGTCGGATTATCTTTCAGAGCTTCAGTTGTCTTGTCTTGTAGGATGCGCAATGAAGTCCAGAAAAGACTGTATATGTATAAGGAGAACTACTGGCAACTTTATCACGTCCCAGTATCACATGCGACTTTTTAGAAGTTTGAATATTACACGAGCTATATCAAAAAGCTTGGCTGCCCAATGCTTCAAGATGGGCCCTCCAAATGCGAGTGTAAGGGTGTTGATGTGGACACACTGAGCATTGAGGAAACTCAATAAATGACACACATTTGCAGGAACTATGTTTTATTCCGGGGCCCCCCCTTCAATAATACGAAACTTTCCTAATACATAAAATAAAAAGCTTTACAACAGTATGAGCATCATACATTAAAGCTTTCCACCGATTCGGAAGGTGCCTAAATATTGTATTTCTCTATACCTCGGTCTGTGTAGGTAGACGGACCATTCGTGATCCGGTATAGATGTCTCCTTGTTCAACGAAAGGAAAGAGCGGAAAAATTACTCATTCTCTGATTCCGTGTAGGGCATGAGAGCTTAGATCCGTTGATGGTTTTATCAACCCTTGTTTTTAATACGAAATTTTCTAGGTATAGACTATAGAGGGAAGCGAAAACTCTGTCTCCAGATTTCCTTCAGCTACGATTGCTGATCTACCAGGTTGGCATTTTGCATCACGATTGATAAATCATTCACTCAGTCGTACGAGTTAATATTGGAATTTAAAAGAAAAGAAAATCCAGATTCGGAAAAGATCCCAAAGATCTATTCGAGAGTCCTGGCTGATTAAGAATCCGAGAGAAATGTTTGTTGGCTGTTGTATCTAATAAGGATCTCGGCACGAATTGAATGGTCATGGTGATACAACTAAATGAAACGTACCAAATCTCGCTAGAGCACGGAGGACACGGCTGGATCGGAAATAAGATCCGGATAATGGATTAACAGGCCGACCGGCAAGGGGCGAAATCTGATTACATTTGTAAACATCCACACCAATTTTTCATCTGTCCGAAGTGAGGTTAGCTCTTTCCTTACGGGCTGAGCATTGGGGATACGGAGTATTACTCGAATTTCGAGTCGTATATCATCAAATTTGTAGGTTGGAATGACTCAGTCTTAGATCTCTACTCCGTATAATGATAGTGGTATATGGTGGCGTCGTGGCGTCGTGGCGTCGTGGCAGCTGTCACTCAGCTGGTCTCCCGTCTCTCGTGTGCCATTAATGTACCACTAGAACAATGGTCGGACTTCAGAGGAGAGAGATAGATACTGTAGGTAGCGTACTGTGTACGTGAACGATCGCCAACATTAACGCTTCACCGCAAAAAAGCGCAGTAAAAACCAAATTCCATTCGATGTCTAGTCTCCTGGCGACAGAACAATTTAGCCTTTCGACACACTACATTCTGGTATGCATCACCCGGCACATTTCACCAGGCTAATCCTAGAGATATACTTATCAAACGAAAAGAGAATACCGCGCATAGCAAGTTTATCTCTTGGGATCTTTTATCTTCGTTCACGCCATTCGACGATTACGAAAAATTATCGACATGGTCTAGCTTTTTCCTTGGATGGGAAAACTTTATGTGGTTACTACACAAATTCGTGATATTTCAACCAAAAAATGTTATATTATGTTCCCAATAAAGTCCTGACCCAATCCAGTTGAGGCGACCATCACTGGAGGGACGTACAGGAGCACCATGTCAGGGCCGATGATCTTGGTACTTAAATGACCTATTGATAGGTTGAACGACCCTGACGAGCCAGCACATTATCATTTGCAAATCAGTTGAGATCTGCGTATCAGAATTATCAATTCCATCTTCAATGCCAGGTCCCCAGTAAATTTTTACCAAGACGGATGCAGATGGGAATCTAAGAATGGTTGTCCTTCCATTTTGGGACAAGATCGAAACATAACTGGTAAACTTTCAACGCTGTTACCACACCTTTTCCTTTCCCGTCTTTCCATGCAATATCCAGATCTACTCTCATATATCCACTCTGGGGCAAAGTGGCCGAGATCTAGAATTATCCCCGAACCTCTTTTACATCCCTGGTTCCTTGTGTGGAAAGGATTATGATTTCTTCAAATGTAGTCGTGGGTTTTTCCGATTGAATGGCTCCTCAAACAAAATACACTCTTTTAGGTTTTCATTTCTTTAGGGGCGTTCATTCGTACTTTCAACTTTGCATTGACTAACTTTTGCCCACATTACGGTTCGAGTTTGGACGTTCGATTTTTCGGTATTGTGTTTTTGGAGGAGGCTTTGGGTCATTCTCGGAGGTGTAATAACATTTGCCAGTGCCAGTGTCAATACAGCTGGTTACTCTCACTGTCAACTGAAAAAGAAAAATGGAGTCATTAGAGATATTGGTACGGGCCGAGGTCGAATCACACGCAAATAGAGGGCCACAAATACAAGGAGTTGTGATATTTTTTATCGTGTTGACTACAATTTCGGTTTGGCTACGTACATATTGTCGTGCGTTTGTTATCAAAAATTTTGGTTGGGATGATATTCTTGCTGTTATTGCTTGGGTTCGTTTTATCTTCCTCATTCATATGATTGGAAAGTGTCTATTTGCTGTGTGTGCTTGCTTGCTAACTTGCTCTCGAAAAGGCATTTTTCTTAGTATATTCTTCATTCTCCCTCCTGGCTGTAACTTATGGAAGTGGTCAACATGTTTGGGATATACCGCCTGAACATGTTCCAATTGGTCTTAAGGTATTTCTATTTCTGTTGTTAGGATAAGTGGCTCTTTCAAGAGGTCGAGTAGTCCAACTGTAGGACCTACTCGGAGAAAAACAAGGAGGCTTCTTCAGTCATGGAATGTGTCCATCTGGGGAAACTCCAGGCTCTTTCCTCGCTTATTCAATCTTAGCATCAAATGGCATCTTTCTTTCTTGGAAATCTTTACTCACATTCCCCACAGTATTGGTGGCTATGCGAGCCCGTCTACGTCGTTTCCAACATGGCCCTCAAGCTGTCGATTGCAGTTTTTCTCCTGCGCCTTTCAAATTTGCCAATGCATCGCTACATCATTCTCGGTACTCTCGTGGTGTGCGAAATCGGAGGCATCTTCTATTTCCTCGTCTTCATCTTCCAATGTCAGCCTTCCAACTACTTCTGGACGAAGTACACTGGTGGAACTGGGAAGTGTATAAACGCCAATGTCCCTGTCGATGCGGGTTATGCATACAGTGCTATAACGTGCGCCACGGACTGGATTTTAAGTCTCATTCCGATTTGGGTGATATGGAATTTACAGATGACGCCGAGAGATAAGATCAGTGTGGCTGTAATTCTAGCTATGGGTGCTGTGTATGTGCTCCTCGATTTTTGTTTTTTTTATATGTTATTTTTTGCCTCATTCAACCCCTCTTTTCACTCTACGACCAGCATAAACTTACGTTACCGCAATAGTGCCTCAACCGCAACAATAATAAGAATTCCGTACCTGCACGACCTCTCCAACATCGCTGATTTCCTCTTCGCGACCGTCGATATAGCTATCTGGTCTACTGCAGAAACAGGTATCGGCATTACAGCCTGCTCAGTTGCCACACTACGCCCTCTCTTCCGCAGTTTCTTCGCACGAACAAAGATGTTCGGTAGCTCGACAAAAGGACCTAGCAATCCGAGTGTTGCCTGGGGCGGCTACGGAGACACCAAATGTAGCGGGTATATCAAGCAAAAGAGCCTCAACGATGGAGGATCAAGAAACGCCAGCTCGGGAGAAGATATCGAAGAATTCAAACTCAGAGATGATATACCTTTGCATTCGGGCGTCACCACTACAATCGTCACCGGGAAACAGAAGCCGTGTGATGATCTTTTCGATGATATTTCGGATAATTGTTCTCAGCGACGTGATGAGCGAAAAGCGCATGATATTGACTTGGAACTGGGGCACGAGCGATATTCTCGAGCGCAGGACTTGAATGGGAGAGTGCATAGTAAGCGCGTTTCTAAACATGCGGCTAAATGGAGCGGGGGCAAAGGAAGAATTAGAGATACGAGTGATGCGAGGAGTCTGAGTAGTGATGAAGATCCGTCTTGGGGTATGGGGATTACGAAAACTATTAATACTAAGATTAGTAGTGTGCGGATGAGTAGAGTGGGTGGGGGGAAGGAATAATAGGGGTAATTAGAGGTCATTTAATTAGGGGTTAAAAATTTATGGTTGCAAATTTATTGGTTTGCGGTTGATCATGTTGGATTGTATTATTATTATGATGATGAGTATGGAGTAGATAGATAGATACCTTGGTGGGTCGATTCGGACTTCACTTCACTTCATGATTAATTGATCGGTATTTATGCGGTTTATAAGATCTACCTTAATCTGTCCAAATAGATTATTAAATTTTTTAGCTTAAGCTTGCTTTCCAGGACTCGCTGTTGTATGGAGCATGGTCTTACCAAAAAGACCCGCATTCTTATTAGGTTATCATGGGTGTTAATCCTACTACAAGTCTGAGGTTGAGATGGTGTTCATATCATCTTGAACAAGATCACAAGTACACCACTTTGACTGCGTAACCATTATCTCAACCTCGCATATGCGGATAGTCCGCATAGAACCGTACGGTGTTCCCTCATTATAAGATTACAATCATTTTTAGATAGAGGGGCATAAGTTCATAGTTTTTTTGTATTTTCTATGTGTTATCGTGTTATTGTGTTGTATCTTACGTGTGTTCGGCCGGCTGTGAGATAATTATAATTCACATTGTTTTCGCCCGAGTACATGGTGGTGCGGGGTGGTGCAACATAACCAATTACATCCTTCTCAGTGAGTATGTGGAGATTGGAAATGTCGAATCCTGAACGGGTGGGGATACAGGTATGGTATCCACGGATGGTACAGCTTCTATCGTCTATGTTCTGGATATTGACGAAAGATGGGTAAGGTTACTCGAGTATTGATGCAAAATAGATGCAATTTTCAAATCTTCAAACAAATTCGGTAGTTGCACATTGACTCAATACGGACGACGTCAAACACGCTCGAAGATTTGATACACAAGCACATTGCATTTTGCTGCGCCAGCTGTGCTCCACGGGGCTCCATCAACACAAGACACGAACAAATATTGAGACAAAGATAAGATAAGCAAGTAAGCTTATGGTGATACAACGAAAAACGAATGTAAGGTCTTACAATTGAGGGGTAACGAGAAATGAGGTGTAGCGGATCCTCATCGTATACCGCATATATATAGTGATATTTCCCGGCCGAGTAGGATGAAGGCATCTTACCGATTTTATTTACATTTCACATTTAACTTACTCGTCGAGCCCCAATCGAATCATCTGGAATTTTGGATAGTTTATATTCGTGTTCAAAATGGCGTCGCAAGAAATAGATAATAGAATGGACTTTGTGGTAAGATTGAACTTATACGATGCTCATCACGTTTATTACAAGATATTCCTTTTAACAACCTCCTAGACCTTTCAAAACACAATCGACGGAAAACTATGCAACACAACACAAACTCGACAAAGCATCAATCCCGCCACCGGCGAAGCTAATCCTCCCGTTCCACTCTCCACCAAGAAAGAACTAGACGAATCAGTTCACGCCGCGAAGAAAGCCCAAAAATCCTGGTCTCGTACCACTATCACAGAACGTCGCGACCTCCTCCTAGAATTCGCTGATGCCTACGCAACATACGAGTCCGAATTTGTCAATTTACTCATATCCGAACAGGGAAAAGCGAAATTTCTAGCCCATGATGAGTTTGCTAGGAGTTTAGCTATGATTCGAGAAACTACTGAACTTTTGCTTACCGAGGAAGTCGTTGCGGAGACTGATACTATGATTGCGAGTGTGAGATATGTTCCCATTGGAGTAGGTTGTGGAATGGTACCTTGGAATTATCCAATCCTGCTTGCGATGGGAAAATTAGTTCCGGCGGTATGGGCTGGAAATGCGATTATTATCAAACCTAGTCCCGATACGCCCTATTGCGCGCTCAAGATTGTCGAATTGGCAAATAGATTTCTTCCTCCCGGAGTAGTGCAGGCGTTGAGTGGTGGTCATGAATTCGGTCCTTTGTGTACGCTTCATCCTGGTATTGATAAAATTGCGTTCACTGGGAGTATTGAAACGGGGAAGAAGGTAATGGAGAGTTGTGCTAAAACTTTAAAGCGGGTTACGTTGGAATTGGGTGGGAATGATTCGTGTATTGTTTGTGAGGATGTGGATATTGAGAATGTGGTTCCACAGGTATGTTCTTTGAGATCGTTTCCTGATTATGACTTGTCCTCGCCGTTTAAGCATCTAGAGCCGGGTATTGATACCTATTTGAAATCCTGGTTTTCAAACAAGTAAAAATATAACGGACGTGGAGAAAATGAGAAAATGGGGTCCTGCTAACCCATTTTGAATACTCCATACTAAGCTGATCAATACATCAACAGATCGCCCAACTCGCATTAATGAACTCAGGTCAAATTTGCATGGACATAAAACGCCTCTACGTCCACGCCGACATCTATGATCAATTCCTCTCAGCACTCGTATCTCAGGTCTCCAAACTGAAAGTAGGACCAGGAGCCGATCCCACAAGCTGGGTAGGACCACTACAAAACAAAGCACAACTAAACAACGTACAAACTTTCTATGACGACATCGAAAAGAACGGACTAAAAGTCGCTTATGGCGGTTCAAACGACAGCATCAAAATGAACGATACGCTAAATAAAGGATATTTCGCCAATCCAACTATCATCGATAATCCACCCGAGAGCGAAAGAATCGTACAACTCGAACCCTTTGGTCCTATTTTCCCAATTCTTAAATGGAGCGGTGAGGATGAGGATATCGTTGACAGGGTAAATGATACGATTACAGGTTTAGGAGCTTCAGTATGGAGTAAAGATATCGCAAGAGCTGAGAAGATGGCGAGGGGATTACAGGCTGGTAGTGTGTGGGTGAATACTCATTTTTATCTAAGTGCCAAGGTTCCCTATGGTGGGTTTAAGAATAGTGGGATTGGGATGGCGTGGGGTTTGGTTGGGTTGAAACATTGGTGTAATGTGCAGAGTGTTTGGTTGCCGAGGGAAAAGTCGAAGATTTGAGGATTGGGGGTTTGGGATGTAATAAGGGACGGATGATTAGGATATCAAAAGTATTATTCTGGAGCTGGGTATGCTTGTCTGTCCAACTGTTCATCTCTGTCACAATGCAGCGCTATCTACTAAACCAGATCTCAGGTATGAAAATCTTTTCCCCCTCCCTTAATACATCATTATCCCCTCGTTTCCCCATACCAAACTCTATCCCGTATGCCGTATTTACATTTCTATGGTAGATAAAATTTATATCCATACCAACACAACAGTTAAATTCCCCTGTCAGTTAGTGCAAATGTATTGAATCTAATTTAGATACCAGAGTCTTCGGTTCATGATCAATAAAAAGAGCTTTCCTACAGCTAAGTAGCTTTAAGGGATAATCATGAATGTCCGTTCTCTTTTTTATTAATATTTCTTGATATTGCGTGTAATGTCTTTCTCTGTTATACTGGTGTAGGTTACGCATAGAGTAGCGATTTGGATTTCTTGTGGCGGGAGCAGTTGGGATGGTAAGATTAGATTAGTGCTGGGGAAATGGTAGTATGGTTGCGTGTTTGCGTAGTGGGTTGATGTTTGATTAACATTTTGTGTTGAGATTTTTCTAGTGCTGTCTGTGTTGGTGATTGTCACTATTTAACCTTATGTCTGAAGCCAGGAATTCGTGGAGCCGATTTTGAAAATTATTTAGGTCTTACAACCTGATATCGGAAATTGTGTGCTTGATCATGACACATCGTCAGTTTATTCAATTCTGCAAATTTCATGTACTCTACCGTCCTCGATGTTCACTCGGAGGCATGGCGCCCCGTTTGTCATCTGAAAGTCTACTCTTACGATGTCCAGTCATTGAATGTCTGGATAAGAAAGTACAGTATGCGTGGTCCTCCGATATATCTGTTGAACCCCATAATCGACCATAAGGTTAATATGGCTCGATCCCCGAGGATCTACTAATAGATTTTCTTTTTGCAACGACGGGGTGTTAATCAGGATTCGAAGTCCGGGTATTATTTCTTTAGAATGATCTTTTCATTTCCGGCGGAGTAGGAGGTATAATGGACAGCACCATGCCTCTACATTCCCAATTACTCAAACCCGATACACTCCTTCGGAGGATTGCTCAGCACTTGGAAATCCGGTGCGCACAGAATAATTTGACTGATGTACTGGCGTATCGACATGTTGTCTCGTCCCATGGACTCTAAACTCCCGTAACATGTCAGAGGGTAATGTTATGTGTATTCTTGGACATCTGCTAACACCGCTGTCTCTCTCGCTTTTGAAGTGTAGGTGTACGATCGAGCAGACAAAATGGCTTTGGCTTTATATCTTCACATAGTGAGTGCTGACACCAAGTATCGCAGAGTTACATGATGGTTGCTTACTTCAATTAGGAGATACTTAGAAAATAACACATGGTCCACCACCGCCATTCTACTTTCCTATCAACTCAATATCTGCCATATCTGTAAATGCCACCAGGTTTTTCGAGTGAATTTACTACTCCCGCAGGCTTTATGGTCAAATTCAAGCAAAAGCTGTATCTTTATAATACTCATAGAGAGAAGTGGATGGAGAGTCACCGCCGAAAACTTTTTTTAATTTTGTTGGCGGTCGGCGCCTTGTGGAATATCAATGTTCTGTCAATTCTAAACGAATAGTTCCCCGATCCATGCTCAGTTTTGGCCCGGGAAAAGTTCCTTGTCCTCGAAACCTTTTCTGCGAAGGGCGTAAAAATAGGGAATTTATTAATTCTATCAGTTTTAGCTCTTGTTACTTCTAGATACGTAAGTCTTCCTATTATCGTCTCATCACTTTAGAGGTTAGTTTTCGTCAATTAATTTTACATTTTATGTTTTTGATAACTTTATTAATTTTTTATTTGCTGTCATTTCACATGTTTTTATTTCTTTAAAGATAATAATTATATACTTAAACTTTTATTTATTTTCACTATTATTAATAAATTAAAAGATTTAAAATTTTAATTTTTTCTTTAATAATTTCTTAATATCGCGATTTTCAAAGTCCTTATCATCTCGCGTTATATAATTTCATTTTTATCAGCAAATGTCTCGAATAACCGTTGGAAAATGATAATATCTTATCTGATAACCACTTCAATAATTGATCTTCACTATGATTATTGTCACTAGTTGTTCTTGTTGTATTATTATAGTTTTTAATAAGAGTTGTATATAATAATATAAAAAACAAATAACTTATAGTTGTTTTTATATTAATACTTCAATTTCAGATCTTTTATCAATACAAATAAATTTACAAGTTTGAATATGAGTCATCGTCATTGAGCTTTCAGTTATAAAGGTTTGAAAATCAAAAATATTATATACAAAAGTATAAATACATTTTATCTTGTTTATTTATTATATCTACAAGGTAATAAGATTAAATAGACTTTTCCATTGTCGAAGTTCCGTGATGCTATTGTCGCTTAAACAAGGAGTATTTTTAAATATAATTTTAAAGACTTATACTGTCGCTGATTAATTGTATTATATTTCAGTTAGTAACTCTTATTGAATCGTTATGATTCATTTGAGTAATAAGATATTGTGTGATTTGATGGCATCCTTAACTATTTTATATCATCTGTTGGATTGTTTTTGATAGTGTTAATATTTCAAGTCTGTGCCTTACTGTTGTTCGTAGGGCTATGCTATCTTGTTGTCACCATTCTCAACATCATCGCATTCGAAATAGCGGAGATGTAATCATTCTGTCGATGGGGGTGAATTCAGAAGTCCAAGGCTCAGTGAAGTGTGACCCCTTCTCGGCAACCCCTCTTCTTTCGAATAATAAATAACCTCTATTTAAGAGCCGCCTTACCTTCAGAGATGGCTGGATATTTAGGAATAAACAACACAACTTACAACTTCTACGAGTCTTCAAACAGAAGACAACTTCGACAACTGTTATTTTTACTTGCATCTTACACTTATAATCTATCATAACAGATTATCTATCGCACAGCTATTCCAAAACTATTTGGTGTCACATTATTCCTCTCCCTACCTTAACTCTCCCAACACTAATAATCAAGTATTTAATTCCTACCACATCATCATTTCTCCAACATTGATATCCTTACCAGACTTATCAATCTCCCAAGTTTTATTAACCAGCACATAAGTAAATCTACAATCAGCAGCTTCCCATTTGATACTGCAAACAAGGTTCGTCATAGACACCCATAATAACTTCGCACCTATTGACAATCATTTTCCCTGTTTGCTTTCTTCAAACATAGTCCTATATTTCTTCTCTCTGCCAATTCTGATTCTTTTCTATCTAGATCCATCCATACTCTTATATGATATCATTTGTCTACCTATCATTAACAAACAAACACTACAACTCCCCTTTCTAATCCAATCATTCGCTCATTCATTCATCCATCCATCAATTCACTCCAAATATAACATCCATCTTCCACAGAAATTACACCAACAATGTCCGAATCCAGCACCCCACATTCCCCTGTCAAAGTCACCTCAATAGACACACCCCCGGCCACTACCTCTCTACATGATCAAAAATCCACCATACCCAGCCCTCCTTCCCCCATCATCCGAACCTCAAACCCGACAAAGTTTAAGAGGAAATTAGCGTTAACACTTCAGTCACTTTATGACGAGGACCACACTCTGCAAGTCAAAGTTAGAGATGAGGAGAAAATTGAACTTGGTTCTCCGTTATGGGGTAATGAGACGCTTGAATGTATTTCTGGGGATGACTTGACATCTGTAAAGGATGAGGAAGTAAGAATACTAGAAAATTTGAGAGTTCAGGGTATTGAAGATATCGAAGGGGACTTGGTGAAGGTATTGACTTCATCACCAGAGATGATTGCTATTTCTGGCTCGGCTGATAAAGAATCGGAGAAGGTTTTGGAAGTAGCTTTAGAGCCGGCACTTACAGGAATAGAGGAGTCCGGTCCATTCGACCTTGATGTCACATCTCCAGCTATCGCTGACCCCATCGAGGCGCTTGGTAGTGCTAGCCCAACTACCCTAGCTGATACGCAGATGAATGAAGTACCAAACACCATCCTAGAACATCCGGAGGAGATAAAAATCCGTCATGAATGGACTGGAACATGTCAATTTGATCGAATCACGGAGATATCCATCGATCTTCAAAAAGAAGCGAGTTCCCCCCCAACCTTCCTTTTTTTTCTTCATCGCATCAACTCAACTAACGAACTAACTAACCAACCAACCCTCCCACAGAACAAACTCGACAATCTAATCCTCTACCGCAAAGCACTTATCCACGACATGGCCCTCGCACCACACGACCCATACTTCTACATCGACCTCTCCCAACTCGACGCCAAACTCGCCTTTAGCGACACCTCATCCCAATACGCATATCGCGCACTTCTTCTCCTCCAAGCCGGTCTGCAAACCATTACCCCCGCACAATCTGCACTCTCGCGCTCAGTATTCACAGCTATTTCCTCACGACTCTGTACTTCCTCTATCCCGATTATTATGGATGAATTAAATTGGATGCATGTTTGTGCTTATCGGTGTTTAGTTCGGGGATTATTACATTGCGCTGCTTTTTGGGATGGGTTAACGGTGGTGAAAATTGCATTGGAGGAATTTCCGCATGATGTGGAATTATTGCATCTCAGAGGGAATTTGCTTCATTCTTTTAGGAATAGACATGAGGAAACGATTCAAGATGCAAAGGATGCGAATATTCGCAATATTATCGCATCTAGTCGTCCTGGATTGATATATCAGAAGAAATATCCATGGATGGCTTCCAAACTTTTTGTTCGAACACCTCGTTTGGTCAGACAGGTTAACTCGAAATTTGAATCCTCAAATGCGGAAGTCCGACCGGTGGTTTTTGGTTCGCCTGGTACTGCTTCTACTTTTAAATTACTTTCGAGTCTTCCTAAACACGCGGATGTCGGACCACTTGGTATTTTCGCCAAGCGCGATATTGCTGAAGGCGAGTCTATTTTAATCGACAAGTCTTATGCATGTATTTCGGATATTGCACCTTCGACTGGACAGTTTTGCGACGCGTGTCACGCTGCCCTTATTCCACCTTTCATGTTCCCATCGCAGATTGTTAGGCCATCATGCGGATGTAAAGTATCCTTTTGCTCTGAAGGCTGTCACAATGTCGCCGTCAAAGGCTATCATAAAATTCAGTGCGGTATCGATTTCAGCTGGCTGTATAATGCTGGCTCACATCAAACTGATTGGGACCCTATCATGTTTTTGCGCGTGATCTGCATTGTCCTCAGCACACCCGGCTGGTCGAAAGATTCGATACCACAGAAAAACCCTTTACAGCATCCATTGATAGCAAGGTTAACAGCGAACTACGCCAGTAACGACAAACAAGCAACTAATGGATGTAATTGGTCCTATCAAGACAACATCGTATTACCAACACGCATCCTCCTCGATCTCGGCATCGACATTTACACCCCAGTCAAGAAGACGCACGCAGGAAAAACCAAGCTCTTCGCAAACATATGGACACCAGAACTCATCCAAACAATCTACTGGCGCATGTTAAATAACGCCAACACGAGCACAATCAACATATCCGGCCTATCCATACCCATTCGTTCCTCCACATCTCCCAATTCCAGATTCGGTCAGGACACAAATGCGCATTTAATCGTACTAAGTCCGAATTATATATTCTTCAACCACAGCTGCAGAAACAACGTAACATGGAAAGGAACCTGTTTCAACGGCTCGGAATACATCTCCATGCTCATAAGCGGAGAAGGAAAAGATCAAAAGGTCATGAAACCGGGAAGTAGTAGTGTGATTTGCAAGGCCGATCGAGATATTACTGCAGGGGAGGAATTAACGATTAGTTATCTTGGTGATCCGATGGGTGATTACTCGGAAGGTGATTATTTTGAAAATCAGAGGTTGGCTATTGGGCAGGCAGAGAATGGATCTATGAGTTCTTTTAGATTGGAGGTTAGATTGGCGTTGGTGAAGTGGTTTGGTGGTGAGGATGGGTGTGGGTGTTTGCAATGTGTGGAGGAAAATGAACGGGGGGTGATGCCTAGGATGGAAAGGTTGTGATGGGAAGGGGATATGGAGCTTGTTGAGGTACTTTTTATAGAGGGGATTTGGTTTTCAGGATGATTTTTTATAAGGAAACTATGAATTAGGAATTAGAGAGCGTGCGTTTCACATTCGATTTTGATATAGAAAGCGTAGTCGTTAGATGATCTAGGGATGAATTATAGTAACCGTGTACATGTTACGATCTCCGAAGGCAAAACGTCGGCTAGCCGAAAAGGGGCTGATGGTTTCGAAGGTTTCACGCTAGATGGAAGAGTTTTCACCTATATAAAGGGGCTCTTGAATAGTATTAGAAAGGCAATGAAAAGTTTTTGGATCTTCTTTTGAGCTCTTATTGGCCTATTTCGGATATAATCGATTCTTTGCAGTGTAACTCTTACAGCACAGCTGTTCACTGTTTATTAAAATCATACTAAAACTCATATAAAACATTTAAATTATTTTATTAACTCATCTATTATTATTATTATTATTATTATTATTTTATAAAAAATAATATAATATATTTTCCAAAAATTTCCTTTATTATTACTTTTCAAATGAAATTATAAGAATTTCAAAATATAAAATTTTTATTAATAAAATAAATAAAAATTATAAACTTTTCAAAATGATATTTTTAATAATATATATTAGAATTTAAAAAAAAAATAATAATAAATATTTAATATATAAATAATATATATTTTAATTTTTTAATTAATTATAATAATTTAATATAAGTTTTTTGTTACGATTCATAGTTTTCATTATAATAGTATTATTGATATCAGTAATTTATATACCGACTATAAAAAGACTGTGATTTAACCATTGCTTTTAAAAAGCCTAATCATTTACAAATAGGATTCTAGAATTCCTAAAATAAATATCTTAAGCAATTATATTAGATTAGAACAAATGTTCTAGCTAATTGATTATAATAAAACAATCACTCTAAAGGATATTGTATCCTAAAGTTAGAGTTTCTAAAGGAAAGCTTTTGGGACAAATATTCCAGGAAAGGAAAGGCCTCAAGATCAATCACGTGATATGCTAGTTCTGCTAGCCAGCTAGCAAAGCTAGCATTTCAGGAATGCTAATCATGCTAATCAGCTAGCATAGCTAGTATGCAAGGAAAGAGATTAGTATATAGTCAGAATAGTTTCATAGTTTAGGAGCTTTGTGCTCAACTTAATTATCAATTAGTTTATCTATATTCCAATTGATCTAGTAACAAATTCACTTTCAAATGAAAACCAGTGATTAATAGCCTTAACCTACAACTACTAATTATACAAAACCTCAGGCAGTCGCTGCCTCGATCAGATCGTTACATATATATCAATATAAAACTTATATAAATTAATAAACTACTTTTATAATACTTTTTAAAAAAAAATTTAATAAGATTAATTAGTAAATCAAATCAAATTATCTACTAAATTTAAAATCTAAATATATATTATTATTTAAGAAATCAATACTAATTTAATATATTCGTTTCTTTTTTATTTCTTTAAAATCCTCTTCTCTTTTAATATCAATTATTTCATTCATTATATTTAATTCCCCGCTTTATTTATTCACATTTTATTTTCGTTATAATACATATATATATATATAATAATAAATATAATGTCACGAAATCATTTTATAGAGTGTTACGGGTAACAGTCAACCTGTCTCTATGAGCTTTGACCTTGTTGAAAAGCAAAGCAACTTGTATACAAATTTGTATGGCAACCGCTTCGTATGGTCTCCCCACCTTCAGCAAGCTCGGACATATGGTCTGATCCTAGTCACGTGATGGAGCCTCCAGGAGCGTGGGCTCCCGTAGGCTCCTGGAGGCTCCCAAAATGGATTAGTATATAGTCCGAATAGTTTCATAGTTTAGGAGCTTCGTGCTCAACTTAGTTATCAATTAGTTTACCTACATTCCAATTGATCTAGTAACGTATTCACCTTCGAGTGGATAACCAGTGATTATTAGCCTTAACCTACAACTACCAACCATACGAAAACCTGAGGCAGCCGCTGCCTCGACCAGATCGTTACATATAACCACATAAGTGAAGAAGAAAAAAGATAATCTTATGATCTTATAATCTTATAACATTACAATCTTATAATTTTCACATTTTTATCTATCTATCTATCTATGCCCATGCCCATTAGCCACACTCATATCCAGCCCAGAATAAATCGCCCAGAAAATGTTACTGCTCGGCTCTACTTGCAAGTACATATCATATATAATAACAGTTAGGGGCCAGTCTTCTTTCCACTACAGTGAGATGAGAGCAAATCCTTGGCATCACCTCTTTCTCTATTTCAATCTATACAAATCCTATCCTATCCAACCCAAACCCCGTCACCAAGGTCATAAAATGCAAAAAGATATGCATGAATCAAGAAAAGAATACATGGACGCGATAAAAACTCAAATCAAAACTAAAAACTAAAAACTAAAAACTAAGTGGACTTCTACTTCTTAAGCAAAGTTTCCTCTCTTCTTAGCCCGTTGATGTTCGTGCAAATGTCTTCTTCTAGCAACACCAGCTTGTGCTGTTGTGGTAACAGTAACGGTTTCTTCTACCCAAAATACTTCATCAACCTCTACATCTTCATTGAGATTTGAGAGTGCAGTTGTGGTTGAGAAAGATGTGGAATATGCGGATGCTGATGAGGCGGTGAGAAGTGTAGTTGGAGAGCTTGAAACGGCGGCAACTCCACCTGGTGCGCTAATTGGCGAACTTGAAGCAGCGGCATATCCACCTGCTACGGTAGTTGATGAGCTTGTAACGGCGGCCCCATCTGTGGCAATAGTCGATGAGCTTGAACTTGAGTAGGAAACTCCAGATTCAACAGCGGCGAAAACACCACCTGGTACATAGGTTTCGCCCAAAGAAGCGACTGTGACATTATGGAGTTAATAATCGCCTATCAGAAAAAGAAATTGAGATAGGAGGAGTTGAAGCTGATTCGAAAGAACGAATACAAAAATTAAAAGTTTAAGAAAGTTGTTGAGATGGAAAGACAGAATTAGGTGTAAAAGACAGTGAGATTAGTAAGCTTACCAATGGTAGATCCGGCAGAGTGAGAAAGAGTTGGTACGATAGCAGATGGGCTAGTTGTTGTGAAAGCTGCGCTTGATCCTTTGGCAGATGAAGTTGAAGATGCCACGGCGGTGGGTTCACCGGGTGTATCACTAGAGGCTTGACCAGGTCCATATTGAACGGGGACATTTCCAGGAAGGGTTGCCATAGGACCATTGATCTCATCGTTTACCAAATCTGCTGGCATTTCAAAGCTGCAAGATCCATATACACTTGCATCTTGAATGTCAAAAAGTGGACAATCGCTAATTTCTCCGGAAAGGTTAGTACAGGTATCAACAGCATTTTGCAAAAATGACTCTTCCCAACCCATGATGAAATCTCCGTGATAGCCGTAGCCAGTTGGATCACCGTTAGAAATGATGAATTCTCCATCGATCCCTTTATAGGCAGCGGTGTTCCAGATGGTTTCATAGAAGAGCGAGACGAGACGAGTATCGAATCCTTCTGGGCAAGTACCAGTCATGACTTCGGAAGGATATGCCATGTGGGATTTCGAATCTGGTGCGGTTGGTCCTGCAGTGGAGTTCCAGCATGATGGGAACATGAGTTCGAATCTGACACCGTCCGCGCAGTTGGCATCAAGATAGTCCTTATCTGGCAAGAAATGACGGTAAAGGGATCCTTCGGCAGCAGCAGCATAGTTCAAGCAGTTGAAACCGAGAGCTGCTTGTCTGAGGAAAGCTTGGCTATTGTATGGAGCTTGGTTCCAGTTCGATTTGTCGACATCAGGAACGGGGTAACTGGAGAAGTTACGGAGTTCGTTGTTTCCTGCAATCATGGCAAAGCCTTCGGGGAAAGCTTTAATATTATCTCCATAGAGGAGGTAGTACCTATGGTGATGCATTAGGAACAATGTTTCTGGAACACTTTTCAAGAAGCAGAGGGTAAAAGATTAAACTTACGCAAGCATACCCCCAACCTGCTCAACAATCTCGAATTTTCCAGTAGCCGCATTCTTGAAGTGAAGGGAAGGAATCCAATAGGCGGATTTATCTTGACTGACTTCACAGGAAGTACAGTTTCCAGCCATTAAATCGTCATATCCTGAGGATTTTCCAAAACCTAGTCACCAAGCCAAATTAGCATCTCCCTTCCGAATCAATAAATAAATACCAACATACCGCTGGAACCATGAATAGCATGTGCATGCTGAGCGATTGCGCCAGGGTTAACCAATGGGTCAAGTCTTGCCAATCCACTTCTACTTCTACATGGCAAACGCCAGAAAGCATCAACGTTACTAGCTAAACCCGCCAAGATGGTCGCCTTCTCGAGGAAGGAGTTTCCGCGCATTTTGAAAGTTTGGATTGAAAATCGATAGCGAAATGTTCTTCTTTTTATGATGTATGTAAATGTTGACTTCTTGAAAGCAATGAAGACCCACAAACGAATGTGCAGAACGGAAAGATTTAAAAGTGAGGAACGTTCTTTGGAAGTGGTTGAATTTTTGGTTAAGGTGGTGGTTGTTGTTTGCCTGGTCGAAGGATCTGTTGGTTATGTTGATATTTCCGGTCGAAATTGGGCGAAGCGACCACAGGATTTCTCAAAGAAAATGGTTCGATGGTAAATGATTCACTCTAATGACAACAAACTTCCCTCTTCAATAAATGAATATTGTATGTTTTGCGTGAGGTCTGGAAGTCGAGATGCTTTCGTCTGATCTCACAATGCGACGATAACCTCCAAGATTCGAATAGAAGAGAATGATATTTGTATGCACACAAGAATCTCTTAACGTGTATCTTGCCACGAAAGAGAGTCGATAGATGTAAAAGTAAAAGAGCGTGAAATATGTTTCTTGAAAGGAATGAATGTAATTGTCAAAATGACGACAGTGAGCTGCTCTCGATGATGGGGAAAGAGGCAAGAAACAAAAAGTAGAGTGGTGCAATACCAAGAAGGCCGGGGAGTAGGCATGTAATAAGAAGAATGAAAGAAAGACTGGGAAAGAGTGAGAGTGAGACTATCAGGTAGGAGGGTAGGAAAGTAGGAAAGTAGGAAAGTAGGTACGTAGGTACGTAGGTACGTAGAAAGGTACCATGCAGAGGACGGACGAGGAGAGTGGAAGGATTGGATTGGATTGGATTGGATTGGATTGGAGTATTGCATGACCCACTTACCCACTACATACCCACCGAGAGATTTTACGAGCCTACGAACATCCCCACTCACGTTGCCAAGGATGTGGTGGGGGCAAGGCAGGGTACGGGCACTTGGAAGGGCTGGAGACTTGGAGGGGAAGGGGTTGAAACGGCGATAAAATACGAAATGAGGAAATGAGTGAGTGATGATGGATGATGAATGATGAATGATGAATGATGAATCGATGAAATGGATGAAATGGATGTGATGGATGTAATGGATGTAATGGATGCAATGGATGCATTCATGAATACCCACCTACCTAGCAGAGTAATGACACACCCATTCTGAGCATGGGATGAACAGATCAAAAGCCAAAGACGGCGAAACAATTCAAAATAGTCCCCTCTCCAACCAACATCCAGGATCAGGTATTTTTGGTTCAATACTGAGTAAGAATAAAATTGATCAATTGATCTCGTCTCATCTCATCTCATCTCATCTCATCTCATCTCATACCCAAGATAGAAAAGTACATGTGCATCTCTTTTTATTCATTCATTCCCTTAAATGGTCAATCCCCTCCGAGGAGGCTCAGATGTGATATGGGGGTTTAAATCATTGGTTATGCGCAGATGCGATGCATTGAAGTAGGGGTAGTCGTTGCAGCTTTTCCGGGTTTCCAAAACAAACACACACATGAATGGACCAATAATGAGCAATAATGAAGAGTTGGCCATAGGCATAGGCATAGGCAATCCGTGCCTCTGGGACACGACCTCCAATCATGGATGGTGGAAGTTTGGAATGAGGGATAGGAATGAATGAATGCATGCGCTTTCAACCTTCCAAGTGTGCAGGCACTAGTTGCCTAGCATGTAGTTTAATTGGGCTGAACGAGACGACGAGGGAATGGATGTGCATAATGAGATTGGTCAATCCTTAGCTTCGTCCTTAATCCTTACCCCTAATTAGCTAAATTAGCTCAATTTTTCATCCCTTTACTTTGAGACATCGCCTAAGGATGGATGATGGATGATGGATGATTTTCAGGGGTAAAATGCAAAGGCAAACGCCTTTCTTTGTTTCTACTGTTCTACTGTTCTACTGTTCTACTGTTCTACTGTTCTACTGTTCTACTGTTCTACTGCTTCTTCTACAAATCTACCGGCACTACCGTCCTGCATAAACCGCTTAGGCGTCGGTGTACCTTGAATGGATCTTCATCTCTATCCCCCGGTCTCGTAACTTATGAGGTAGATGTGGGTATTTTGGTATTCTTGTGCCGAGTATTTTATATTTCATCTGTATACGAATGCCATTCCCATTTTAGATTTCCCGATGACGATACCAATGCCAATACGGGAGCAAGTCTGTTTTACACGAGACAAACTTTAAAGAAATATACCCAAGGGGTACATATTTATCAATCCTTTTCGCTACAGGTCCGTCCGTTGAGAAGGGAACAATGCAACCATACTATCTAGTAAGTAGAGAGGGAGTGATGGAATGGAGAGTCATGAGAATGATGAAGATATAATTATCGATAAGGACAATTTTGTGGCGTTGTTCTTCATCCTTAGATACCCTTCCTTACCTGCCCAGCTAGGTATTCAACATGAAACGCTCCTTAGGGCCAATCAGACACTAAGTTAACCCAATTCATCCAAATGATCTCCACCATCTCCCGCACAGACTTCACCTCTTGAAGATTAGTGTGAGTTGAAAATTGAATACCGACCGACATCAATAATGTGTAGGTAAGGAAGGTGGCATGTAGGATTATATTTGATCACCGGAGATGAAAGAAAATTAAGGAAAATGGGAAAGTTAATTAGGAAAATAAAGGGTATAAATTCGGATAACTCATATATGAGAGATGAGTTATCTTTCTTTATATTGGTGTTGCATTTTATTACTAATATATATATGTACTCCGTATATATGAATCTCAGCCTCGCTGGCGGCTAGATAACTCTGCATTTCATACATTTCTCTGCATTTGAATTCTGCACGGAATGTGAATACATTCTTCCCTGTGGCGGATACATAGAAACTCCGTACTGTGCTGTGTTGTACCGACCGGGCCCATAGCGGCGGTTGGCATACCCCTAAATGAAGTTGAGGAGTTTCATTATGATGGATGGGATGATGTGTTTGTTGATGTTGGGTGAGTACTGTCTGTGTCTAGAGTATTGGGTGAGTACATCATATATATCATCAAATGCTGCATAGAGAACAATTAAATAGACACTACATTAAATACTAAATACTCAATCCTAAATCCTATTCAATACTAATTACAAAATATATATTCCACATCCAAAAACCAACAACAACAAAAAACATTCATCAAAAGTCTATAAACAATAATCTTATTCAAGCTCTTGATATATTTCCACAATACAGAGTAACTTAACATAATCTCTTACTCAAATAACCGTCACCTAAACAAGCTCTTCAGATCTTCATTTTCTCTCATTAATCAATCAAGCAAGCAAGCAAGCAATCAATCAATCAATCAATCAATCAACCAACCAACCAATCAATCAATCAGTCAACCAAATCAATCAACCAAATCAATCCATCTACCATTCCCAAGATTTATTAACCACGTTTTCCTACCCACCTAGACTACACAAAAAATACAGAATATACTCCTCCAAGCTAGCCTTACCTAGTATCCATCCCTCGCACATACACAAAAAGAATAAACCAATCTTTTCCTCTTTCTCTTTTCCTTTCCTTCTTTCCTTCAAATATCCAAGCATTCAAAAGTTCCAACTTCCACCATTTACTCACTCACTCACTCACTCACTCACTCACTCACTTCCAGTTTATACTTTAGGAAAATACAAAAATATAAACATATAAAAATATAAAAATATAAAAATATATACATTGTAAATAAATACATAGTAAATACATAGTAAATCTACTCATTATATATCATATATACATACTATACCTTACCCTTCCTTTCATCAAAAACCCCAACCAAAAATCCCAAAACCAAAAAAAGATAATCTTAGTTCTTGGAAATTACTCTTATGTTGTCTACCTACTGACATATTCCTTCCATTCCACATTCCACATTCCACATTCCACATTCCACATCCCACATCCCACATCCCATCCCTTACAAACCCCTCTACCCTGCCCTATGATCATGGATCAATCTCTCATAAAGTCCGAAATTGCCAAGACATTTCTAATTTCTATATATGCACGAAATCCATCCACATGTACAGAAACCACGAAAATCAGGTACCGACCTATTTATCTATCTATTTTGAGATTTTAAGGAGATGAAATTATAACTACTCTGTACATTCATTACCTACCTAGGTATCTAAGTGCCTAGGTACTTGACCTAGTTAATGATTATTTGCTCAAGACTAAATATGACTTTATTCCTACCACGTACGTCAACTGTTTTTAAATAATTTGACAACAGACCTACCCATACATAACCTTAAGCGAGTCAATTCAATGCGACCAGTCAATCGAACCTATTTCTATGTCCTGTTTATGTTTGAGCCTCTGCTTAGGTTACATGGGATAGAGGGGTTATCGTCACATAGAAGTCATACGTTTTGGGGAAAGCATGATGATGTGGTGAGAGTTTGTGCTGTGCTCCATTGGCTAGACTTTTCGTCGGCCAATGTTGGTGAACGATTCTTGTGGCGGTGCTCCTTTTTTTCTCAGCCAGCACTTACAGTGTCAGGTTAATCTAGGCGACAAACGAAACATGTCCATGGCGGCCATGGCGGCCATAGAGAACTATTTGTTGGATCTGATTTCACCCCAAATCTGCCTCACATTACCAACAATGCAAGTTTGATATTGTCCAGGTCAATCGCAAAGTCCGTGGCCGTTCCTTTCGATCTATTTGGATATGAACCAGCCAAAGAGGAGGCGGAGTATTTAGGAACCCATATTATCAGGTTTAGTTACACGGAAATTAATCCACATTTGACAGTATGTCTCATTTAATACCTTTTCTCTTGTAATTCCCGGTAAGAATTGCTTGTGAATTGATGTCAATCCGAATTCTATATTCAAAATGTTAGCTTGGTACAATACTATGATATACTGAAAATGCTCACTTTATTGGACATTGCCCGTTTCCTCCACGCAAGCTACTTTCTTGACGTGCTTATGAAGCATCGTCGTTTTCTTCATTTATACCTCCTCGACTACATTGGCCTAAGAAAAACTAAGTAAGAAGGTCCGCAACATTCATTGGCATCTCATCGATTTGAGTTGAGTAGTACACTGTTTCAAACAAATTAGCGATGCGCGATAGGACTCAACGTAGTGAAGACTTACACTCAATATCTCTCAAAATCCTAACGTCCTCACTAGTTACGAAATTAATCGCAACTCCCTTTCTTCCAAATCTACCACTGCGACCAATACGGTGAATATAATTCTCACGGTTGACTGGTAAATCGTAATTGATGACCAATGAAACTTGTTGAACATCAATACCACGAGCCCAGACATCAGTAGAGATCAAAACTCTAGAATTTCCTTGACGGAAATCTTGCATAATGCTATCTCTTTCCTTTTGAGGCATCTCTCCATGCATTGACGAAACGGTAAAATTAGCTTCACGCATCTTATCCGTCAGCCAATCCACCTTTCTTCTTGTGTTGCAGAATATAACAGCTTGAGTAATGGTAAGGGTGTCATATAAATCGCAAAGGGTATCGAACTTCCATTCTTCCTTCTCCACAGCGATAAAGTATTGTTTTAAACCTTCCAATGTCAACTCATCACGCTTGACAAGAATGCGGACCGGGTCGGTCATGAATTTCGTAGTCATGTCGAGGACATCGTAGGGGAGGGTGGCAGAAACGACGACAACTTGTGTCGCAGGTGGAAGATAACGGTAAACATCGTAGATCTGCTCTCTAAAACCACGGTTCAACAACTCATCAGCTTCATCAAGAACCAACATCTTAATATGACGAGTGCGAAGGTTTCGACGACGAATCATATCAGCGACACGACCTGGAGTTCCAGAAACAATATGTTGTCCATAATCCAGCTTGCGAATGTCTTCTCCAACATTCGTACCTCCGATACAAGCATGACATTGTACATTCATATAGTCGCCCAACGCCATGACAACCGACTGAATTTGAGTGGCAAGTTCTCGAGTAGGTGATAGAACCAGAGCTTGAGTTTCGCGGACAGCGGTATCGATAACTTGAAGCATACTGATAGAGAAGGTTGCTGTTTTACCAGTACCAGATTGAGCTTGAGCAATAGTATCGCGACCTTTGCAGATTTGAACAATCGCGCGAGATTGTACAGCTGAAGGAGATTCGTAACCGTATGCGTAAATACCACGGAGTAGATTTTCTATATAATCATGAGCCTAATAACCAGATACAGATATACACACAAGTTAACATACCCTTGAGATGCATATCTTGAAAAGTTGGCGCGACAGTAACATCTGCAGAAGTTGTAAACTCCATACGATCATCCATCTTCCTATCAATTCCTTCTGCCATGATTGCGGTTTTTGTATTTATGTTTTCGATATTGAGATTAAGATTGAGATGGAGGTCGAGGTTGAAGCTTCAAGAATAGAGGGGATCCTTAAGGTTTTGTTTGACTTTGCCATAAAATGCGATGATGAAGCTCTGAAATTTTAGCGTCAAAATTTGGATGTTTAGCAGCCTTTGATGGGCATTCACGTGAAATGATTGGTTGGCGCAAAAAGTTTCAAGGGCCAGGACCAGAACCACCAAAACATTCGCGTGTTGTTGATATCAATCAATATTTTGCCGCAGACACAGTCTTACCTCGAAAGTCGTCCCGCTATAATTATCATCAATCTCCAATTTGATATCAGAGCCAGAAGATGATATTAGAGGAGCAGAGATTCCTCCATGAGGATCTTGAAAGGCTTGAACAAGGCATCGCTGATAGAGTAGTTGAGGACCCAAAACAGGTAAGAATTGAAGCTATTTGAATATTCGTCAATCAACCATCCTAACATATTATTAAGGTTCGAGAACGATTGAATAGAGATCATCAAATCGCAAACTTCCTCGATCGGATTCACGATCAGTCTAAACGATTACTAGACATATATCAAGATGTAGATGGGGCACGAAGTAAAGAGATTCAATCAATATCGACAGGTGAACCGCTGGAAGAATTCTACAAGCAGCTTGGGGAAATTAAGAGTTTTCACCAGAGATATCCCAATGAACCAGTCGAGAATCTCGAAAAAGCCTACAAGAAAAAGGCACTTACAGAGGGGGAGACTACCACTTCAGAAATCGACAACATGTTCACTGGAGAGGAAGCTTTTGGACGATTCCTAGACCTTACTACCATACACGAATTATTTCTGAACCTCCCCAACATCAAACGCCTATCCTATTTACAATACCTGGACAATTTCGATTCGTTCGCGCCTCCAACATGTCCCGTCAAGCGTCCAGATAAGATGACCGACCAATACTTCACATATGTTGGAGAATTAGCAAATTATTTGGAGAGTTTCATGCGTCGAACAAGGCCATTGGAGAATCTGAATAAATTATTTTTGAGCATTGAGGAAGATTTCGACGCGGCATGGAAAGATAATGATGTTCCTGGATGGAAACTAGAGATTACAGCACCTGTAAATGGATCGAGTACGTCTGGAATATGGTGCGCAGATTGTGAGAAGGAATTCAAGAATGAGAATGTCTACAAAGGCCATTTACCAGGAAAGAAGCACGTCCGAGCTGCGGAAGCACGGGCAGCACGAATGGCGGAAACAGGAGAAGACAGCTATGGTGCTACGCAGCCAACAACATCTGTGTCCCGCCTAAAGGAACGTGCCATAGCAGAGCGAGAATATAGAATAAGACGTCTCGCTGCTGCTATGACACAAGAAAGAAGTGATACCCGAGTCAACATCGAACGAAAGCAAGGTATGACCGAACGTGAACGGCAAATGGAGCTTGATTCATTATTCGCTGAGTCATCATCTGCGGCACCTCGAGATGGAGATTCCGACAGCGAGTCAGATGGGGATGATAAGATTTATAACCCGCTTAAGCTGCCATTAGCTTGGGATGGAAAGCCTATTCCTTTCTGGCTTTACAAACTCCATGGTCTCGGAGTTGAATTCAAATGTGAGATTTGTGGAAATTATGTTTACATGGGCAGAAGAGCCTTTGACAAACATTTCAATGAGGCTCGTCATATTTATGGTCTGAAGTGCCTAGGTATCACAAATACGACACTATTCCGTGAGATCACGGGAATTGAAGATGCGCTGAAGCTCTGGGATAAATTGCAAAGAGAAAAGAAGAAGGGGAAAACCGAAGAAACCGGTGTTGTTCAAATGGAGGATGCGGAAGGAAATGTTATGCCAGAGAAGGTTTACTACGATTTACAAAAGCAAGGCTTGCTATAGGTGGATGGTTTAATGGCGTCAGTAATGGGTTGTATAATGAGAATGCATGTATCATACCCATCACAAAGAGATCATGAAGTAGTTTACTTCACAATGGACAATAATGTCTGTTTCAATCCTGTCAGAGAGCGTAATGTGAGATGCTTGTGCAATTGACTTATCAATCTTCTACTTGGCATAATCCCTTTTCATTTGAGTCTGGATATTGTGAGTGGGATACATCGGGCACCCGGAGCATTTTATAGAGTGATTACCTACCCTACAGACCTTCAGCAGGGTGGCTTTTCGGCCTGGTTTACCCCGGGTTACCCCGGATATACCCCACCCTTTGCCCAGCCCTGATATTAGCTGTAGCATCAAGTGAGTCTTTCATCTCACCGTTCCTCAGAGCGCGTTTACCACAACATCGCCACAAAATTTTCTAGAATTCCACAAACACAGTCCTCCTTTGATGGTGACCAAACATGAATGGATGGCATATGGCAGCTTACGCGTCCCTATTCTTTAAATCTATGAATCTTCGATTGGAAGTATGTTGCGAATTTTTTGAAAGGACAAATACGCATAGCAGAAATTCAGCGCGGGCCAGTTATCGCCGTGCTAATCTCGTCAATACTTGGTGGAGTCAAAGCATTTTATCCATATAAGAACTCGCGAATGGTAGTAGCTAAGGACATATTGACTCAAGTTATCTACTATATGTGTATTTTCACGCAATATGCTATTTGCGGGATATGTACTTTGCCTCGTCGAACTTTGCGAGAAGTAAGTTTGGGGCGGATTGCCATCTGGAAATGAGGAGAGATTTGGCCCTGGAACAAAAGAAGATTATGTTTTATCATAGAGCTCTGAAACCGTATTAGTGTCTTTCTTCAATATTCTGAAATGCCGTTCAACAATAAGAGTTTTTCGAAATTGGAATCGCTAAGAGACCAAAATAATTCTTACGTTCCGGCATGAAAATATGTCGCAATACCAATCTAAAATGCGGAAATGTCTGCAGTAATGGGTGATGAAGAGTGCACAGTATACTTAGATCAGTGGCAGGTAGTTCCCACAAAGTAGTCAGATTTGGATTCCGAAATTTATGCGCGAATGAGTTCTTGCCATCTAAATAAACCCCGATTTGTTCGCAGAGAAATGTGACCTTGAACCACCTCACTTCATAGATTTGGTTGCTACAGCTATCCAAGCAACCATACGAAACCCAATCTTCCCGCCAAGTCTTCACTACCAACCCATCTTTGTTCTCTGTCAAGAGAGTTTCTGTGACACCGAGGAGTTGTTCCTTCTCTGATTCTGCCCACTGATCTCCAACCATATTGACGAAACTATCCTTAAACCCTTTTGCTGCTTCCTGAATACCTTCATTCCACCACATAACCTCTTTTTCAAAAGTTTCCACATCTTCGAAGCCTCCAGACTTAAGCGTCGATTCTATTGTTTCTCTCCGAGTCCAGTGCTCAAGTGTGGATAAAGCGATAAGTTTCGAGCCTAGTTTAATCACTTCTTGGGCGACATGGAGGACGGGATAGAATGGTACTTCCCTCCAATATGTCACAACTGCTTTTCCGCCCGGTTTTAAGGTGCGGTATAACTCCTTTGCACCGGTAATAGGATCAGAATAGAAGAAAATTCCAAAATTCACAATGGAAGCATCGAAAGTTTCGCTTGCATAGCTCAGACTCACGCCATCCATAACTTCCGTCTCTACTCGATCATTCCAACCGTTTAAATCGATGAGATTATCAAGCAAAGCTATCATGCCTGGTGCATGATCTGAGGCGCAGACACGGGCATTAGGATACGCCTTTAGAATTGCTTCAGTTACCATGCTAGGACCACAAGCACTGTCAAGTATCTTTGGTCCCTCGGGTAAGCCAGAGAGTAGAGGAATGATGTGTTCAATGACTCTACGAGTACTGCCTCCAAGCCGACGCTCATAATTTGATGCTTGCGAATTGAAAGAATCACAAAGAGGAGAAACATCGATTGTTTTAGCCATGTTTGCTAATAAAATATCGTTTTTTGTCCTGAGAAAAGAGAAGTGTTCCAAAGGGTAGAAAGTGAATGGAATAACATCTGTGGTTTTTGAAGTCGAAGTGATGGTCACATCTTAAATCATGGTTTCATCCAACAAGAAGTTCGTTGCAACTGTTGGTAAGACTCGAGTCTCCATCAAGACATATCAATTAAATACACAGTTATCCGCATTTGAGCAGGTCCAACAGTTGGTTTTAATTTAATAGTAAGAAGATACTAGCAGGGATCTGCTTGGGGAAGATAAATTGCTAGACGGTTCAAAATTGATGTTAAGATACACAAATGGAATACATATGGTGTAAATCAATATTTTAAATAATCACAGAACTATGTGAAAAGGTTGACTAAAAATGTGCCACTAGATGCCCACTCCAGCGAAAATGAGACTATCGCCACTTCGATTCTGCTGTCTTAGATCATTTAATCGATTGATGATTAATGCAACTTGCTCATGACTTATAGTCAGCATTTAAATTAAGAATCAAGTAGGTTCTAGGGTAATGTCGGATGGCATTAAAATTGATTTGCACGAGAACAAAATCGATATTGAGACTTATGAATCTCAGAGATCTATGACCATCAAATGTTTCCCCTTTTTTTTAGGGACGAAATACACAGGATCAACATCCGTGTCAGCTAATTTAATGCTTTAGATAGTGTAAAAATTGCCAATCTACTGAATAATGCAAGAAACAGACAGCAGCTATAGGTACGAGAATGGTCAATGTTACGTTTGCGCAATGTTGGCCTTTTATGAATACTCGTTCGAGAGGGTTTAGAGGTTGATACATGACTTCATGTTATTTCAACAATACTTAACAAAAGATAGTCACGGCTTGATCGGGCTCCAACGCCATTGATTGCACCTTCCAGTTTGGCAAGATTTGGAAGTCGAACCTTGAAGTAGGTACAAATTACATTGAATATATTCACTTGCTGTTGTGAAAGGGTGAATCAAGAAGTCAGTCATTTGCAATCTTTCATTCGATGGGATGGTAGCGCTGAACATTTTCAATCACCCGGTATCCAGCTCCATCCTCATCAGGGTCTTGTATAATGAACCGCATGCGACTCTATGACGGTCAGCAGAACTCAAAGAGCTATCAACATATAAATGCGATTAAGTGCTGGCTGAGGTAGCGTGGGAATCGTAGATGTATTCACGGAGCTGCAGCCTTGATTGTTGAATTATCGTCTGGTATTTTTCTTATAAAGGTGACGGAACCTTTCTTGCAAACATAATAAAAAAATCAATTATTGTTGTCACATCATGCATTCTAGCATCTATTATATGTTTTGCGAGATATGGTTATACTATTCTCTGAAACATTAAGGGCTTATTTGGACGATGGACATGCGTGAACTGGGTCAAGAACATGGTCTATTAGCCTGCCACGAATTTTGCAGCTTTCATCTCGATTAAGTGAACTCGTTATTTCTTTGATGTAATTTATGGTTCGAAAGCTAGGAAGGACCTCCCCAGTGAATTTGTCACAGTCCTCCCAGTTTAACCGGTGACTGTTTTCTATCTCATCATGATCCACAAAACTCAGGTATTGTGAGCCATATCCATATTTCCCCAATAGGGTACAAAATATAAGTTTGAATCTCCATTATATCACATCACCAGTAAACGGTTTAAGTTGAATCGAAATAAGTTGTAATGAGCTCGAAGCACCGATTTCGTACAATTCTAACAACAAGGGCCTGGTGCCGTGGATTGTAGAGAGTACAGTTAGATGTAACAGTTTTGAGGAGTGCTCATTATAAAAAGATTCGACAGCGATAATGATAGTGAGAATGAACATAGAGAATCTCAGCAAGTTCTTATCAGCGACGCCAATATCTTGATCAAACTTTTGTAACCACCAAAAAGAATTTCGGCACAGAGTCCCTTCCCATTAAACGTATCACACATATCAATAAATCCCCGATAGGGAATCGAATATTCATTTGGCACTATTATATAAGTCCCCTACCCCTCATTCCGACCACCCTTTTACACCAAAAACCCTGATTTTCATCTATTAATAACTTTACAATAAATAAATAAAATGGATTGAATTTTAATTCTGAATAATTTGAATAGATATAAATAGATTTTGAAAATTTTAGATTTTTTACAATTTTATTAATTGAAATACTAAAAGTTGAAAATTGAAAATTTATTTATATATAAATTATATACAAATTAAAAATCATAATTTCAATCTTTAATATCTCAATTAATAAAATTGTAAAAAATCTAAAATTTTCAGAATTTATTGTTGTATAAATAATAATTATATAATTCAGATTTTATCAAATTATATTTATATATAAGAAAGTTATAAATATCAATTTTTGTTATTTTTGATGAGAAAAGTATTCGGAATGTGGGGTAGGGGACTTACTTTTCGATTTAACTTGCCTACAAATCAGCCCATGACCACATTATGAATTTGGCTAAATTCACTTCAACAGCTACAGAAATAAAAAAGATCGGGCAAGAAATTCCTTCAGAGTGGAAGAAAGTTATAAAATGGCTAGGAAATCCTTTCCGGTTGAAGGATAGCGAAACTATTGAGGATTTTTATTCCGGCCTTGAGGCTAGGAGTTCTGATAAGTCTATCCGAAGAATATCATAATATTTATATCAAAATGAAAGAATGTGCGGCGTAGAAAGATTACATTGCATTAGCTCGCACATTCCAACTGTTCGGCTTCACCGACGACAAGTACGTGATTTACCCAACTATGCAGATTTCCCTGTGATTGAGCCAATCGGAGAATGGTAAAAGATATAAGTATCTTGTGTATTTACGAGTGATAAGTTGGTCCTCGCCGGTAGATCATGCAGCACCAGCGGCCGAATTGCTACACGGGTTCCCTCGAGCTCTTCCACTACCATCAGACATTGCACTGTGAAACAGACGACAGTAATATGATTGTCGGACTACGAAGCAGGCTCAATTCCCGGCCACAGAATGATTATGCATACATACTATGTGCTAAAGGAATGGGCATATATTGTACCGCAAAGTGCTACTCTGACAGCTGAACTCCAAGCTACGACTCAATAGGACGCTCCTGCTACAAACTGCACCGATATACAAGGGATGTCTATAACGATAGTGTTCAGCACCAATAAAGAAGGCTATTTATAAATGGTTGATCTAAGGTGAAGAGCCAAAACTGAGTTCGGCTGGGAAATCCCATTGAGTGATAAAGCAAGATGGAAATCCTAGTAAAAGAACACGAGTTCCATTTAAGAGTAGTTATTGCGACTGAAATTCTGATCATCGTGTACTAAGCAGATTCTCCTTCATCACTTTAAAATCCTGCCATTGGTGTCTTTAGCATTCATAATGTGTGCGCGAAGAGTAAGGTGAATGGAGTCACTAGACCCCAGCTACCCTTAGAACGTCCCTCAAGCTGACTAACAGACTCGAGGTATCGCTTTTTGTATGCTGTGCGACGGAATGTCGAAATACTCTCCAAGTCTATTGATTATAAGTGATAACACTTGACAGAAGGCCCCAGTATTTCCGATGGGGCAGGTTTGCTATAAGCTAAAAAAGTAAAAGCTACTCGCCATCAAAGTGAAAATGTGGATTTTATATTAATTTGATTGTTCGTGATTACATCTTGAAGCGCGCCGTACCGCCGTATACGTGTCCAGTTGCATTGAAAGCGAAGACTGTTCTATTGAAGAACCTTGATTGAGCAAAACCGCTGTTGATCAAGCTTCACTAGAACAAACCCTGCACTGGTTTCCATCTCTTATGAGAAGTTTCGCACGAGTAGCAGGGTGTATTGCAAAGTTTCAGTCTTATGGTTATATTAGAGACGGTGCTGACAAGATTCTTGGCACACTGAATCTAAAGAAGGCCTTCCATGGAATGTGTGGTTTGATTAGGCGCAATAGCAACGGGGTCCAGTATCTTGACTTTGAACGACCTGATAATGGTAGATTCTAGTCGATGAAAAAATTGGATCTCATCTTTATTGCTTCGTCGCGAACTTCGGGAGTCGCCTCTGCCCGCTCCAACCATTTCAAAGCCTTTTTGGTTTGACCCTGAGATTTACATATTGAAGCCATGTTCAACATACTCAAGCCAAAGCCAGCTTCAGCTGCTACCTGAAACCATTCTTTGGCATACCCGTAACTCCGCTCTAAAGGTTTTTTGTCGGCCTGCTCACCATTCTTAGATAACTCAATGGCTCCAAGATTATGACATGCTTCAGGAATACCTGAACCAGCCGCTTTAAGTAGATAAATCATCCTATTATCCTCCTCGTCTGGACCTACATGTTTGGAAAGGTAAAAGAATGCTGAGGGATAATCGAGGTCTAATGCTGCTTTGCTGAAGACCTTTTTCGCAGCTTCTCTATCACTCTTCTCGAGAATCAAACCAAGGACGACGAGCGCCTCTGCCGCCCCTGGAAAATTCGGTAATTCTGTTCCGGAAACAGCCTTTTGTAACCAATTCAGAGCTTCCTTCTCCTTTCCTCGACTGTACAGAATTTGGCCAAGTAGTCCCATGGCTTGGACGTTGCCCTGCTTCTTGGCTAAAATACCCAAGCGTTCAAGGAAAGCTACAGACCTTGCCGTGTAAAGCTTGTTGTTTCGGAAAGCATCGGAGACAACCTCTAACGTGGCTGTTGGATCTCCCATTACTGAAGCCGAGTCTAATAATACTCTTGCAAGACGTTTTTGTGATTGTTCCTTGCATCTTCCCAATGAGATAGACAATTGTGTCACATCAGATGTTGTGATACCATGCTCTAAAGGATATGAGCATGTTAGGTAATGTATGGAAAGGATCAACTTACTGTTGCAAATACCAGTCTCCCAGCCTGGATTCGAATTTCCATATAAATTCTGGTAGTTCTTTAGGAATTCCATGGCTTTATTAGGATCAACTTTTAGGACTCCAGCTTTATGATCCGTCTCTAGGATAAAGAGTGGTGGGAGAGCATCAGGAGTGTCAATTGATACCCTCTTCCGTATCATCACAGGTTCAGCAGCATTTCTCTTTGCCAATGTTTGCTTCCTTGATGGTTTGATACTGACAGCTAGCAGTCTGGGAGTAGTGTGAATTGACCTTTTGTTTAATACTCTGAGGCCATTCCGAAGGTA
Source organism: Sclerotinia trifoliorum (assembly GCA_905066765.1). Lineage (NCBI taxonomy): Eukaryota > Fungi > Ascomycota > Leotiomycetes > Helotiales > Sclerotiniaceae > Sclerotinia > Sclerotinia trifoliorum. Next base: position 1,422,675 of record CAJHIA010000021.1, read on the forward strand.
AGGAACTACCCCAAAAGCTGACATGATAATATATTTTGTGTGTAGAATGCCAAATAAGTATCAAATTCCAATCTATGAAGGATTTGAGAATCACAAATCAATCACAAGCTTGGAGAGGTGGAGCTAAGATCTTAGCCATTCTAGGATTAGAAAAGGCGGTGAACCAGAAAATGAGTAATGTCATAGCGTTTTCCCGGCACTAAAAGAAATCTCTCAGAATTTTTTGAAGCCTGTTCTACATCCAAGGCCCACACCTCGACACATATTTAAAGTATAATTCAACACAGGTTTTCTGCATGTTCGCCAAACTCTTCAGATCGTCCTCGAAAGATTGTCTTCAATCGGACGACCCATTAACTCCTAGCCAGCAATTGCGCGAAGAAAGTAGGAGAACTAGAAGCATGGTTACTACGCGGGGTAGAGCTCGAGAATTAGCAGATACTCCTTCGGTGAATGGAGATTCTATAATCATCGATGAGGGTACTCCGGTTCCAAAAAGGAGAGGACGGCCGCGCAAGTCTCTTCCTGTTGAAGTTGATGAGGTTTTAGTCACACCGCGACCTACGAGGAGCTCACAGAAATTGTCAGTACAGGCAAGCGATGGAGAGGCAGTACAGGCAAGCGCTGGAGAAGATACGCCAAAGCAATCGCCACAAGCGACTGAAGACATACCTGCTTCTACTGAGGAATCTGAAATACCGCAAATTATTGAGGCAGAGGAGGAGGTAATAAAGACAACAACAGCCAGTGGAGATATATCGACCTTATCGACAACGACTGCTGCAGTGATAACGCCAGTCGCAAAGAAGCACAAGCGATTCGAAAGTGCGGAGCCTGAGCCAGTACCAGAGGAGAAATTAGAAATAATTGAAATTAAGGATGATGAGGACGAGAGTAGCGATGACGATGCACCAGAGGAGGTCACAAAAAATCAGGCTGCGGAATCTGCCAAAGAAAAGGAAAGAGAAGCTGCAAAGGCAATTGAGGAGTATGTTCATTTTATTTTCGCTCAAATATATTACTGACAAGGATTTTAGACAAGAAGCTGCTGCAAAAAGGAAGCGCCAGGAGAAAAACGCCAATCTTCAACGACAATCAGAAATCTCGAGCAAGAAGCGCAAGCTCGATGACCAATCCGGACAAGATGAAATGTTACCTCCTGCTCAAAAATGGAAGGCTGAGGTCACATCATCAGCACCAGCCACAATTGAGAGAGGGGATATTGAGATGGACGAGGAGTCAAACACTCTAGAGGGGGATGGAACGGCAGATGGACGATTAGACTCTGAGGACATTGAAGATATCAATAGGGCCTTCGCTCCTCCCGGACATTTACCTCTTCCAGATCTTTTGCCAGCCGAATATCTAGAAGACAATGATGATGATACCCCGGAATCTGGCAATCTCCATTCGAGTCTGCCCACACGATTTGTCAAAACGAACAAATTACGCCACCTCTTAGAAAAACGACCGAAAGATAAGCGGGTTGGCTCAACCACATTCAGAGTCGCGGAAACTCGAAACTCACATTTACCTCCTAAAGCATCAAATCAAGCGCGCTCGCTAAAGGAGTCGTGGTTACAAGGAAGGGCAGGAACTAAGATCAAGCCAAACCGGAAGCCTTTCAATCAAGGTTTTATCAAGCCTAAGAAATAAAGCCGAAGTTATGCTTGCAAATTGTGGAATGGGAACCAAGGGTATCAATTCTTTGCTTGGTACAATTCATCTTATTTGTGATCAAAGTCGCATTTTCAGGAGAGACACATGATGATTGGATAAGAGACATGAAAGGAAGAGGATCAAAGAGGGCAAATGAAAGAGCGGAAGGGGCACTTCAAGGAAGAATGAGCACTCTGGAGACTTCAGGATAAGAGACATAAGACGGGTGTTTGGTTGAGTTTGGTGTAATGGAAAGCAGGAGTAATGAATGATTCCCAGCTTAATTGTTGATCAAAAATGGATCTTGAATAGAAGTGTTTGGTAGATTTGAATCAATTGAAATTAACCATACAATCTATCATAGATCGAAGATTATTATGATACTTCCAGCTCTAACTTTTCTTACTATAAAATCCAAGTGGGTCTCGATGCAACCCCATCGCTCCTCTTGATGCCAAGCTTTGAAAATCCCAAATATACCATATGGAATCTATGAACTTATCACTGCCTCTCACACTATAAACAGTTAGATCAAGCTAAACTAGCGAACAAAAAATGTCTCTCCGTCCCAAACTTTCCATCCCAAGGAGGTCGCCTGTAGCCCCTTAAACTTCCTTTGCGTTTGCATAGATGCACCCAGTATTACCTTTTCAGAATTCGCAAACCATCAGTATATAAGAAGAAGAAGAAATCATATGAAACAACAGCGAGGTTTACCAGATGGCTGCCTGCATATATCAAAGTTCCTCCCCGGCTGTGCCTCCGGCAAGGCGTTCATGGCTCCACCACGACCTACGTATCTAGGCATGAAATAGCAAAGTTTTCTTAATCATGAAGGTTATGCCGCGGTCAATAACGATGCAACGCTGACTTGTGGGAGCAGTTAGTACCGGCTAGGCTTGTATGGTTTGGTGGGGTCACTTGTGGGTGGATAGCTGCATAGTTGTGGATTAGATCGGAGTATTTAGACCGCGTTGTTCGATTGGTCTGGAGGATTTGAGTAGTGTTTAGTGTTATTTGATCATGATTTCATCATTATCTCTCTATAGTTTGTGTTATGATTCGAGGAGAGTTTGATGTTTTGTAAGATGTGTGTGGTTTTTGAGCAAGTTGATCAGATTTGTATTATTTCATGTAATATTATTTCAAACGCTGTTCAACATGTGAATATGCCTAGATAATGAATTGCTAATAATGATCTAATCGAAGAGAATGAATTCTGCATTGGCTGCTGACCATGCATGCATCGAATATAAGTATTTTGATAACAAGATCAAAATCCCAACGAGAATCGAAAAGCTATTTCCCCAACAGCGCTATGCATATACAACCAACGCTTTCACACCTAATTTAGCCGACCTCCTCTGTTTCTAAGTGCTACCGCCTGCCTACGCAGCAGCCGATGTCTCTGCATCATCAATTCATCTTGTTGCATGGAAATGAGCTATCTTAGTATCATCCTTCAATAACAGGTCTGTAGTAGTAGCTTGGAATATAATATTGACCATATGTGTAATGCAAATGTGTAGAACTGAATATGGAAATATATCCTTCTCCTTCAGGCCTCGTGTATTCCGTACATGGCAAGATGCAACGTTACTGCATATTTGTGTTTACTTCAATGCATGCGAATACTATCTAGCCATATATTAGGCTATTTTCCATTGGAAACTGAGCGATTCTCCGTCCATAACTGAATGCAGGTGAGAAAGATGGGTAAAGTAGAATGCAGAGTTGGAAGATCAAATCATGTAGTTAATTCCCACATGTAAAACCCAATACTTTCCTGACTATCTTCTGTTTTTATTGTATTCTGTCTTTATGAGTCACTATTCAAACAAGAATTTAGAAAGTCTAAGTTTGGTGAATGCCTTCTAGGATAGTTTTACAACATCTCAAACTCCAGGAAAATACACCAAGTAAATAGTTAAACGAAATGGTAGTATTACATTAACAGGGTTGCCTGGAAAAAGCATCTGCGTGATAATTTGGTCCGGTTATTGTGTAACGGATGAAGTGACAATGCGTGTACCTTCAGCCATTCAGATGAGTTCATGGTCTTATAGGAAATTCCTAGTATGTTTGTTCCTCGTTTGCGGGCCGTTTATGAACCATTTCGTTTCCCTTCGTTGACTTCTGCTGGACTCTTTTAAGGTTGCCGATCAACATATGCCTCAACTTTGCCAGAGTGAATTGTCAAATTCACAGAGCATTCAAGACTAGCAATGTGAACTATTGCTTGAAGTATTTTTGATAAGGATGTAGATCAGTGGCTAATTAAGCAACAGAGCTTCTCCAAACGGAGTGACGCCCATCCAGAGTCGTGTCGACTAATTTTTGACAGACCATCTCGCATTATTTTGCTGACAATGTCACAACACTCTTCCAGTTCCGGCGAGACCTCCTATTGAAAGCGGCCGGAATTAATTATGCATAGGGACTTCTCAACAGAAATGAAAGCAAACTGATAACGATACAAACATACTACATGGCTAGTGAGGAAAAGAATTAATGTATGGGTAGATGCTATCACCGCCATGGCACTAACACTACTAAAGTATTGAGAGTCTAAGGTCTGGTTATTTCAAAACAACGAAGGTCCGAAGGAGGCATGCGTCAAGCTTCATCCTGCTCTACCCCAGCCTCTATCGAACGACACTATTTCATCAACCGCCAACAAACACTTTCAAATTCGATGTCCTAGGACTGGAATGAGCCTCTCTCGTCAATCTCACCGCGGTCTCTTTAAAGTCAAAGGTTTTGCCGTCCATTTTCCTTTTAACAAGGGCCAAAGATTGCAATGGATCAGTACACAAATTAGTGGTCTGGTTCACTGGCTGGTACGTTAAGGGAGCCTTGCCCACGCTTTTGACAAGAATTATGAAGAGAAGGCTATATTGGATAGGATTGAGCAAGAAAACATTCAAAATCTAGACTTCTTATGCAAAGATGTAAACCACTCTGGTTTTCTACACTATATCTGCGTGTGTCCATGCAACTAACCTGTCATAGTTCACTTGAAAAATCATAATTTGATCTCATATGGCATAATGGCGCATTCTCCGCGAAGAGCAACTCTTTACGGATCTTGTCTCTGTTGAGTTGTGCGGCTATACTTCGGATTGCTGGAGAAAGAGGCCTTCACGCAGCTCTCTGCCTTAGCGATGCATTCAAGACACTCAATAACTCACAGCATAGTCTCGATCATGGGTAAGGGTACCGGGAAAGATGAGACAAAGAAGAGCCATAAAGAATATTTTAAGATATCACTTGATTAAATGATTCTCTGGCACATTCATTTCAAGGATGATATCCCGGTATTCATGTCTTAACGGACTCAACCAAATTCAGGTTCTGAGAATGAATCAACTTTCATCAGAAACCCACCGACACGAAGTTTAGTGCTTCCGAACTAAGGAACATTGCGTTCTGAACTCCAAAGGGAAAAGGCTCTTGGTATGCAGAGATACCAGGTGAACGAATATGAGGAGTCAAAAGTGACATGGAACTACCGATCCATCAACAATCTTTCCACAAAAGACAAGTTTATAAACTCGATGGTAGCTTCAAATGATACTATGGAAGGATTTTGGACAACTCTGTGTCTTCATGACCCGTCCCAAGAATATAGTGTGGAAGAGAATGAGCTCTTCGCCGGTCCGTCGTCTTGATGGTAACGACATCATTCGCTCTGGACCCGAGTCTTGAAGGGCTCCCTCAGTCTCGAGAAGCAGCACTTATATCACTCAGAAACGGAAAAGTCACTCGAAGCACACCACTAGTCTCGAAGATGCAAAACAGAAAATCTGGCCGATTTTTTCATGCAAGTGTGGCCACAACGTACAACGACATTTTGGGATAATTTAAAACATTAATTGTTCAAGATCGAATAGCAGAAATTCGGATTATAAGATCTGAGTTTTGGGCCAAATCTTAGGAAGCGCTATAAAAAATCGTCGCAAATCCAAATACATTACTGGAAGGAGCTAGAGCAAGGCGGAGCAAGGCAAAGACACTAACTTCGGCAGTGGTCCATGATCTTCAGCCACACTTTCTAGGCATCGGATTTATGCGAATCTTTGCCGGTATCTTTGACTCATACTCAATGGTTTGCGTATCTTTGCATCTGATAGGTAGCAGTAAACACTATTTTACCTGCAAGAAACCCCCGTTTGATCACCTGCCCACGTGCATGCTTCGCGATTCGCCTATCAGGAAGCCACGCTACGCGTGTCTGCAACCCTCATCACGCACCTGATGACGACCTAAAGTGGGACTTCTGCTGTGTAAATTCACCAATTATTGAGGGAAATAGAAAGATTCATAGCTGGAGGCAAATATTTAGACAAGATGGATGGAGCGCTCATTGAAAAAGGGCGCCAATATCCTTGCAAAACTAATTTAGTTTTATATGCTGGGGAACTCGATCGTAGAGAACGTAACATCCTGACTGTAAATGAATATCGGAGAGACTTCTTACTAGACAATCGCAAGTGCGAAGGCACAAATGATGACCATCATTGCATACCTAAGGATATTTTGATGGTTAAATGGTTTTGAAGTGCAGGACGTCTAGTCCATTGTAGAACATACACCTTTTAAGGATGTCCAGACCTTTTAAGCTTTTATCGAAAACTTAGGATGATCCTTTATTGTTATAGACTTCCAAATCATGATAATACTTCGATAATCACCAATTAGACATGCAAGTGCTTTAATACTGTTTAAAATATTCGCTAAACTAGTAGTCTAGATCTTGGAAAAAGCAAATGAGCAAGCATTTATGCGCATAAGCACTTGCAAATTTTGGACTTTAGGTATTAGTTTATACGTAGTTTTCCAAGAAGCAAAAATCTTTAACCTCTGCACAATAAGAACACTTATTTTATATTAGTTTCGACGGAAGCAAAGCTATCATAGATTTCTATTAAGTTCAATGAGACAAGAGCTGTAGTTATCCGCACGATCTCGAAGAAATATCCACAAGATCCATCCGGTTACTGAAAACTTCGCTTAGATAAACTTACTACGGCCATACTACAACCACGGCTCAGAAGACCAACCGGGACATTGATTAGTCTGACCATACCAAGCCAAGTATCAAGACGGGCGTTTGGTTTTCTGCAGCTGAGAACTCTACTCAACCATGGGAAGAATATACTGATATGTTCTGTCCATTTCTTCTGAACTAAGCATTGTCATTATTTTCTTTCGAACTCATGGGGCTTCATCCTAATTTACGTTCTCTGACAACAGAAAATTAGCCAAAGTAGTAGAAGGACCATTGACATTCAGTATGTCTTGCATCCCATGTCCAAACGCGAAAGTCTTATCCATCCTCTTCTACGTTCTTTCTTATTCCTAATGAAGGTCATGAGATTCTTGCTTTTTTTGTCAACAGCCTCGAGAGCCAGGTCGCTGGCGCGTATCGAACTCAACCAAATGCTTCTCCTCGATGCAGAGCGAGAATAATAGACATAACGACAAGCGGTATGGAAGATGGTGGACTCTTAAAGCTGGCAGACTCAAGCAAAGTTATTCAGTTGAACTTTGGTCGGCCAAGATTCCTGTTGCGTGAACACGATAAAATAAGTTCTCGATCTGGCATGTCATTCGCAGCTGCAATACTCTGAGATATATACAATCGTACACTCCGGAACTTTTTGAGACTACCGATATCATCACAATGAATTGTTGTAGAAAGTTCTCAAGTTACTTATTATAATGCATAGAAGATTGAATGAATTCAAATGTTTGAAGGTCGAGCAAACGAAAAGGGAATTCCATGAGCCTGTAATTCTAATTTTGTCCCCTTCATCTTAATGCAATCTTACGTAGCTTGGCCTGTGTAACCTTGTGTAATGCTTGATTCCCATTACCACTCCCAGCCATTTCTGTCTAGGATACAATCAGCGCAGACTCAGACTGAGAGCTACTTAGATACTCCATTTTAGGAGAAATAGACACGTTCCAAGGGCGGTGTTACGGTCACGTAGCGAACTCGTGTTTAGCATAAAATCTACCCTAACTTTATAGTGTCATTTAGCACCGTATAGTTAATTCTGACGAGAATCGATAAATTCAATTTAACTTTCGACTCATACTTAAGAACCTCTATTTTCTATTTTCTATTGTATATTCACTTTTAAATAGCGAATACATCATATATCAAAATTTTAGTAGATTCTTGAAGCTGTTGATATGTTTAGGTTAATGTGGTTTCATGCCCCAATGAAGGAGTCGGCACATCCACTACCGGCATTATAACAATCCGATAAACTGACAAGTGGCTATTTTAATCCTTCAAGCCCTGTCACTCACTCAAACTTCGCCAAAAACATCATATGTATATTTCCTTGTGGCCACATCTTAAAGGATAGGCACAGCAAAGTTGCTTTCAATTTATGCGCATCGCTTGTTCGAGGTCAACAGCGATGATGAAGCGACGTTGAATGGTCCAATAGATTTTACCAGGGCAATCAGGGCATCTAACCAGTTGAGAGCCTTGAATCATATGGAATTATTTAACTCGAAGCGTGCAAATCCAAAAAAGAAAACCTCAACTGCATTAGACACTAAACCACTTGGAAACCATTCTTTGGCATCCTCGGAGAATAGACATAAGACACCCACCCTTTGCGCCTCTTCAACTAGGTCCTAAAATGCAAATCGAAAGCCAGAATTCGTATCGATATGGCTAGGATCCCTTTTCTCCTGAGATGAAGACTCAATATAAGTACTTGATTTGTAAGGTAACATTTTCGCAAATTGTGGCGCCTCAAACATCAGACGGCAAGGATATGGTCCACTAATAACCTCTAGATCTACACCTAAATCTATGTATCGTCGAGAACCGTATGACAGGCAAACGACCATTTTCATGGCTGCACTGCATCAATCCGATCTATGCCGTATTCATCCGATAAAAAATATGGTAGTAAAGGACACAGCAGCATTCAGGTTTTCGCTGACTGCACTCAACTATCGGTTCCTATTATGCACAGCTAATCAAACCGCCGAATGACTTTTGATGAGTAAGTATGAAGGTAAATCCGACCAGTATCTGGATTCTATATATGTTTCTCGTGTGGGTCATTTCGTACAAGTCGTCCAACGTAACAACGTCCAAGTAGATCATGCACCAGGGAACATTCATCAGCAACTTGAGGGTCTCCGGTATCCATAATCTCAAACGGACCCTTCTTCAAACTTCCCAATGTTTTAACGGGGTGTGCTGAGCTTATCAAGTAAGGAACACGACGATCGCAACCTCAATAACATGGGGCTCCCTGAATATACCGCATATCACAACATATCGTTTTTCCAGGCACAGTAGCAAACACGAGCAAAATCAATGCTACGATTTAGGATGTTACGTACTCACGAGCACATCGCCATCCCTCATTGGTTTGGACGTTAAGCAACCAATTGCGATTTTACAAAGGCCTGTAGAGTCAACCTAAAAGCATGAACCTGCAGATGACAAGAATTCTCATGTTAAAATGCATGTCCTTGCTTCCGTTATGTAGACGCCGGTATCCAAAGTGAACTACTAGGCGCTCTTTTACATAAGATATCGAACAAACAAACTTCCTACCACATTTTTCACCACATTTTGGATAATAGAAAGTAGTTTTGCTTCTGTCGTCTTGGAACGGGTTCTTTTCGTCACTTAAAAGCTCTACTACACGTTATTGGTTCACCTCGCACAACAGATTTGTAGGCACCCACACAATGCAGTTTCTGATTCCCCATTCCTCGCCCGACGTGTGGAATCTATTTCACTAACGCCACATATGGACGCTCAATATCGCTACAAACAACGTTAATTTGCTATGCATGTTAATAATGTGCGAACTAAAGATGCCATTACAACCCAGGCCTGTCCATAGACGCTTTGAGAAATCTAATCATTAGCCTTCCTTCTTTTCCAATCTATCTCCAATCCTATTTCCATAGTATGGCGATCTGCTGCCCTCCACTTGTAATCAGAAAAAGCGAAAGAGCCGTCGCATAGCTGCTGGGTCTCTTTGAAAGTCTTGACTTGTCATACATACTTAACAAGGGGAATCCATGGCAAATCTTCGTTTGTAAGAATTATATTTTTCGAAGGCATTCTTTCTTTCCCTTGTTCTTCTCGAGTGCGTCTGTGTGTAGATACGGACCTGCAATGGTTTACGATTCGGTGCGGCTACAGACGTTAGCCATGAATCAATGAGAAGCATAGTTGATCCAAGGATATAGTCCTTGCTAGACCAATGATGTGTTACGTGACCATGTAGTAATTTCAGAGATAGCATTAGCCGCTTCTCGCGAGCATAAAATCTTCCCTTACTCTTGCTGATATTGCATGGGCACTACCACACCACACCTGACCCAAAAGTCTCGGCACGCTTATTTACTCACATCTTCGAGCTGCCCTCATCGCTATGCCAGGATGAATTTGTTTGTTCTTTCCGTATCCCCTCAAGCAAACAAATCTTTCTACCGTCATCGCTCTCTTTAGATCAGAAAAGCAAGCAAGTGGGATGATTTCGACTTCTTCCTCGAGCATGCTTCTCCCCGTCAGGCTGCAGGAATGATTTACCATTCGAATTTGGTTTTGGACTTGTCGGAAGCCATGGAAGTTCCAAACTGCGAGATGGAAAGGTGCAGTAAATGAACTTGGGAATTTGAGCAGTGTTTGCTGCTTCGGTTCTCACTGTTTCTGAGATGGCACATGATGGGTTTATTTAAATGGTGAGTAATGACTTCTTGGATTACACGTATTTTGAATCTCTACCTTTAAACCACAAACTCTTATTGTATTCCGACGTCATAACCCCTTTAACCAGATTATATCTTCAGACAGCTCATCAACAACGAATATGGAAACTTCACTCTATACAGCAACCTGCACTGAGTGCTCCAAGACTTTCCACGGGGCACGGCGACTTGATTCGCATATACGTACTGTGCATAAGGATGAAGAGGAATGTTCTATCTGCCACGCAATGGTAAAGGATTTAGTCCAGCATAAACGCAGAGTGCATTGCAAAGGTTCTCGCACTACCAAACGACCATCACTTTGTCAATACTGCGGCAATTCGTTTTTAAAAATCGAGAGGCACAAGTGCAAGAATAAGATCAACAAAACTCCTATTCAGCCAATACTTCCCGCGCCAGCTCCTGCTTTCGCTGACAATGAAAGCTCCCATCATTCCTCCTTCACGCGTTGCCTAAGTATGTAATTACATAACCTGAGCAACACGCATACTGACAACGAAGCAGCTAATGTCCCCTTACCAGCATTCTATCCACTCCCACACTCCGTCGATGACAGTGCCATTTCTCCCCTCTCCTTATGCTCGGCAGCTCAAATGCACCAGTTGTCATTCTATGATCCATGGGCTGAGAATGAATCCGCATTCCGACTCACCAAAGACCTACAAACGACGCCCTCGCAAATGCCGTCACAAGTACGCTCTGTAGAAATGGACACTATGAGCTCCGCAATCAATCAAAGCACACCTTTTGACCCGACAAGCGTGCCCCCGGAGATTGCATCGGCTTATTCTTACAGACTCAGCAGCACACTTTCGCTTCCTCTCGACGCCATATCATACAATCAAGGCGCAGGTACTACTTCAAATACCGGAGCTATTCGTAATGCTACAACACTAGATCACGATATTCTGTTACCAACTATTGAAACTCCCGATGCAGATCATCCATTTGTCGAGGAGTTTGATATGGTTGGTTCTGGTGTGAGTGCTATGGAATTCGAGAATCTAATGAATTGGGGGATTTTTGGGGAGCATGGGCGTCCAGGGTTCCTGTAAGAACTTTACATAGTGAAATTGGCACTTTGCCGTGATTGTTTAAGGTCAATTTTTTTGGGTTATTGCTGGTTTCGAATGAATTTCACTTGCTCCTGGGAATATGTAATGTCATGATTTCATAGGTTAGTAAGTTGATTGAATAACTATCATGTATCGCTAGTGGGCATAATTTCTTTAGATTCTATAATCTATCCGCTCAGGTTTCAATATAATATTTTCAATTTCCAAATCGTGAAACAAACCAAACCCAGATCGCAGTTGATCATCTTCGGGACCAAAAGCCTATCTTCGAATAAGGTTGTAAGAAAAAATATTGGATTGGTGTCTGCTTTCCTGTCTCTGATAATCAGTTCTTTGTTTAGCGTTTTTGAGGAGACACGTTACAGCGGGAGGAGAATGAGTCACGAACAAATGACCATGACCTCTTATAAAAGGCAGAAATCATCCAATACAAGGTTAATTATAGCTAGGCAATGATTGTGCTATAGAAAAGAAACGGGAAGCATACTTGGGCTTTGCATCTGAGCAGTTAGTGACGAGCCGGACGAGGGGACCTCGCTTAATTTTCATTTCCATATATATCGTTGTAGTAAGAACGACTAACTTCAATTGAGAATATAGGGGATGTATAGCTAGAATAATAGCTATGGACTAATGATTATTTATAAAGCGCTTTGATGTCGCTCGTTTAATCAGCCTTAGGAATCTCTCTCATGCCACAGTTCTTCAGAATCTCGTCACCTCACGGTCTCGCGACAACTGAAAATCTGATGAAAACTCGTCTTTCCAACATTGAAATCCCTCGACCGACCCATTCAAGCGGAATTCGTGTAAACTCAAACATCTCCGTTCAGCACAAAAAATCCAGGGAACAGTTTCAAAGCCGCAAAATTCTAAAGCAGTGCCATCTCTCTGCATCAAAAACGAAAACACTAAGAACCTGGCCCTGAACAGCAGTTCTCAAAGAATATCTCAATCATTCGACCACAACTCACGAAAACGATCAAAGTACAGCGGAGAAAAGCCAGTCGTATTATGCTCAATCTACACCTTAAAATATCTTCCCTTAAAATATCTTCCCTTAAAATTAAGTACACCCTCTTCGCCGAATTCCTGATGATTCCATTCCCCGAGCTTTCATGGGCAATTGAAAAGCGAATTTTGTGATTGGTTCTGATCCTTTTTCTCAAAAGAATTAGTGTCTCTCGATGATATTAAAGAAAAAATAAGTGATTTGCAGAATGATCTTGGTCCTTCTGATAAGGTGCAGGCATGGTATGAGTTAGTGAATGGTGTGAGAGAAGATAATAAGCGTGTTTAGCCTAAAGTGGATGGTGATGGATCGATCGAGTGTATGATGGATGTACCGCTTTTCAAAAGGAGCTGTCACATGTGTAATTTCTTTTGGCGAGGGATTCTTAAAAGGGAGCGATCATTATTGTAGGAAGGGACCTAATATAAGTGAAAGCTATGAATAGTGGTCTGAAAAGGAGAGTGTATATTGAATTATAGACTGTGATAATAAAGGGCCAAAGCTCGCCACTGGTGCTGATATATACATTGCGCATCACTAAACAGTTGATTTTCCACTTCTACCTATACTCGCCCCTGAATCTCAACTACTAAGAAAAAGTAACCGAAACAACCGTCTCTCCATCCTTCAAATCAACACCCCATCCACCCCTCAAAGCATTCAACCCTGACACAGCCGCCTTACCTACCGAGCCTACCTGCGCGGTTTTCGTAACCCTCAAAATCGTCGAAGCAGCACTTGCCATAGTCGAAACCGTAGCGACACTTGGTGCGATAGTAAGTTTCACAGCTCCATTTGTGTACGCCACACTTGCTATAGCACCAGCATCGACTTCGAATCTGAATCCCAACTGTGCAATGAAGACCTTTCTTCTCACGGCATCTTTTGGCACTACGTTCCATGAAGTGCTAGAGCCGGTGAGTGTGCCACCAAAAGCAACTAGGCCCAGTGTTGTGTCATCAACGACGTAAGTTCCAGAGCCAAGGGCTAGACCAACGAAATTTGGACCGTAGTCTCCGCTGTATGCGTCCCAAGCCATGGTATCTGGCCATGTGTGGAATGCTGCTGATGCAAAGCCCCCGCTGTCGATATTGGATAATGGCCCATTTGTTCCACCATAACCGACTCGAAGTAGATATGTTTCAGTGGGGTTTTGTTCGAAGTATGATAGTAAGGGAAGTGCGTTTAAGCCGGATCCATAGTGATGGCCCATGCGCTCAAATCGCATCAGTTTGCCACCATAACTAATGGTCGTTAGTACGCATCTAGCTTTCGCTGCAATTTGTGTAAACTGCCGAGTACTGTTGACTTACATGAAATCCCAATATCTTCTGGCGTTACCATTCCAGGCCCAATGGCTTACTGCAGGCATATATCCCAAGATCGAGTTAATTGTTTTCGTCACCGTGGTCGTAAGACCGAAGTAGCTGAGAGCGAAGATATATTAGTAATCTCCAGAAACAAATCATAGCTGACTTACTTGGACCAATAGTAAACTCCTTCCTGCCCAGTAGAATCCCAAGCCATCTCACTTCCAAAAGGAACAGCCTCACTGTTCCACAAATTTGCTCTTGTCTTCATTGCAGCGATCACAGCATTCGCAGCAGTCTTGTTGCCTTCGTTCTGCAAATCTTGCAAAACGTACCCCCAAACTGTTTCACCCATTAGCCCTACATCGACGTACCCAGTATCTGGGCCTGTCGCATAGATGATGGTTTCATAGGCCTGACTTAAATACCATTGCCAGCTCTGTTTCGTCACTAATTTTGGGTAGAATCTAGCAACACGATAGAGAGCCCAATAAGCAGCCGTCACATGAACATAATCGTAGGTTCTTCCAGTACCGTAAGCTGAGTCCCTGTTCCAGCTCCACCAATTCCCCCAATCTATTGATGATGAATAACTGTATGAAACTGCACCTGGCTGGTAGTAAAAGACGCTCATTTTGACGGTATAATTGGAGTTCTGAATGTTGCCCCATAAAGTTTTTGTAGCAAATTCCTCCAATTTGGTTACTTCTGCGGCGCTGGGTGAGATTGCTTGTTTCATTGTCGCTGTAAGCCAGGAACCAGCTCCTGCTTCATCACTCAATCCAGCAATCCAGACTCTGGGGTCCTGCAGAACTTGAGCATTAACTGAGCGATCATAAGATATAACTGATGGTCCTCTACCAAAAGGATCACTGCTACTTTCAAGCCACTGATTTGTTGTCAAAAATTTGCCCAACGAAGACACAGCTCCAGGTGCAGACTGGGTAATAACATAATTGACCGTTTGTACAACGCCATCAGCATATATAATTGTTACTCTAACTCTTCCCCAGGCGGATGAGCTAGGTGTGAGAGTATACTTATTTGTGGCGGCCGTTGAAAACTTGAAAGCCCCAGCAGGAGTTGATGTGATGGAAGAGACGGCTGAAGTGTGTTGCAGGAACAATTGAGCTGCAAGATCCTATCAGGAGTCAGTAAACTGTTTGGCCAAGGCTTCACTCCAGGTCAATGAATTGTACTAGGGTGAAAAAAAATGCACAGAATGAAACACCCGAGTAGATTGGGGTATTCAAGAACAGATCTTGGCTTCGGAAAATGCGAAACAAAAGAACCTGTCGTTTACCTGTGGAATAATGTATCCCGGAACACCAATAGCAACGGGTGTTCCTGTATTGGCCACAGTCGATTCAATATTGCTGATGCTGCTTGCAGCTGAAAATCTCAACCCTTTCGTGATTGATTGACCTGCAGCAAGGACTACCGATGTACCTGGATTCCATGGACTCGTTCCCTTCCACTCATTTTGAGTATATGCCAAAGTATAGGTTTCCCAAGAATAGAACCCTTCGAATGTTTGGCTTTGATAGTACAGTGCCGTATTGGAGTCTTCTGCTAAGAATCGCCAACCTTCAAGGGGTGTATGCCCTAACGGTGTCACTACCAGTGCTGGCCCTGTTCCTGACAACGGAGTCACACGCAGATAGCCACCGTCGAGACCAATATTTGGATCCACTAGAGAACACATTTTCTGCGTATCCACTGCTGTTCTGTCCGTAAAAATGCTATTGAACTCAATGGGAAATCCAAGTGCTCCGATTTCAATGCTGCTAGTGGCATGATTGGTTATAGTGAAATTGAGATTGATGTCCGCTCCACTTGTGGACCAGGCTCGTGTGATGCTTAAAGGAATTCCTGATGGTAGCGTTGGTGCAAGATTTGCGGAAGTAGCGCCTGTGGAAGCCACCGCAGCCCTCTCGGCGGCGGAATCGACACTGGTCCACGAACTATTTCCAACAGCTCGATATCTGAGTGTGATGTCGCCAACATGATAGTTGCCATTTTGGCTTCTTTGAGAAAGAACATCAAAAGGCGAGAAATCGAAAGTTGTTAACGCTTGTGGAATCAAGGACGCAAGTGTTTGGCTGGAAGAATTAAGCCTGGCGTTCAAAGCACTGGAGCTAAAAGAAATATATTGACTGGAAACTACGGTGAATATGAGAGTAGACACTCCAACAACCTTGTGAAGAACGAACATAATTCCAGTTGCACCAAAGGCAAGAAAGATGAGTCGAGGTCTCCAAGAGAGAATGAGTTGGAATGGAATACATGGAAATAGGGCAGGGCTTTTATCTCAAACAATAACCATGGTGACAAGGTACAGTAGAGCATTATGTAAATCTTTCAATCGTAGTTGGAGCGCGAATAAGATACACGCCAACGGAATTTACCCGGTGCAGATGCAATTGAACGAAACATAAAAGTGGAAACTTATTGCTGCCGACATCGTGCGGGGTGGTGCGGGGTGGTGTGGAGCGGTATTAACGTCGCAATTGAGTTCTGACAATCATCGGCGGCCTTAATTGACCCCTCATTATCAACCGTATACCTCCTGGTTCTAAAAATGAGTTTATTTCCTTGATTCACTCTCATAAAGTTATTATTGAAAATCTTGAAAACTTCGAAGATATGAAAAAACTCCGAATGTGACGAGGAAAAGTCTAATTTCTCCTAAACTTTGTAAAGCTGTGTAAAAATTCAGAAAAGGAAATGTAGGTCAACTTTTCTTACATTACTTACTCCTCCAATCTCCGTAGATGAAGATCGATAATTAATACGAGAAGAACGAGCGTTTATCCAAGAAAATTCACGCATGCAGAAGTTAGGAAAGAGTCTCGTAGAAGCCGCTTAGCTTAGCATGTGCTCGCTGAACAAGGGAGGTTGTCGAGATACCCCCTCACTTTATCATGGTTTGAACTGTAAAAACTCAAGTAATTCCGCAATCGATCTCATATATTTGCTCTTTGGTAGGTCTGGGAGAGATCCCCGTCAGATTAGAGTTTCGAGACATATCACACCTTATCAATCAACTAGAAGTATTTTGTTGTGAACGAACAATAACGATGAATATCAAAGTACTCACCTGGAATCTCCAATGAAAAATGCCAGAACTCGTTTGTAACACCTCAAGCATACTCTCTGACTATAATAATACCATAGTCATCCAGATCATAGAGACGACCTAGTATTGGCCCGTAGTCTAGCAGGATTATACGTTATCTGTATGTATTTCAGTTAATTCTTCGATTTTGAGTTCTATTTCATGCTACTTTGGGTCCCGAAGAATGCACTTGCGACTCTTCTGGATTTATTACTCCCATTGCACTCCTACAGAATCTTAATCCACGTAAAATGAACCCAACTGAAAGAATAAGCTGGTCGCTCTGATCACAATTTTCACTTGCGGAAAAATGTGAGGGGATGCAAATTGCGTTGGTCGTCTAGGTAAGAAAGAAGAGTGATGGCTTACGTAAGGTTAATATCCTTATCCAATGCTCCGCTTCCGATAAGTTGCAAAAATAATTTCGTCTCTTGAGCAAATTGCAAATTGAACTTCAGTAAACAAAACAAACAACCTCTTTCTATCGTCTTTATTTTCACAACGTCAATTTCAACGATGAAGCGCAAACTTGATGCCAATGATGTTCCTGTACCAACAGAAGAATCAGAGACTTCAAATGGCAAAGCTACTTTCGCTAGCCTAGGATTGGATGCGCGTTTGCTTCAAGGAATCGCGAAGCAGAACTTTCAATCACCAACGCTGGTACAGAGCAAAGCAATCCCGCTCACATTGGAAGGACGCGACATACTGGCTAGAGCTAAGACTGGATCTGGAAAGACTGCCGCGTACTTACTACCAATTCTTCATTCGATATTGAAGCGAAAGGAGGTGAGCTGGAAAGGCCTCATAAGAAGGAGTCAAACTGACAGTTGTAGCTTTCCCCCGCCCAATGCACATCCGCCCTCATTCTTGTACCTACCAGAGAACTCGCAGATCAAGTCTACAAAACAGTTGAATCTTTTACGGCATTCTGCGCGAAAGATGTCC
Source organism: Sclerotinia trifoliorum (assembly GCA_905066765.1). Taxonomy (NCBI): domain Eukaryota; kingdom Fungi; phylum Ascomycota; class Leotiomycetes; order Helotiales; family Sclerotiniaceae; genus Sclerotinia; species Sclerotinia trifoliorum. The sequence goes on from CAJHIA010000021.1 coordinate 1,440,564, forward strand.
GAGCAGTCAACCTGACACAGCGAGTTTCCGATGCAGTTCAGCGATCACTTCTCGCAGATTCCCCAGATATCGTTATTGCGACACCGGCCAGAGCTTCTCTGAATGCCAACACCTCAGCGCTCTCACTCACAAATCTTACACACATAGTGATTGATGAGGCCGATTTAGTATTATCCTATGGTTATGATGAGGATTTGCAAAATGTTGCCAAAATCATGCCCAAGGGAGTCCAGACTGTTTTGATGAGTGCCACGTTGACAAGTGAGGTCGAAACTTTGAAAGGACTTTTTTGTAGGAACCCAGAGGTATTGAAATTAGAAGAAGCAGAGGATGAAGGAAAGGGTGTTAGTCAATTCGTTGTGAAGTAAGTTTATGCGGACTTTTTGTGCTATCCATGTTAACAGGTAACAGATGCGCCGAAGACGAGAAGTTCCTCCTGGTATACGTTATATTCAAATTGAAACTTATAAAAGGCAAATGCATCATATTTGTTGGCGACATTGACAGGTGTTATCGATTAAAATTATTTTTGGAGCAATTCGGAACAAGGAGCTGTATCCTCAACTCGCAATTACCTGTCAACTCACGTATCCACGTCGTCGAAGAATTCAACAAGAACGTTTATGATATTATCATTGCTTCGGATGAGCATGAAGTTTTGGGAGACGAGGATGAGCCCAAACCCGAGGAAACTGAAGAGGTTGAGGCGGATGACGCTGGTGGAGAGAAAGAAGATGCCAAGGATGTGAAGAAGGAAAGCAAGCAACCATCGAAGAAGAAGCAAAAGACTGGAAAGAAAGACAAAGAGTACGGAGTATCGCGAGGAATTGATTTCAAGAATGTTGCCTGCGTACTTAACTTTGATCTCCCAACATCATCCAAGTCATACACCCACAGAATTGGCCGAACTGCCCGAGCAGGCCAGACTGGTATGGCACTATCCTTCGTCATACCATCTGAACTATACCGAAAGCACAAACCGACCAGCATCGAATCAGCGAAAGACGACGAGAAAGTACTAGCGAAGATTATTAAGCACCAAGCAAAGAAGGGCAAGGAAGTTAAACCATATAATTTTGATATGAAGCAAGTGGATGCTTTTCGGTACAGAATGGGCGATGCGCTACGAGCTGTTACTAGTATCGCGGTGCAGGAGGCCAAGACTCGGGAGATCAGACAGGAACTGATGAAGAGCGAGAAGCTTAAACGCCATTTTGAAGAGAACCCAGGTGATTTATACCATCTTCGTCACGATGGTGAACTACGACCTGCTCGCGTACAAGCACATTTGAAACATGTGCCAGATTATCTCCTCCCGAAAGAAGGCAAGAAAGGAATAACAGGTGGAGATATTGGATTCGTAGGAATGCACAAAACGACGGAAAATAGAATTAGGAAGGCTAGGGCGGCGAACAAGGCGAAGGGACGTGGGAAGGGAAGGAAACCAGATCCATTGAAAACTTTCAAGGCGAAGTCGAAAAAATAATTAGCTAGTACTGTATTGAATAAGGTACCATTTTGTCAGGCTCACGGTAAAGATGTTGTGATGCGAGTTTGTTTTCAAGGCAGCAACCGGTGTTTGTGACGCAGGAGCCATTTGCTCTGATTGAGGGAAGACCTTCAAGCATGATGCAACTCTCATGATACATGGAACTAAAGGTGCGCGGAGTTCGAACTACGCAGAACTCAAAAATGATATTCATTAGGATATTTTATTTCCATCCAGACCCCATGGCTTATTCAAGTACAATATGCGAGTGATCATATATAAGTTCTTGGATATTGAGCAGTGGTGGTAGAAGATTTACCAATGTAGAGTTGCACGTGTCTCGGTCCAACCATATCCCTCAGCGGGGCTTTTTTTCACGTGATTGATTATTCTGTTGCATTTCTGAAAAATGATAACGTCTTTTTAGGAAAATCTAAAAAACCAAAACTTCGGAGGATTGAGAAAATGATCAATCATGTGATCGATCATTTTGTTGCATGTCTGAGAAATGATAACGTCCTTTTAGGAAAATCTAAAAAACCAAAAATTCAAAATTGAGAAAATGGTCGATCACGTGTTGGTCTATTGAGTGGGGGTATTCTCCTTCAGCTCGTCAATCAATGTGAGTGAGATCTTACATTGAAGTTCAAGTTGAAATTTCAATCATTGAGGGTGCAGTGCACACATGACAAAGTTTTGGTCAAAGAAAAGCCAAACGGATATTTAAAGAAAGATCTACAAGAGGCTTGGACTTGCAGCTATTCTTGTCTAATTTGATCTTAACAAGGTTGCTGGCATAGGTTAGCTTGCTTGAGATGATGATGTGCCATTGACGGTTTTGTGTAGATATGAAGCGGGACTGTCTTAAGGCTGTTAAATACCTACCCTTGACTTTTTGAGTCCATGATGGGTGGATTTCCCGCGCTCGTATCTGCGCCTATCAGTGCGACTAGACTAGCATCTCTAGCTAGCAGGTCGACTCCGAGACGTTATACAACAAAATCGAGCTACCACCACTCCTTACTTGTACCTCCATTTGTTTCAACACTGTATATTTGAGGTGTATTCGTTGTGCTTCTTTTCATATGAGATGCGTGCGTTTTCAAGCTCATACTTGTCAATGATTTGGTTGATGTTTAAGTTCAGTACAGCGATCGACGTTCTAGTGGGAGTCAGCCAATGAGCAATGCTTTGGTAGATACGAGTATATGTTGCTCCGATAGCACAAGTAGTTCCGTGCTTTTGGGGTTAAAACGAGAGTGTTGGGGTAAGATAATCCGTGTTTCAATAAGTGTTGAACATAACACCGTCCTCCTTCCAGGTCGTTTTACTTCGAACACATCTCCTTTGAAATCAGAAAGTATAAAATGATAATTATAGGGTCTATGTCGGCCTGTAATGGCCCGGTGAGGTGGTTTGAGAAGGGAGATGGCTGTAAATATGCTGTGAATCAAAGCCCGGTGAGGTTTAACATAAGGAATAGTACCCTATAATGTACTTACAAATATTTATTTGAAAACCATTCACTGTTCGGTTTCTTACAAAAAAAGCTTTTTCTTATTCTATAGAAGTCATGGGACAAGCAAGGATGGTACAATCAATCCCTCGGCCATGAAATGAGACTCGAGTCTGGACAATCAGACTTCCAGCTTTAAATTCAGATGATAGTCTAAGGATAGGATACATTAGGTCAGGTGAGGATTGGACGTAAAAGAAATTATTTTCTCACATCTCCTTAAGGAAATGTCAAATTGTGAATTATAGTTTTCTGAAATCAAGAAGCATATATTGTACTCTCAAGTTGACTTTACATTGCACTTTTCAACGCTGACATTTATCCTCTGCATCAAAGCTTATGCATCTTGACACACGATTTCCGCCATTTGGCATCGAACTTACTTGTTCGGAGGTTTTTCCTTTCTTAAAAATTCTATTTTAGGGTTAACTGGTGTGTTGAGACATGTGTTACGGATACACCGAAGATCGTTTAATTCATCTGTGTACTAATTTAATGAATCTGCGGTGCCTTCCTTCACGTTTCAGGGGAGAATAGAGGGACGGCAGTGTATTCTATGGGCATTTATGATGTTGCCAATGATTTAGGTTCATGCTCATGCTCCGATGAAGCGTAGACATACATACCTCAATGATAACTCATGATCGATAAAAACATCCTTTCTCCATTCACCAAATGAAGTCTGATGAAGATTATCAACTCTGGTACAGTCATGATTCCTACTTCTATTCCCGCATTTCAACCTTGTAAACTTTGGACGAAGGCATGTTTATGATCAGGAGCAGAGTAAATAACTGTTAGAAATTTATCTAGGTCATCTACAAAGGTATGAATTCACTCAACAAAATCTCGTTTAATTCACTCAAATGAACTGTGGGGCGGGATCGAGGTCTATTCATCTAAAGATTTCCCCTCCTTAGCTTTCACCTTTTCCTTAGACTTGGAGCTAACCTATTCAAACTACATTATTCTCTGTCCACCTGTTGTTTTTCAAAGCTAGTCTATCTTTTCGGAGGCGCTGGACGCCGCATCAACTAACTTTACTAGCTTCCTTCCTACAATCTTAACCTTATGAGTATGCTTCCCGGCTTTCATACTACTACCACACAACAAAAACAACAACGATCAAGCAAGTGCCTCTCTTTTTCCAAGTCAAATCAACACTCTTCGTCTTCCAATCTGTTTCTCTATCAGCATTTACTGACGTTGCCTGATATAGCATTCGTCATCTTGGGCTCGGTGTCGTTATTGCTCTCAATTCGCTATCCTGACATCTTCTTCTCCCACATATTGATCATTACCCCGCACTTGAAGAGCACAATCCCCTCCAAAATTTATTCCAATTATACTGGCAGGCCGTCAGGTACGACGAACCCAAGCCACAGTCTTTTAAGTTCTACCAACATTTAACATCCGCATATTTTATCATTATCAGATCCCCGCTCTTATCACTTTCACCTTTCAAGAACCTTCCGGAGATCATTTATGTCAAAAATGGAGCTGGACGATAGTTGGGATCCTGATCCTTTGCCAAACAGCAGGGTAAGGAACCATTCTCAGCCTCGTTTCAAAGGGCAAGCGGCGCGCGACTCTAAGATGAAATCTCAATACTATCAACACTCGCAAACTTCTTACCCACAGCACAGCGATCGCAATGCGCTAATTAACCTTGATGATGAGTCGTCCGATGATGAAAGCTCATCTAATGGATACCCCTTCCTCGTGCAACAACCACAAGTTACTCGTAAGAGAATGAAAAGTCCCATTCAGCATGTGCCAGATAGACGGAAACGGCATCAGAGCGAACACGCGAGTGGGACTGGTCGCGATCGCAAAACAAACACAGAAGCCATGCATGATCACTATCCACAGGTCTCGCAGCCTCGTAAAAAATCGGTACTCCGCAATGACACTCGATATAAAACTCCTGTTAACAATAATCATAATGGATATCTCGATGTCGAAAACACCTTCCCAAAAAGTAGAAAGTCAGATCCGCGTAGACATTCACGTGCAGAGGATGCACATCAAGATCAATTCTATATGGAAAAGGAAGATTTCGGTGAGCAATTCGTTAGGGAATCTAGTTTTATTGCTTATCGAGGCAATTCCTTCGCGAAGAGACGGATGAAAGAAGAGCGAGTTTACAATTCTGTGCCACCTAGCACTTTCTCTCATGAACCGACTAGCCAATATCATCAAAAATCTACAAGGGCAAACCACGAGCCAGTGGTCACACCAAAGACAAAGCAGCGTCTTGATTATTCTCGTGCGCAAAGTGTTGGCCCGAGGAGTCCATATGACGATGGTCTAAATTTGTACCCAGGCACCGAAAATGGTATGCCTAGTGCTAGCAATCGGAGAAAAAGACAGGAGCTCCAGCTTGCCTCACCAATTTGGCAAGGCCGTGAATGTGCTTTGCAGGAACCTTCATCTTTGCACAGAAAGCAAGGGAACAATGAAAAGCTTACCTTTGCGAACTCGATTTCACCTGCCCCAAGGAACCCATCAGTGAGAAGCAGGTCCGTTGCTCTTAGTGGAACGCAAGCCGTTACAAACCAGCCCAAAAAATACAATTATGGTTTTATTGATGATGACGATATCAATGAAACACCGCTGGAGGAAGCACTTCAGGGCAGGCCAAACTTCCAGACGAAAATTCAGAACACCCCGATGAACCTTATGAAAGCTTTACCAAAGTCCAGTGCATTTCGAAGGAGCGATTCTGAAGCAGCAAAACAAATCTATCAAAGTCCTTCTAGAGGTTTGAATGGAGCAGTCGCTTCAAGTATCACCATTGATCTCGTGACGCCTGAAAAAGCTGTCAATTTACGTGCTTCGATGCCTTTCATACCTCAACATTGGACTCCGGCAAGAAGAGGTCCTATCAAAGTCTCTAACGCTCGAGAAAACTTTATGCAGGATGGCCCTGGTGCTAATGAGGTTGAAAATTTAACGGAGGATGTTCAGGAACGACAAGCAGTTACCTTTAGCACTAGTAAAGTACAATGCCCTGAAGAAATTGCTCGACAGAGACAAGCAGCGGAGAAAATTGTCCAGAAAGAGCTCAACGCCGATCTTGAGGCTCTACAAAGAGATCTTTTCGGGGAAGTTGTTAGTGAGACCGAGGAGGAAAAGCGAGAACGCGATGAGGCAAAACGTCTTCAAGCTAAGAGATCGCGAGAAGCCAAGAAGAAACAAGATGCCATTGATGCCAATAATGCCAAGGCCAAACGACAGGAGAATGAATTGAAGGCTCAAAAAGAGCGTGATAAGAAGGGTGCTGAGCAGCGTGAGAAAAACAAAGACGTTGCCTTAAAAAAAGCTAACCGCGACGCTGATCGCAATCATCAGTCTTTGAGGGAAGCACAGGACGCAGAAAAGAGACGCAAAGATGTCATCAACAAGTTACAGACGAAAAAAGAAGAAATGGCTGCGCTGAAAGTCCTCGAGGAACAAAAGCAGATTTCGGATAGGGAAAACAGAGAGCGCGCTGATCAAATGAATAAAATAGAACGCAACCTTCAAAAGCTTGCTGCTCAGATGACAGCACAAGTAGCTGCCTCGTTAAAACCTGCGAGGAAGTCTGCGAATGAGAATGGCACTACGATCGCAGACACTTCAGCTCCGCAAGCCACGATTCCAACAAGCATGGACGTCGATAACGAAGATTCATTGTTCCTTCCAGAGACGCAAATAACACCTGCTGAAGCTTCTTTAGATGTACCGCTCACAAGCCAACCTCAGATCCCGGAAGCCGTTCATAGCGACTCAAATATGGTCCCATCTGTAGAGGAAGATCAAGCCCCCGCTAGTATTGCCGAGATCTTTGCCAAGACCATACCAGATACTAGTGGTGGCAACGTTCTTGAAGACAGAGAAGCGGAACGTGAAGCTGCTCGCAAAAAGAGATTAGATGAACATGCAGCTGCAAAACGAAAGCGTGAGAAATCTGTAGCCGCTGATCCAAGTACAAACACCGCTACTAAAGCTGCTCCTAGGACGATTTCAAAACCACCATCAAAGGCTGCAGCTAAGGAAAATGAGAAAAAATGTACCGAGTCTTTGGTGAAGTCGCTAGGCAGTTCGGTGTTCAATATGCAACTGAAACCTCTACATGGACTAGATGCTTTTGTACCTCGCGAACAGCCAAAAAATATTAATACTGTCAGTGAGAAGGACAATACAGAAACCCCAGTCCTGAAATCATGCCCGCTTCCATTACCTCCACCTCCTCCGAAACCTACTGCCGCTTCAATTAGACCAGAAACCAAGCTTATTTCACAAGCAGAACAAGATGAAATTGAAGCTAGTCGGAAGAAAACCCAATCCGAAGCAAGAGCTCGGAAAGATGCTTTGAAAAAGCAAAAATCAGATGCAAGAAAGGACGAAATTTATCAGAAGAAGACAGTTGAATATCGCAGAAAGAAAGAAAAAGAGTTTAGGGATAAGGCTCGCCAAGATGGTAAGGAGCTTGGTGAGTTTGAGCTGCAAACCATGCTTGACAAGCTCATGGAGAAGCGAGAAGTGTGATTCCTCACTGAAATTTTGATATACTCATGCTAATCAGGATTCCAGCGAGACAAAAACAGAAGAAATATACGTCGTTCGGGAGGAAAACCTCCAGGTGAGCATGAGAATGACGCCGTTTCAAATTCTAGTCTGCCCAATGGACTCGGTACGGCCGCGCAAGTTTCGTCTTCAGATACTGCCAGCGAATACAATCACGTGGAAGAATATGACGATCCTGAGGCGCAGGCTCTAAAAGAGCATGAAGTCAGAACAGCCGAAAGCTTGAAGGCATTGGCTGAATCGCATGCCGCTCGACGTTCCCAAATATCACCAGTGAAGGAATTAGGACCACTCTTTAGCGACTCATCATCCTCTGAGTCCGAGGAGGATCCTGATGATGAAGAAACGACACAGCGTTACATCGAAAATGTCCGGAAAAACGCTGCTGTTACCAAAGCTACCAACACCTGTAACGAAGTAGAAACTCCGACTGTGGAAGAGGTCGATCTCGAGAAAGATTTCGAAGCAGCCTTCGAAGAAGAGCTGCTTATTGAAAGAGGAACCGAGACAACAGCCGCTGCACTAAACCCCGATGGTCATAGTGCGCAGTTTGTCGAACCAATGCCTGATATGACTTCATACTTTGAAGAATCATTATCTCAACGGTCCTCTTTCACTTTAGCAGAGCAACTGACACAGCTCACAATACCTAGCCAAATATCCCAGCCAGAGCGTGACGAGCCTCAAAAGCCCTCATCATATTCCATGGTCAACGTATATATGGTAATGACGCAAGTAATTTTTCACGAACATGAAGACGAAGCCGCCCTCAAGAAGAAGTTTTTTGATGTCGATAAGGCGAACAGATATGCTCAGTCTCTCGTCAACGAATACAGGACCAAAAAGTACATGCAGCAAGAGATTGTGGAGAAGTGGGACAAGGAGTACAAATATTCCTGTCAAATCATTCACAATGACCACAAAATCACCAAGGTCTTCGTCCAAGCTATCCCAATGAATCCCAAAGATATCGATAAATTTGATCCACGACAGATTAATCCTAGATTTGCCAATCAATACTACACGGTTGGATATGAGAAGATAATCGAGAAACTTGACCCTGAGACCCAGAAGGTCTGTAGGATAGAGCGGACCACTGGAGTTATTGATGACAACAAACTTTACACAGCGTTGGAGATGGCTAATCATGCCGCCGCCGAGTACCTCCTCGAGAACATCAAACCTGAGGGGGAAGTGGAAGAACATAATACCTTGTATTACGAACAAGTCCTTCCACAAGTAAGGACAGGGAGAGACGATTGCACGAATGGAGACGAAATGTTTCATTGCGATTTGGATAACGAAATGATTCCTTGGGCGGACTTCAAATCCTTTGAGGTTAAAGTGCAATCCTCTAAGACTGAGGGGCCTATTAATTAAACGCCAATATCACGATCTCGGTGGTGGGTCAATATACGTTAACGTCAATGGCACCTGGCTTTTTGAGAAATAATCCCTAGTTTGATTTTTCACCACCACGCCACTTTTTACTTTCACCAAATTACACTTTACAAGAATTAATAACCAACATCTTCGAACATGTCATTTCCATTACAAAATTTCACATTTCATACGTTTATCGCAGACAATATCAATCATTTCAGGAATATCTCACAAACTTCAACCCTTCGAATCCCGAGAAAACAGCAATTTCAACCTACGCTTTACGCACCAAAGTTTCCTATCTTATATTATTATTATTGTTACTCCAATGCATCAAAATCAAAATCAAAATCAACAACAAATCACGCACAAACCAAATCGCAATAGCCTGATCTTAGAGATCACTACTAAATAACCCAAAATAAAACCAAAATACAGTCAGAAAAGAAGTGCAGAAGTTAGTTCAACCATTAGACGTTCAAGGGTAGTAATGACACGAACGACTCTTGGGGGACTTATCTATGAGTTTATTTCTTGCTGTTTATAAATAGGGAGGGCGTGAGATTGTGGTATTTTATTTTAGCTTGCTTATACCTTTTTGGTTCTAGGGGGGGCGGGGGGAGTTCCCGTAGCTTTTATAAAGGGGGTGGGTGGATAATGGGACGGGAGAACGGTAAGGGCTTGCGGGAAGAAAGCACATGGATTGAGGGAAGCTACGTGTGGGTGAGAGCTCCATCAAAGAGGATGGAGGAACATGAGGGCGATCTTTTCTTTATCTAGGAACTCTTTTCTCATCGTTCTTTTTCATAGCAAAAAAAAATGTTAACTGCTGCCTCTTTCACTACTTAGGTTGTTATCGTCGAATTCTTTAACTTTCGTGATATTAGTTGATTACGTGACAAGCTAAAGGGAATCTTTTGATTCTGAGATGACATTTATCGAGAATCCAAAGATGCAAGTCCTCAGTTGGGTAATAATTTCAGAGAATTTGCGTTTCCAGATCATTTCCAACCGATTACTCTAAGTTATGGAGTAAAGGTTAGGAAGTAAAAAATGCTATTCACCCATTCAACACATTCACTTTCTCGGTATACAGATTTCCAGTAAAAAGACCATTGTGACAATGGCAACGAAGGATGATAGTAATAACCGCTTTTATATAGATTTTGGACAGATTCAACTTCTGAAGAGGATAGGAAACAGCTTAAGTTTTTATGACGAATTCAATGTTAAAACAAAATCTGGAGGGATTTGTGGACTAAATACTGTGATGTATTCATGCATATTGCAAGAATAGGATGGATAAATTGGCAGGTGAGCTGGATTATATAGAAAGAGCCGAGGTATTAGAGGTGGAGGAGTATTGGTGAATTATATGCTTATATTAGATGAGGAGCCAAACGATGGAATAACATATTCAATGCGGAGGTTAAAGAAGAGAGGGATCTTGGGGATATTCCCTATGTTGCTTCCACCTGAATCCTCATATCTTTCTATTACTTTACCTGCTCAAATCACCCTTGTCCATAACCCAATATATGAAATTAGCTTTTGCGACAGCAAGAAGTTTTGCACACAAGTGATAATACAAATTCTAACAATAATCCCCCAACATCCCACCACCGCAAGACAAAGCGATAGATAAGCTAAGATCGAGCCCTACCTTAAATACTAAAAATTAAGCACAAGACGAGCTCGACTTTACAAAATTAATACCACAGACTTCCCTACATCACTTTTCGAGCCTTTGACTTGTATTGTCTGGCAAGTCTTTCAAATTTCTTTGATACATTCATTTCTTTTATAGCCAGTTACCCGTAAGAAAAACCAGCAGCTTGCTCACCCCGCCTCCCCCCCTCTTTCACCCAAAGGAGTGAATCCTCAAATATCTTATCTCTAAAATTGAAATTACGAATGCGATTTGTTAATTAGACCAAAGTTTGTTGATCTAGAATACTCTTGGCCAGCCAGAGAACATATAAAGCTACACAATAGTATCTTCTTGGCGTGATAATCCTAGACTGTGATGCATTTCATTGATTTCTAGAATTAACCAAGGCGGAACTATGCATCTTTCCCGAAACTGCAGGTAGAACATCTTCATACATTCCCGTGAGGTAGATTTATGCCACGTTAGCCCTGTCCATGAGTTGTAATTTGAAGATGACAATAATTATTGTATTCCATCAACAGCAATGAACGGAAATACCGATGATAAAATTATCGAGACGGGAAGTGCGGGTTGATTAAAGGTCGAGGAAATCAAGCTGGTGCAGTGCAAAATAGAGATGGCGATGGGATATAACACGGCCTTGGCAATTACTACCAGGACCACAGCTAGAGGTATTCTACCCAAAGACACTGCACGAGATTTAGCCCCTATATACAGCATCCTCTCTTCCAGGCACAGCTGCCGTGTCTAACGAAATGACGTTGGAGGCAGATATCATGGATGAATTGAATCTTTTAAGTTTTACTGGGAGTTGAGCATTACAATATAAGCAAATGTGAAAAATTCCTTTATGAAAATTCAAAATACATGACTTCGTCTCAGTACTAGCAAGACGTTAAGTATTTCCTAACGCGAAATCTCCGCTCGCCACAAGGTATCCACGCCCTCTCCCAATAAAGCGAGTTAAACAAGAGCTAAAGACAATAAATTACACGTTTGGGGAAGCTATCACGGACAAAGCGACGCCGTGGCATAACGTCCCATTACACACATCAGAAACAATAGTTCTCCTCTGAACACACCTACTTTGGAGCCTCTCCATCAACGAAGCTTAACGCATCCTCCTTCCCGACAACACCAATATTACTCGTCTTATTATGGAAAGTGACACCATAACATTTATTAGCCACCAATACCATCTCCGGTCTGAAAGTTGTGCAAATAAATTGTCCACCCATGACTTTTTGTTTCTTGGAACCACCCTCAGCATCTTCATCGTTGTCGGATTCCTCATCTGAATTGTCCTGCGATTGAGAAACTTGTGACTGCTTGGCAGAAATTTCCTTGAGCATTTGGGCAACAGCAGTACGATATTGAGCATCAAGATTGGCATCAATTTCATCGAAGAGGTAAAAAGGAGCCGGGTCACACTGCTGGATCGCAAAAACGAGGGCAAGGGCGCAAAGACCTGCAGAGGCATATTAGTATACTGGACGAAGAGCTTTTAGAGGTCGAAATGACTTACTCTTTTGTCCACCAGATAATTGTTGGATACGTTGCTGATCATCATGTTTACTATTGAAGCTGACACTGATTCCAACTCCAACATAATTCTCAACACTATCACGTGCTTCCTCGTCCGAATCTTCTTCCTCTCTGGCACGTCGATCCGCTTTACGTTGAATGACGAGCCGACCACGACCAGCTGGGACAAGACGTTCGAAAATCTGGGCAAATTCCTTGGAGACTTGCTTGAACGTTCGCTCGATGGCTTCATCCTTACGCTGATCGAGGACTTCAACGAGTTCTTGAATCGATGCCTGGGAATCATCCAGTTCCTTCCTACGCTTGGTCAAGCTATCTCGCTGAGTTGTGAATTGATTGTACTGTTCAAAAGCCTTCTTATTTACATGCTTATATTTCTTGAGAGCTTCCTGAACTTTCTTGAGGCGCGATTGAATCTAACAATGTCAGTATATATGGTATAAGTAGGACCAGGCCATTTGCTTACAGCTTTTGGGTCATAATCCTTGTACTTTTCAAATGCTTCATCGGGCAAAACACCCAAATCACGAATATTTTTGGCGCAATCTGAAGCACTGGTAGTAAGTATGGCCTTTCGAGCAATGCTCCTTTCCATCTTCTTCTGGTGCTTCTCAATCAATACGGCAATCTTCTGTTGTTCGTCCTCTTTTTGACTCTTCTCTTGCTGAAGATTGATGATCTTTGATTCAGCTTCTTCCTGCGAGTTTTCGTTTTCCTGAAGCTTTGTCTCCACAACAGCCGATGCCTTGATGATACGCTTTAATTCTCGTTGAGATTCCTTCAAGTTACCAGTACCACTTCCAGAAGCAAGATCCATTTCTTGATTGTTCAATTGATCAAGCTTAAGTCTAAGATTTTCACGGAGGTCAACCTCGATCAACTGTTTGCGACTCTCAAGTTCTCTTCGATTTCTGCTATGTTCATTCCACTGTTTTTGTAGATCCTGGACGGAAGCATTGAGTTGCTCGAGTTGTCGTTCCTCATTAGCCGTCAAGGCTTTTTTGAAGTCGGACGCGATTTCTGCCTCATAATCGGATATTTTTCGATTATGTTCCTGCAACAATTTGATAACATCTGCTTGATTTTGGAGAAGTTTTTCAAGTTGTGCCTTTTGCCTTTCGAGATGCGACTGTCTTGATCTCAATCCTGATTTCAGTGGATCTAGGCTGTCAACAAATTGGTTCATCTTCTGACTAGCCTTTTGTTCCTCCGTAAATGCGGCTGTAATTTCTTGATCTTTTTGCTCTAATTCCTTTCTAATCTCGTCCTGGCGCACCCTTAAAGTTTCGTACTCATCCCTCCATTTGTTCAGCGCACGGACTGCTTGAAGTCTTGATTCCTTTGGATTAAGATAGCCACCAGTTAAAGCTCCTTTCTTGTTAGTCGTATCACCATCTGGAGTAATGGCATTACACCCATGACTTCTTGCATACTGAGCAGCAATTGTGAGGTTAGGGCAAACAATGGTTTTACCAAAAACTTGCTCGAAGGCTGGCTGATACTTTTTGTCGTACCGAATCTTGCTTAACATCGGTATAGCGTCGGATGCATTTGGTAAGGTGGCTGGTTTCGTTCTGAGTTGACTCAGAGGTACAAATGTAACCCTTCCGCCCTTATCAGCATTCAAGGCATTAATAAGCTGCGTTGCAGTTTCTTCGTTATCGACCACATAGTTAAAAAGACTACTGCCTGCTGTTTGTTCCACTGCTACTCGATAAAGTTCTTCAACTTCGAGGAGTTCTGCTAGAGTGCCGTATGCTCCTTGGATCTTATGCTGTTGCTTGAGACGTCTGACAGTGGCTAAACCACGAGATGTAGCACTATCCATAGTTCTAGACAACTCCGACTCAGCTATACTAACCTCCTTACGAGCATCTTCTATGACCGAGTGAAGCTTTTCATCCTCTCTTCTCAGCAATTTTCTCTCGTCCTGCAACTTTTCCAAGGCATCTTTTGCGGTCGAGACCTCTTCAGCCAAGGCTATCCTATTGCCACTCCATCCATCTAATCGCTCCTGGAGGCCGGATATTTCTGTTTCCAAATTTCGAATTTCAGATTGCACATGCTTTACCTCTTCATCGCCATCAATTCGATTTGCCTTCTGAGATCCGATCGAAGAGTTGAGATCTTCAATTTCCTTTCTCAAAAACTGGTCACGCTCAGCCTTGGTCTTGTATTGGTTGCTGCGAGCTTGCTTAGCGTACAGCCTGCTTCTGCCAGCTTCTGCTTCATCGAGACTCCGTCTAATTTCTCCTTCGCTAGCTTTACGACTTTCGAATTCCGGAAGTAATTGTGCAAGTTCCGCTTCTTTTGAAGCTATCTCCTTCTTAACAGAACTTAATTCTTGCTGATGCCTCACCCGTGCTTGTTCTGTGGACGATTGATTGACAGTTAAAGTTTTGACGTGTAATTCAATCTTGGCTCTCGCCTTTGCGGTGTCTCGTCTGTCCTCCTCCAATTGTCGTCTGTCTACACCAAGAAGCTCTATTTGTCGATTCAATTGTTTTATCTGGGCATCAAGTTGGGCGATGGCTTTTTCTCCCTTCAAGAAAGCATCCCGGTTCTCGTCACCATCGCCACCACCTTGTCTGAACTCATCAATTTCCTCCAACTTTTCGGCAATTGCAACCTGCTCCTGGTGGAAGAAGGCGTATTGTAAACATCGGCGATCTTTGTCTTTTTCTTGGTAGCCTCTCAATTCTTCCTTCTCCTCCTCTAGTTCCGCCAACCGTTCCTTAATGTAGTCTAACAACTCATCAATCTTGGCTCGTTTATTGTTAGTATCTGTCATGATCTTTAAGGACTCGGTACGGCGTTGCTCATAGACTTGCGTTCCAGCTACTTCCTTTAACAAGTTTAATCTTTCGCCATCTTTCATATTTGTAAGTGCTGTAACACGTCCTTGAGGCACAATGTAATACGGATTTGACCGAGAAAATCCTGCGGTCTCTAGAAGATTTAGAACATCGGTTTTCGTAGCATTTTTCTTGTCCAAAGAATATTCATCTTTCTTCAGTCCAATCGTTCGTCGAAGGTAGAGCTCGTTTTTGCCGGTAGGAAATCGTCCATCAGAATTGTCGAAGATAATTTCAACATATGCAGACATAACCGCTGATCCTGAGCCCTCATGAAGTAAAGCCTGTCGCTCTTCCCGGCCCATTTGAGTATATGCATCGCTGAGGACGAATCGAATGGCCGCGAAAAAGTTACTCTTCCCAGAACCATTGCGACCGACGATTACATTTGTTCCTGGTGAGAATTCGTCGATGAGGGTTTGATCCTTGTAGCTACATGAATGTTAACATGTTTCATCCTCTGGAATAGTTGTAAACAAACCTTTTAAAGCCTTGGATATTTATCTGCTTAATGTAAACCATTGCGACCACTTGTCGCCAGCGGGGCAACGTCAATTCCTAGTGGTTATAAAGAGCGCACCAAGTAAGAAGAACTGCTCTCTGGCTGATTCAAATAAGTAAGTAGAATTCCGCCGGAACTGACTGTACAACAGTATTCAATCGAGTTATAATGGGCTAGCTTGTCGCGTCAATAAACTGAAGTTTAGCAAACGCGATAGAGTTCGCGATTCTTAGCGTGGAAAAGTGAGGTCCCACCGCCCGGCAGAAATTCTCCATGACAATTTCAGTCACTTCATTCTTTACCACCACTTTCAAAACACCAAAAGTTGATACCCAAGACGATTTCATTCTGTGTCTTTGAAATATGGCAGATAGCGCTGAGACATCTACATCTATCTCTGGTGTAGCAGCAGGACAAGACCCAACTCACACATATATTCCAAATCAAGGATATGTCCGCCCCGCCACATCAGATGCCCCTCCAATGACGCCGACTTCTGGTGAAAATACAGAATATGCCGCAGATAACGAAGACGATGCATACGATGATTTGTTCGATGAAGAAGATGATGGATACGTTGATGATGTCGATTATGATCCATCCTCTGGTGATCTCACCAAATCGTATAACCGTCAACGCAAGCTCAACGATTCTAACGCCACCAGCGCTCCTCGAATAAATCCTCAGAGACCGGCTGCGAATACCAAGGCAAGTGTCGATGATCAGATCAGCAGTTTGTCAAAACATGCTGCGAAGATTAGATTAGATGGTGGATTCGATGGAGGTCACAAAACACATGGGAAGGATAAATCAGATCGTGCTACGAGTGAACAAGTTTTGGATCCTCGTACACGTATGATTTTACTTCAAATGATCAATAGAGGTATTGTTTCCGAAGTCAATGGATGTTTAAGTACGGGTAAGGAAGCCAACGTATATGGAGCCTTGTCAATCCCTTCAGCGGATGCAGATTCACAACCAATTCACCGGGCTATCAAAGTCTACAAGACTAGTATTTTAGTCTTTAAGGATCGTGATCGTTATGTTACCGGCGAACACAGATTCAGGTCTGGATACAATAAAGGAAATAACAGAGCTATGGTCAAAGTCTGGGCCGAGAAAGAGTTCCGAAATTTAAAACGTCTACACTTGGCTGGAATTCCTTGCCCAGAGCCAGTTCATCTTCGATTACATGTCCTTGTAATGGGTTTCCTAGGTGACAAAAAGGGATGGGCAGCGCCAAGACTTCGAGATGTCGAGCTTTCTGGTGAAGATATCGATGAGCAATGGCGATTACTCTACTTACAACTCATTGGACTCATGCGAAGAATGTACCAATCATGTAAACTTGTTCACGCAGATTTGAGTGAGTATAACGTGTTATACCATCTGAAAAAGCTTTTCATTATCGACGTATCTCAAAGTGTTGAGCACGACCATCCTCGTTCGTTGGAGTTTCTCCGAATGGATATTAAGAACGTCTCAGATTTCTTCAAGCGCAAGAATGTCGAAGTTCTTTCCGAACAAACTATTTACCAATTCATAACTTTCCACGATGGACCAACTCAGGAGCCAGGACTTAGTGAAGCGCTCGAAAAACTACTTATCGAAAGGCCAGAAGAAGCTGTAACTGAAGAGGCCGTCGCCGAGCAAGAAGTCGAAAACGAAGTGTTTCGTCAACAATACATACCACAAACTCTAGAACAAGTCTACGATTTCGAGCGCGACGCCGAGAAAGTAGGTAAAGGCGAAAGAGGTGACCTTGTGTACAGGAACTTGTTGGCTGCAGATAAGATGCCAATGTCTTCAGGCAACGAGGCGGATGCAGAAGATACCGTGGGCGACAGCCAGGCTAGTGATGAGGAGGATGAGGAGGATGAGGAGGGTGATGAGGATGGAGAAGATGGAGATGAAGATGATGACGAGAAGAGATTTGAAAAGGGTACGCCAAGGGGCAAGAGATTTGAGGATAAGGATGCTAAGAAGGTATGTATTGGCATTTTTCCTTCCGCTTTTCGACCTACCACACTCCGTACCACTTATTACGGAATGATGACCCAATTTCCATCCACAAAACATGACGTCCCTTCTGGGACCAGATTACAAATAACGAGAACTTTTTGTCTGACCATACTCAACTATTTCAACTCTCAAACATGGGTTTATAACTTCCGATCACTAATTCATCTTCCCAACAATAGGAACACAAAAAAGCAGTCAAAGAAGAAAAACGCGAAAAGAGGAAAGATAAAATTCCCAAACATCTCAAAAAGAAACTCGTGAGCTCGACGGCAAAACATAAGCACTAGTTTAACGTCGAAAATCAAAGCATAAATTCTCGAACAGAGTCATTAACTCACTACTTTCTTCGCGTGATTTTCATTCCATAACAAATCAAGCTAGTGGGAAGTATCATAAACATTTTTCCTTCCCCCTTTCCCCCTTCCCCTCTCAAGTGTCTAAACGCACCTAGACTTTCAACCCCAAACTGCCACCCCTCACCCTAACCTCCCAAACAAACAAACGAACAAAACACCCGGATGAAGAAAACAAAATCACTTCTCCCTCCCAACCCAATACAACACAACACAATACAATTATATCAAAGTAGTGTTCTACTCCCGCAAAACCTCTTTGATGTAGTGTATAGTTTGTGGTGTATACTTGGGTTAACTACCCTGGAGAAGCTGAGTAGCTTTTACTTTTCACATTCTGGGACTTGCATTCTTGGATTTTGCATCTTGGATCTTATATTTGGGTATAGATTACTTGGGTATAGATTTGAGATTTGATATTTGAGAATTGAGATAGGTTTCCTTAAAAATATGAAAAGTAGGAGATATGCTGATTAAAGAGAGCACTGACGGGTTTGTTGCTTTGTTTGGGGATTCGTTTTTTCTTTTTCCTTTTTTGGGGCGGGGGTTAACTTCGCGGAGGGTAGGAGGGGGTTTGTGGTGAGTGGGGATTGAATTCTATTATTTTTGTTTAACTGGGACTTTGGTTTGGGGGGAAGGGGTGGGGTGTGTTGAGAGATAGACGTAAAGAGGCAGAGAGAGGAGGGAGGAATATGAATGTTGAGTTCCGCGATTCGTGAAATGAAGAGGAATGAGCTTGCTGGTATACACACACAGATGGATTAGATTAGATTAAATTAGATCGAACTACGTTTCAAAATACAAATGAGATATACCATATCATACATATAAATGCATATATAAAATCAACCCTATTTATTCACTATACCCATATAATTGCTTGCGATCTAACTTATAATTTTTATACATTTATAAATCCTAAATTGGCCGTAGCCATATGATATAAACTCCTTATAGTAAAGAAAAAGAAAACCATGTCTCATTATGAAATCGTTCATCTCCATTATATCCACAGTTCCGACCCGTTCATCCACCATCCGTCTATCCACTCATCCGTGCTCCGACCACCACATACATAACATCGTATGGTATTTCATGCCAGTATCTGCTGACCAGTTTTCGTTTCCGTTTCCCTTCGTCCATCCTAAACTCAATCATACAGCATATCCATCCATCCCATCATCATTTTCCCAGATTTATTACTCCCTCCTATACCCACCATTTCTCTTCTTCCTCCTATCCTCTGTGTAATCCGTTTCATTTCCTCTTTCACTACTCAACCCCGGGATAAAACAAGGATAACTCTTATGACCAGTATCGCCATTAACTTCACTATCCTCTCGTACACTAGTCAATTCACTTCCACCCACACTTGATTCCGCGGCCGAATAAGCAGGTGGAGCCAAATGTGCTTGACTTCTACTTTGTTTTCTAGCTTCACGTCTAGCGCGTCTCGCTTCTCGTTCATGGCGCTCCTGTTCTCTCACCGCGGCTGCGTCACGAGCTGATATGAGAGAAGATCCAGCCGCGGAGCTATTATCGTCTCCAACGCGGAAACTGAAATCTCTACGTTGAGCAGCTCTTCCCTTATCCTGGAGTTTCTTGGCTTCGGCTTTGATTCTTTCGTCGTCCGTTATGCTTGAATCAGCTTCGCTCTGTCTTGAACTCTTCTTGGTGGTGTTTTGTCTATTCCAGAAAGTCGAATTTCCGCCATTATCCTTTGTCGAAGGGCGTGGGCCTTGAACTGTACCGACAACCTTTCGAATCTTGTAGTGGTCTTTGTTGTTGCTCTTGTTACTCTTCCTTGGCCTTTCGGGGGGGTTCTCTGGTGTTCTCTCCTGGTTTTGTATAAGTCCGTCGGAGACAGTCGAGCCTTCAGCATTGGTAGATCCTTCCCAGATACTAGACTCGCTCTCCCTGTTCATGCCACCAACTCGTGCTGGTTTCTCATGTCGGTATGCTCGAAGGTCTGCAACATCATCGCCATATTCGGATTCCGGTACATCTCCCAAATCACCTCCACGGAGTCTACTCTTCTTGTTTTTCTTCTCCCTTCTCGGATAATTGACCTCGCTCATTTCGCTGTAAGTAAGCTCACTTTGTGTGCCAAGCGAACTTTCTTCCTCATCGTAGTCCTTATATCTTGACCTCTCCATACCACTTCCCCCCTTCTTACTCTTCTTATTCTTCCTTCCCCATGTACTCCTCTTCTTTTCTCCATGCACTATACTGCCACCTCCAAGATCCGTGGCTTCTGATCCTCCAGAAAGTGTAGTACCATTAGGACCTTTACGTCTCAAGACGGTAGACTTATAATCATCCCAATCATTTTCATGAAAGACAAATCCACCATTCTTGGCGATGAAGAAGAACCATATACCAGTAATAACGAAGCCAGCACCAATTAATCCAAGGACTATGAAGACGAATTTGTTGGGAACATTCTCGAAAGGCGTAACACCACTAGAGGGATCTACCGTGCCGACTCCATCGCGTGCTGTGAGGGTTCTGGTGATGATACTAGGCACAGAGGGTGCATCGTCGGAAGAAAGAGACGCAATTGCGGCGCGTTTGAGATGAGAGGAGACATAAGAGGCGATGACAGGCATGATTGATACGTTTTCGTAGTAATTGTCGTGAATTGCGTTGGTTTTTGCGATGCTGCGAGTTGTATTAACTCCAACCAAGTGCAGCTTCGCACCATCCACAGATAATAAAAGGTTATTGTGAATTGAATATTCGTCAACTGGGCTTGTTGTATTGTGAAATTATCGAATGTCGAGTGAAAATAGTTGTAAGACTACAAAGCCTTCATCAAGAAATGGAATTTCTGTGTTGTGTGAAAGTGCCAACTCATGGCTCCATAGTAGAAAAGACGAGGCTGGGAAAAAGCGGGAGGTTGGTTTATCATTTGTTTACACAGCAACCAGCCCCGCAACCAATTTATTTTTGGCCATGATTCTCGCTTCCAAGCCCAAGCTAAGGACAGTAAGTGTCTCCAGCGTTTAACATTCTCAGAGCCTCAGCATTTCCAAGGCAATATGAAATCCAGACATCACGACCAATCCATGTTAAAGAATGGGCCTTGCGCATATGCACGAAATAGATGAATGGTTCCGATGCATGAAGCATTGAGGATATGATATTGTTTTAAGGCTGAGAGTGGGCTACTTTCACTTTTCTCAATATTGGGTCCAGAAAGTTCAACAGCGATTATCAAATTGATGCATATCTACGAGCAGGTATTGGCTTCCAAAGGATACACGTTGCACTCGGCTCGATACATGAAATCTGAATCATCCATAGAAAGACTTTTGCATTGCCATTGCTTGCTTCTTTCTTCCTCTCTGAAAATTAACATAGGTTATCCTATCATTCATGTTATCAAAACTTCATTTCTATGACCAAGTACGCCATATTAGCCTCCTCACTGCAAACCCGCTCAAAGGACTCAATTCAGAGACGGACAAACTCCCAACTTCCAAATTTCATATCCAGAAAGGGCGCATTACATATCTTGGGGGGCAGCTTTTTTATTATCATAAGGTGGCTTGCTGCCCAATCATTCAAATCTGGTCGTCATTGGGTTAGACAGACACCCTCAAGTCCCGAAATTCAAGCACCATCTTTTTCCCTCTATCACTATCTCCAACGCATTTCTTCTCATTAGTATCCGCTTCACCATGCATGCCATTGTACATTTGATTCGTCATGAAAAGGTTAGTCACTCTCCCTATCCCAAAGTCCATGTCGGAACAGGAGAATGATCAGAGTTAAGCAAGCTCTTTTAGTCTGTGCATAAGGCACCCGGTGTCTACGAAAGACTGGCCTGTTTCATGTGCGATCCAGATCTGACTATAGAGGGCCGTGAAAATTGCCGGATATTTGCAAAGAACTTTTCTTCGGATACTAACTACATCACTCATATATGGTGTTCACCCATGAAAAGAACCATTAATACTGCACTTTTATCCTTCAAAGATGTCATCGCTAGAGGTGTGAAGGTTCAAGCTATGGATTTGCTTCAAAATCGGGATGCTTCTGCAAACGGTATAGGAATGGACAAAGAAGACCTACAGAAACACTTCGGCGAACAAGTAGATTTTGATAAAGTAGAGAAAGGATGGAATGAGAAATTTGTTGGTAAATGGGCTCCGGGAAATCAGGATTGGAAAATGCCGGCCTTGAAGATGGCGCTTAAAGATTTACGGTCCACTACCAATGTGGCCGAAGTTGTGATTGTCAGTCATGGAAGTCTTCTTGATGATTTGACTCATCTGA
The DNA here is from genome assembly GCA_905066765.1 of Sclerotinia trifoliorum. Lineage (NCBI taxonomy): Eukaryota > Fungi > Ascomycota > Leotiomycetes > Helotiales > Sclerotiniaceae > Sclerotinia > Sclerotinia trifoliorum. The sequence goes on from CAJHIA010000021.1 coordinate 1,462,754, forward strand.
GAGGTGACTACAGTAGGTTAAGTGTCAAATAACACCAGGGATAGAAGGGCTGATACATCTGAGGACATAGGACGTAGTTGGCGTGGTGAAGTCCGCAGCTATCTGATCAATGATCTCGGGGAACCTTGTCAGTTACTAAATAGGAATGCCCTCAAACAGTACAGATCGCATGCTACAGACGATCAGACAATACCAAAAGCAGATCAAGATCTGCCCAACACCAACGATCCTGACCAGTCGAGACTAGCGGTTGCATTAAATCCTTCAGCATCCAAGGACTCTGGAGAAGCCCTGGTGGAAATCAACCTGGTTAATGAAGCCATTCCACGAACCATCCCCACAACGGTAAAGATTCTAGAAACCGCAAAACAACCAGAAAACAATCCAACTACATCGGCACAGCCTCTCCAACAAGATACAACAGCAATCACACTAAAACGAGTTTGCCCACAAGAGTTCAAAGCAGAACCAATACACACCTCGAAAAAGATATCTAGAGCGGTCGAAGGAACTAACAAATTAATGGGAATTTGGAGCATGAGCGACCATGATATCGCTAGGAAGGTAATGAAAAATGAATGGATGTGGATCAAGGAACAAGTGTCGGTACAATTAACGATGAACAAGGCAAAGCTCGAGAACACCCACTCATCAGATGGTAATGAAATAAAAGAAAGTGAGAGTGAGATTGTAGTCGCTGTGTAGGTTAATGAACTAGATAGCTATATTCTATTCTATCCAATTCAATCCAATTCAAAGTTTGAATACAATACAAATCTCAATGCTCTAGAACAGATAGGAATACAAAAGACATCCCTCCATCACGCCCAGAAAATCAACATATCCATGTTTTCGACGTACGTATAGTATAGTATAGTATAGTATAGTATAGTATAGTATAGTATAGTATAGTATAGTAAGTACTTGAGGCAAAGGAATTTGGTTTTATCAGGTACCTATATATTTCTATCTTTATCTTTATCTCTATCTCTATCTTTATTTTTATTTACTATCTACCCGGATAATAATAAGAATGATTTTATTAATATATATATATATATATAAATAAAGATAATTTTTTTTATTTTTTTATATTAACATGCGTCGGCTTTTATTTGACAATAAAAAGAGATAATGTTAATTCACTTTAGATAGGTATCCGGAATAGAAAATATAAGGGGGTATCATATTTTAAAACTATGCTAAAGCTATCCTAAAGTTATCATGTCACTATAAATATCAATCAATCAATCCAATCAATCCAATCCAATAATCCTACCAATCGCAATCCTAAAAGCATCTGATCCCCATTTGAATAGATAAAACTTTGACCTGAACCCCCAGCTCAAATCAAAGGTATCCCTATCCATCCGCCCGTCCGCCCGTCGCCCATCCATCCATCCATCCATCCATCCACCCATACATCCATTTGTCCATTTATCCATTTCCCCTTCCCATCCTTCACAATATCATACCATTCCAGATCATGTACCAGCCATGTACGCCCAAACCCAATTCTTAAAACAGATCTCTCCAAATTCCTATCTTACATGCTGCCATTGCTAGCAAATATGCATGCATCTGTCTTTCATCCCAATCCTAATCCCAACACTCAAACCAGAATCAAAAGAATCGCTAAAAGTGAAGATAAAAGAAATTTAAAACATTCATAACCATAACTCATACAGTCGTATATTCATCATATTGAAACATTTCCATTTCCACCATAAGGAAAATAAAACAGCATAAAATAGAATAGAAAATTGCTCTCAAAGTGCTTTTGGGGTATAAACTTTTTCCGCTTTTCTGAAAACCCAAAGAAGAGGAGAAAGTAAAAACCACAGGACAATATGCACAGAGAAAAAGTAAAGAAGATAATTCAAAGAAATGATATGAAATCGCCAACAAAATATCGCTAAAAACGAATTCCAAGAAATAAATCGCTCATTGAAGTGAATTATGGTTTTGTAAAGATTAAATCCAGGTTGAGGTAGTTGTTGTCTCCCAATTGGCAGCCCGAGCTTCATAATCCTCACGACGTTCACGTGGGGCTCGATCCCTATCGCTAGGTCTAGGTGACTCACGACGCTCACGAGGTACTCGATCCCTATCGTGAGGTCTAGGTGAGACTCGGGTGTAAGAATGTTGTGATCTCATGCGAGGTCGAGTTGTTTGACTATCACTTCGGTCAAGTCGGCTTCGGCGATCACGGTCATCAAGTAATTTAGGTCCGTAACCGTGTCCTTGTCCTTGTCCATATTCCGATGTAGTTGCTTGACTTCCATCGCGAATCTTTTCTGAACGGTGGATTTGGATTTTTCCTCCGTCCTCGCAATGAATCTCTGCTCCACCAACTGTGACCGTAGCTTGACCCTTGACCTCAATAGTAACATTATCATCACCACCGCTTCGGGTAGTACGAGTAGTTTGGGTGCCTCGGTAATCACTTAGATCACGACTGTCACTGCTCTTTGTGCTCCTGCTGCTACCTGCAGCCTGTCGTCGCTGTTCTTTTCTCAAAGCCTCGGCGGTCAGTGGTATAGATGGACCACTAACTTCCTCGAGATAATTAGTTGCCGCAGAAAGTTTTGCGTTATAGCCACTTGATCCTGAAGTAGATGCTTGAGTGGACGAAGCAGATGTTGATTGTCCATAGTAACTTTGACGGCGCTTGTTCTTGCTGGCTGTCTCAACTTTGAATCTCTCTGCTTCTCTTGGTAGGTCGCTCACATCATAGGAAATTGAGTTCCGATGAGGACTTGGTCGACGAGGACGTTGTACTGGGCGAGGAGTTTCTTCATGGTACTCTTCAACGCTATATTGAGAAAGGTTATCATCGTAGACTGGCATTTCGACAGTTGGTCGTCGTAGAGCAGGTTTGGCAGAAGGTAGCGGTGGTGGTGGCATAGCTTCAGAGTCCCTTCTGGCTCTGCTCTTCTTAGTCTTGTTCTTGTTGTAACTGGTTTCCACTTCGCTATAATGACTTTCGCGACTGTGTGTACTATCTGCCTTGCTAAAGTTACTCTCGGAGACGGTTGAGCTGTTTGTCCTTGAAGGAAGCCCAGATGGTACGCGAATACTGCTCATAATAGTTCTGCTTATTGGATCTTCAACAGAGGATCCGTAGCTATCGTCATAATCATCTTCACTGTAATGATACTCCCGCTCATATCCTCCTGTGATCATTCTAGGTGTTTGCGCCGGCTCATCTCGAATGCCATATGCGGAGAGCCTTTGTTGTTGAGGTTCAAATCGAGCGGAAAGAGAGCGCGATGAAGGTTGAGCATCATGTGGCTGGAAATATCCAGTAGCTTGGGGAGCATTGACAACAGCATAGTTGTTACTGAAAGCTGGTGAAGGAGGTGGTGCTTGAAATTGCGACTGTTGATGAGAGGGTTTAAAGTATGCAGAACCAGACAGTGGGGGATAAGCAGAAGATAGTGATCCGGAGGCAGCGTGGTAACTGGAAGGTCGGGCGCCAGCATGGTATGTTTGAGCATGGGTTAATGCGCGAGGTCTTACAGGGACCGTTGTAGCAAGTGGCTGTGTAATGACGGGAGTTTGAGGATGTCTGGAAGTAACTGGTGTTGGAGCTCCATAGTGTTCTGGCTTCGCATCAGTCTTAACGCTGAGAGATCTGCGATGCTCCTTAGTCTCCTTATTCTTCATCGTTTGTGGTGGTCGGGATGATTCGGCTGTCATGGAAGGGCGTTTTTGGCTGATGGACTGTCTACGTGATTTCTTGCTTTCCTTGGCGAATTCGACGTCTTGTACCATATCGGGTGATGATATCTCGGAACCTGTAGGAACTGCTCCTGTCGAGTATCCCGAGTCGCTGTTTGTCCTCGAAGCTTTACTTGATGTGCGATCGCGAGTCGTAGAAATCTTGGGACGCTCCTTGTGCTCCTTGTTCTTTTCCTTGGAGGAGGCCTTAACGCTTGCACTTCGTCTGGTACTTTTCAAAACTCTGCCAGTCTCTTCGTCTTCCTCTTCACAATACATGGCACGTGGACCACCCATTGTTTAAATTGATGCGACGATACTGCAAGTTGTCAACAACAAGATATGTACTGATGGCAACTTGGGTAGGGTGCGCGGAAGGGTTGTTGAATGTAAGCGGAAACGTACTTGACGTCTCTACTTAAATAATAACAATTGATGTCGCACAAAGGTAGTGCTGTAGTGGAAAGTGGTGTGGTGTGGTGTGCGATGTGTGTGTTATATGTGTGTGAGTGAGTGAGCGAGTGAGTGTGTGTGTGTGTGTGGTGTGGGTGAGAATGTGGTGAAGTTTTGGTTGACGGGGTGGTGCGGGAAGTTGAGTGGGTTGATGGGAATGAGCTGGGTTGAGGATTAAAAATAAAAATAAAAATAAAAAAGGTTAAGGAAGTCGTAAATAAAAATATGGGGAGTCTGAGCTCTTTTTAGTGTCTAATTCGCACCCTTACCAGGAAAATGGGCGGAGACACCAATGATTGATTGATTGGGTGAGCGACGCAATTCCGCAGTAGTGTCAGTAAGGTAGTACTTTCAAAACAATAGCTGAGACTTGGGGTAACGGCTAGAGCTTTTTTGTTTGTTTATTTATTTTATTTTTTCTGGGGTTCTCCTCCTTCGCTGATGGTCCGTTGGTCACGGTGATTTGATAGATGATAAATTGTGGTTGGTGGTGATGGTGATTAGGTCCATAAGGCGAGTAGTTGAATAGTAGTTGAATAGTTGAATAGTTGAATAGTTGAATAGTTGAATAGTTGAATAGTTGAATAGTTGAATAGTTGAGGATAAAACGTCGATGCGATATGATACAGAAAAGAGCCACGGGGAGGGGAGAAGTAGATGTGGATGTGGATATGTGTGGGTAAAAAGGGATGTTATCAACGAGAAATCCGTGATAGAATATGATATGACGGAATCTTGTGCTATAGCAACGAGGATACGTTGGTAAAACCTTTCTCATAAACTTTCTGATGAAAGAGGACGAAGACAAATCCAAATGGAGAATAAGATGATACACGGTACAGGGTAGGGTGTACACTCTCTTCAGACCTGGTTCAAGCTGTGGTAATATGTAATGGGAGCAGAAAAATAAGTACACTTTGAACTAATTGTACTTGATTTTTCTGTTTTCGACTTTTCCTTACAGAGAAATAATCCTAATCCTTTGGGTAATGCGAATATCCAAATGGGAATAAAAAGGGAAATATTTTGAAATAAAATCCTTGTCCGGTTTATGGGCTTGTGTTATTGTGTCTGTCCTTGGATATATTGTAGAGGAGAAGATAGTATTGAAGATTCGTTATGCGGAGTATATGGGCCTGGATCCGTATGGGTATCTCAAACTCTTGGGGTTTCCGAGCTATTCCTGTGAATGGGCTTTTGGTGGGTATCTAGTCTTTTGAGGTCTCAAAACTGTTGACTTGGTTAATAAATTGGTCTTGCTTTCGTAGCTTTGTAGTTTTGGAAAAATCCACAACATACGAGGATGTTCTTGTTTCCCGTAGGTTAAATTCTCCGTAAATTCGTAGCAGGAGAAAATCAAGGAGAAAAAATTAGTTTCTCAGTCATTCGTTGTGTTGTTCGTCAGTCCTTCAGCCTAATGCTTGTCGTAGTACAGAATTCAGGAGCTCATTGGGTATCAATATATATATATGTGATGGATGGAGTTGGGATTTGAATCCAAAAAATGCCCCGTCGCCTAGTAGCTAGAAAAGACTAGCGGGGTTGGAAACAATTGATAGTAGCTGCGGTAAGTTGTATGTAGGTAAGATTTCTTATTAATCCAGATGTCTGAAAAAAGATTTGAATGCAGCGTCAAAATGGTAAAGCATGTAAGATGGATGGGACTGAGAAGTGCATGTACGGGTGATGAATGGTAATGTTCTTCAATTTTTGATGATGTTGGCAAGAATGATGGGAACTAAAAGGGAAAGGAAGGGATAACAATAAATGGGACTAATTTCAAATTTTGGGACAGAAGGGGGGATAAAAGTGTGAGAACAATCTGTGACTGGTTGTCAGAATTCCGGCCGAGTAGAAAATTTGCGAAGGATGAAGGGATTTGCGGATAGAGAATGGGAATTCTAGAAGTTTATTTGCGGGGATGATTTAATTTTTGTCGCGCCTCCTTCATCCGCTTCGCTTCATCTTTTTTGCTTGCTTCCCTCCCTTTTCCAATAGCCCAGATAAGTTATTTTAACAAGGCGGCAAATGCTACTTCTCTACCCAATAATACGTTACAGATACGGAATATTTTTAGTGAGTAACATAACCCACATAAAACCGTACATGATTTCGATGTCACAATGACGACGATGGTGCTTCAAGGAATTTGGTTGTCTGGTTATCTGATACACAAAGTTGCCTACGGTGTTCTGCCTACTTTCACCAACCTGTAACCATGATTTGCATACGAAAAAACCGTTGGTTGCAGCTTTTTAAATCGATCCCCTAGACGATAAAATGGAAAAATTGATGCACTGCATCAAATGCACGATGTACCGTAGCTACCCAAGCCCACAACGTCAGACCCATCTACAGTGTACTCCGTCCTTTCCCGTGCACAACACCAACCGATTATTTGCTCACGCCGGACTACTTGCATATACCCTAAAGTAGTATATGCACATCGACACGATACCTAGATACTAGCTTGGACTTTAACACACAGGCATACCCAATAGGTCAATGACTTAGATATCGAAGATGTCAAAAGATTATGATTACCTGCGGTATTCTTGAAAGTAGCAGCAATCAAAGCAAGAATGTGGAGACAGGCTAGCCACTTTACAACAGACGCCATCTGAAGCCATATTTCATGCATTGAGAGAAATCGAATTCAACATTAGCAATAGCCAAATTTTCACTGTCAACCATTCGCTCATTTATCATTTATCCTGCTGTGCAATCAAGCCATTTCTTTCGGCTCTCTTCTATGACTATTTTCCAGCAACTCAATCCGTCGGTAACCACATTTCCCATCCAATCCGATTTACTAAGGTTACAACCTAACATTCTTCTTTCAGAAATCCGCCTTGCGGATCGCCCAGCAATGTATATGCATTCATTTCTTGAGAAACTCAAAAATAAAATAAAAATAAACAAAATTCGATTGATAAACACCAGTTAAGGTGTTTCATATCAAAACATTACCATTGTTACATTAAGATTTCAGAATTGTCGGGTCTCATCATCACCATTGGTAACCAACGACCCCTAGGCAACGCGTCGCAGCGCAGCGCATATATCCTGCAAGTCATATATACTCAACCAACAATTGGTAGTCCTCTTTTTTTCTCTCTTTAACCAATCTCTTCAGGACTCTTTACGAGCTTTTTATGACGCGGCTTCTTTTCTCGCTCCTGCCGATTCGAAGTGTTTTGATGACTGACTCTTCAAATATTTTTCGAAGGATTCTCATTCTCAGAGCCGGAGTGGAAATTCACCAATCACAGTATTGAACTCACGGCGCACTACTATGCATTACATGCAATGGTATCTACTCCGTAAGAAATCTCCATAGACATCACTCGAATTTCGGCACTACTGTAGTCTATTGTAAGATCTTAAAAGAAAAGGGATGCCTCCCCCCTAACCTCGCCTAGTTCTAATTCTTTTCCCTCGTCTTTTCCGACCGAAGGAATAGGGACACAAACGAAGTCGGGGCACATGTATTTCCCATCACCTTGTATTCCATATACGTACAAAACCGAAAAATCTGACAGGTAACACCCGCTGTCGTACTTCACGCATGTATTGTCCCAAGTACGAACCTAAAGTACCGATTCGAGTCAGAGGCATAAGTCGCTTAGGATAATGTTTTTCTGCTACTGCACCGGCGGACGAGGGTGAGTTTGAAAGAGAGACAGAATCAAAGTTGCCATCTAGTGGTGGCATTTCTGAACCTTGATTTACCAAGAATCTTTATCTATACAGAAGTACAGCAGACCCTTTTTCTCCCATCTATCGTATCGTGTTATCTACTTCAAAGCCTTTTGGCCATTCTTTTTTGCGCTACCTATGCACAAGGCTGAGACTTACCCCTCCTCCACTATCATCACCATTATCACAAGACAATGTTATGCTTCCGGCCTCCACATAAACGAATCATGATACAGCAATTAAGCATCAGAGTACATATTTTAAAGCAGAACATTTACGTCAAATTGTCTTTGAGCCAGATGGATGATAGACATTTTGACATTCACATTTCATCAAATTCCAAATTAATATAAAAATTCAAGCCGCAACATTTCTTTTCCTCTCTCTGTTTATACTCTTATACTCTGTACAGATGAATGATACTCCGCCCCACCACACCCTCAATTAAAACCCTACCTCACCGCTTCTTTACACAGCCGTTCGTCTCGCATCAAGATCACTTGCCATAGTTTACTTTAAGCCACGATTACCTTTTTATTCCTGCGAATTCCTCGAATTCCTTTATCTTTTACTTTCTCCATATCATGTGCTCATCTCTTTGTAAGGGAGGACGTCAACGCCATGGCCCTGCATCCAACCATACTACCCGTGCTTAGCTGTGCTTAGCTGTGCTTAGCTGCCTTCGTCTGTACATATGTACTGTCCCTCCGAGTCACTTCATATATCAATTTATCGAAATCCTGAATTACCTATTCGGGAAAGGAATACATACATATCAGTCCTTTCTCCCTACAAAATGAGCAGATAAGCATCTCCCCACAATTTTGACTCAAAAAAAGTCACTCGTCCCAAGAAATATCCATCTCTTGTTACACTGAGACTTTTTACCCATTCAAAGTTTCTAATTTCATCCTTCTGACCATTTTCACAACCATTCGAGTGTGTAATAAGTATATGGTCGCATGCTCACAGGCCCCTTTTTCCTAAATCCTTTCTTCGTTGTTCCGTCTACCTTGCAGTTTATCAAGAATTATTTTATTTGCGTGTACGAGTATTGGCAATCTATTCCAAGATTTTTGTTTCATTCTCTATTCCCCCGCGTCGCTTCCCATTCCTCATCGTTTCTTCCCGTCTTAGAAGGCTGCAAGGGTTTAAATGTGTAATATGTACCGAAAAGAGTCGTTTGCATGGTGGCGCACTGCATCCATTCACCTTTTGGGGGCTGAAGGACTTGATCCATACATACATTTAATGCAGTGCAGGAAGCAGGTGATGGGGTGCATCACATGATTGATAATGACGATCGATCTGCACTTTCTCCTCCGTTGTCTGTCTGACACGTGCAGTTCACGTGCATTTATCTTATCTCGGGGTTAGACAATGTCTTTTCTTTGACTTATTATACGTTAACTTTCATGTATCGCCGTTTAATATCCTTTAGCTACACATGATATACAACAAAATTCCTAATTAGTAATTTTGAAACACCTATCTTCCAACATAGCTAAGACTTGGACTTCTAGTGAGGCTCCCCTTTTTATTCGTCCAAATAAAAGCGACTTATCGCCGACCATAGATAGTCAGATGTTATTATGAATCAAAGCCTTGCATATGTGCATCGCAGAAGTAGCCTTACCCTCGCTAGACTCATATTTTTCTGCAGTTTCCAAGGTTATTTCATCATCAACATCATCTCCTGCCTCAAAAGAAAAGTTACTCCGAGTTATTCCTTTCTTTTTATATTCCCCCGGTGGATCCTAGCCTAAACCCCGGATTCTCGTCATCTATTAGCTGTTTCTCTCATTTGTAATCCCCCTCCATATATTTTCATGCCCAAAATCGGAAACGATCGGTACTCATTTCGGTCTATTTCTTTCTTACTTTCTTTCTTTCTTTCTTTCTTTCTTCGCGCCAGCTTGAAGAATATTCCGGGCCATCATTCCGTCTTAGCTCAACAAAATAAAAATGCGATTCTCATTAAAAAAAAACTTTTCCATACCTGCAATCAACCCTCTGAGCCCACCCAACTACTCCTTCTCATTCGTGCCCAACGCCAATAATCCACACGTGGTAAGGTCCGTGCTATATGCATGTACGGGCAGGTGCATGGGTGGATGAATTATTTTTTGCCCCTCATTCAGATGTTAAAGTCTGAAGATGAGCAATTTTTGGTCCATCATCTATTTGCCCCTCATTTGTACTACCAGTCACAATATCCAAAGTGTAATGTACATGAAGTGCTGTATATTACTGGATAGGCAAATATACAACAGAGTAGCATTCTCATATTATATTCTGATTTAATGTTATGTGTTTGCGTAACCTAGTCTTTGGCTTTTCTCTCGATTTGATGGTCGCCTAGCTCCTCCATGCGTTGCTCCATAGAGTTCATGCACTGCTGGGATCGATGTGAAGGGACCCACAATCAAGCATGATCGTCTTTCGATCCCAGCTCTTAATTCAACTTTGATTTGTGCTTCGTTGGAGATGATTGCGCATCAAATTTTAGATACATATGCATGCGATAAACGAAATATACCGCATACCAAACACAAGCATGATTCCTGAGAGAAAGATTTGAGTATCGAATTTCATCTTAGACATTGAAAATTGTTATCAGATTTTGATGCCTAAGAGATGGTGTTTCTTGATCATTCAATCAATCTACAATGCAACATCAAAGAATATTACAAGATTTATTAAATACTCAACAAGAAACCCCGGCATTGCGAAATAATTCCTTTCGTCCGTGGCGTGATCAACATGGCGCGATATCACATACATCCAAAGAAAAAAAAGAGTTAGGACAAGCGACTATGTATGCAATGCAATACAAAATAAAATAGGAATTGGAATTGAATAGGGGAAGAAAAAGAGAATTAGCCCTACCCGTTTTTCTGCAGCTTCCCTTCCCACGGCACGGAAACTCCTAGTGAATACTACCCTACATAGAGAAAAAGTTACCAATTTCTTTTTCTTTTTCTTTTCTATTCCGCGCCAATTATATCATCGACTATTCTACTGTGGATTTTTTTCTAGGCTAGATGAAGAATTGGAATTGCTGATTTGGGCGGTTTACCCGCCTTTTTGTGCCGTTTTTGCTTTTCTTCTTTTTTTTTTTTCTTTGGTTCTTTTCCGCTTTTTGTGTTGATGTGGGTGGAGATGATGAAATTTTTCTTTGGTTGGGAAGGGGGGGACTTTCCGGCCTGTCTGTGTGTCTGTTTTTGGAAAGTATGGGAGTAGGGGAATGTAGGAATATAGTAATTCTATATCTAGTGTTTTGCATGTGAATGGAATGTATGTATGTATGTATGTATAAGGAGTAGAGAATTGAGATTATGGAATTGAATTGGGAGGGGAAGGGAAGGGTAGGGAAGGGATATGAATGTGGATTTACCTCTACCTACTAGGTAGTAGGAACTAGGAATTAGTTTGGCACATGGTAAAAACTTAAAGGGGGTTTGTGGTGATCGAAGCGCGTACAATGTAAGTTGTGATTTATATGGGGATGGATGGATGTATGTATCGATTGGGTGCGAATCGAATGCGAGGAAGGTGGTTTGTTATTTTTGTTTTTTGTTTTGGGGTTTGAGGTTTGGGGTTTGAGGGTTTGGACTTTTGGTGCTGGATGGATGGATGAATTGGATGAATCGATGAATTTGGTAATTGTGCACGAGGGCACTTTTTCTTTTGTTGGCGCTTGTGGTGGAATATTTTATAGATTGATTAAGTGATTAAGTGATGTATATTAAAATACTCGAGTGTTCTATTTTTAATTATATTGAGGTGTGATAGTATTATTAAATGTTTTTCAAATGAGATTATTAAGGTAATTGTTTAAAAGATTGTTTTATGATCTATTTATATATTTTTTATATTGAGATGATATTTGTTTATTAATTATGATATTAAAGATTTCTTAAATATATATAATTGAACCAGTGTAAATATCTCTAGATGAAAAACCCAGTCATTTTGATATAAAATAGATAATTAAAGAGTTATATTCTATAGATGCTAGAGAGATATCTTAAATAATTAAAGATTATAAACGAAGTGAAATTAATCTATCAATCAGGATCTGAAAAACCACAAACCCATATCCAAACAAATAAATAACCAACGTACAAAAAACTCCTCTTAATCATACAATAAAAAGACGAAATTTCGTCTTTATATCTACAGCCATATTGCTTATGATTACACTTCCACAAAAAGCACTCTTTTGGATAAACCTAGACTAAAACATACTCTTCCTTTTCCTCTTCCTTAATCATCTTTCTCTATCTGCAACTTTCCCATTGTATTTTCTCCGCCCAGAATCTCACGTACAAACCCCATCTCTCATTTTTCCTTTCCCATTCTCTTTCCGGTTCCCCATCCCGTTCTCCCTCATCCCACAACGAAATGGCTATTTCAACTCCAGCATCCAAATCAAAGTCACGCCAATTATCACCCGCTACCATATCTCCACTTAAATCTTCTGCACCATCTAAATGCTCCAAGTAGGAAGAATCTAGATCTTCCCTCTCCTCTTCATTTTCTTTCAAGTTTTTTATATGCTATCTCTTGGTCGTAGACTGGTTCGCTCATGTGAGCATTTATGAGGATTTGGGGGATTTCTTTTGCCTCGGCGTGTAGTTTGTAGTAGTGTATTTCATTACCTTGGAAAGGGGTGGAGAAGTGGATGTGTTAGAGGGTGCCATGTTTTGGCTGGTGAGGTGGGATAGTTGACTGTGGGTGTGGAGAGTTGGTTGGCTGGTTTTGGGTAGGGTGTTGGTTCTTGGGAGGTTAGTATGGTCAGTTAGTTGGGAGTTTTGGCTCTCAGGGAGATATTGTTTTGGTTTTAGGTCAAGAATCGGGGAGGTCTGATTGTATAATATGAGGTGTAGTATCAAGGAGTACTGAATATATGGTTCTCAGGTAAGACACTGAGAGAAACTAATTATAAGATATGAGTTGGGATACTGTGGATACCAAAATACTCTGAAATTAACTTAACCCTCCTTTGAGCGAAAACTTGAACGACGCTTAAACATATTTTCCTTGCCTAAGGACTTGGAGATCTGTTCTTCTCTGATTATCATAAAAAGTGCACCGCAGGATCACTGAATGTGTTGTTTGATAAATTATTTTGATTAAATTGTCATTGTGTTGGGATATATATACTAAATGCTAAGCGATGTACTAATAATGATGAGTGTCTAGCATCTCAAACAAATATCTAAAAAAAATCCATCATCCGTCTGTCCTCTTCCCCCCCACAGTTCCTTTAAACCTCTTCGACCATTATCTCCTCCAAGTTTCAACAGTTTCCATTTCCAGTCCCTTGATTCTTATTCTTCCCCATGCCAACTGTCCACACCACCCAGAACCCTCTTCAAAGTTCAATTATCCACCATTATATCCTCCAAATCCCATCACTTCTTATCCGCAATATCCACCTCATCTACTCCATCCACGCACTCTTGTTGTGATTGCGATGGTGGGGAGTCTTGAATTTGAATTTGAACATCCTCACTCCCCACATCCGTGATATCCAAACTATCTTTCCTCTCCTGCATCTCCTTCACAGCAACCGAGTGAGTTTTTTCACTTTCTTCCGGCTTTCCAACATCCTCCTTCGAATTTTTATTCGTAGACAACTTGTATCTTCTATTATTTCGAACACAACACCATTTCCAGGATGATATACCAGTAACTACAACAAATACGAGAATAAGTGCAAGAGTCATATTGTGACTGCTTGTGTCAACTGTATCCGTATGTATTTTCGATGTGAGATTTGGTTGTGTACCAGTGGTTGTGTTATAGAGAGATTTGGTGAGATTGAGGTGTGGTATATGCTCGGCTGATTCATGAAACATTGGTGCCATTTTGATTGATTGTGAAGTCTGGTGGTGTATGCGTGGTTTAAATGAGGATAAATCGGTGAGATTGATGAACTTGGTTCGAGGTTCGAGAGGTCAGATTGTTGTAGAAATTTGAGATTCGTTGTTCATAGCTAAGGAAGATTACGAATTTGATTGATGTATATATGACGTCGCTCGAATGATGAATATGGAGAGGTACGATCTGGTATGATAGTTTGGAAATATATCAAATTTAGATGTTTGTATATATGATGAAGATCTGAAGATGCAGAAAGGAGAGAGAAATGGAAGAGCTTGAAAGACTGAAGGGTATATATACAAATTCTTTCGTGAAATTACGTTCTATTTTAGTTTGAAAGAGCTAAGAGATGTGTCTAGAGAGGCTTTAAGTTCTAGCGATTTTCAAGCCCTACCTTTAGTCCCAACAAAGGTGACTTAGAGTTTAAGTTTAAACTCAGGCAAAACGAGAATCTAGAGCATGGCATCAGTCATGAATCTAAAGTTATAAGTGAGTGATGAGCAAGCTTGTTTAAAAATATCAGATTTGGATCGTAAGGAAACAAAAGAAAAGCTTAGACATCTCGGATAATAACGATGTGTTACGCATTCAAGGCATCTATAAGCCAGAGGCTCTATCATCCGTGACTTTTAAGGGCGATATTTGGTGAAAGGGTTAACAGAAAGTTGTATGTTTGCGGATGAAGACTACGCCAATCTTCCAGACCGCAGATCTAGAATAAAAGGCCTTTGAGTGCTATGTTACTTTTGACATACTGAAATAATTATGGATATGGGTGTGAATATTGGAATTATCTTGATATTCAATTCATTTCAAACAAGCACTTTATTAAGACGATTGAAGCATTTTCTTAAATTCAAAGTTCTTATTGCTGCTGGGACTTTTGCACACGCTACTGGATATAAAACTTTTAGTCGCTACTAAAGGCTGCACAACGACCCAAACCAAATCTCCCAAGCATTTTTCACTTATGGTATGTCCTCATTCTTCCACTCAGCAATTTTTCCCTCATCTCGTGCAATTCCCTCCATCATATCTAGCGCTAATCCAAGTACATCACCATCTGTGAATTCCAACTTTAACCTATCCCTCAACTCATCGATTGCGGCGGCACCATTCTCTATCATATGTAGTTGGCGAAAACTGCAAATTGCGGCGTATAGTTGACAGAATGATATAATTCCGATGAAGAGTAATGTCAACAATTTGAATAAGTGTCGTTTATCGTATAGTGCATTGTATTCTTCTTCTTCGATGGTTGTGGAGCTGAACGTAAGGGGCCTGAATGTGGAACTGAGGAGCAACAGAGGAGCTTGAATTGCTTCCTATTATCAACGCATATTAGTCACATTTGGTAAGAAATGAAGAATATTTAGAGTGGTATAAAGTTTCTTATAAATGAAAACATTAAACGCAATGCAACGCACCGGGATTTAAAAGAACACATACCATCTTGAATCGAGAGCTATTGTTCTTCCCTAAATGCCAAGTGAATGTTTATGATTATGGATATAAAGCGCTATGTCGCCTATCTGGCGTATATATGTATATTGATGTATGCGTGCCGGCGAATGTGGAAATGTAAGACAGCATCAGAAAATAGATAATGAAGAAAAGTCCCTTGGAGAATTTGTCGGAAGCTGCTTCCCTAATTCAGATCACTGAAAGCTTAATTCTAATTCTGTCGTACCATTAATCCTTATCTCAGGGTAAGCACGTCCTCAATCTACGCAGCTTCTTTCGGTAATTAGCCTTACTTTATCCCCCTATCTAGTTCGCTAGTTAACTCGCTAGAACATTCAGTGCTACTTAGTCAATGCGCTAAGCCTAGCAACGGTAATTGAATGACCTCTTCAGCTTCATGAAATTTTCGGAAGTCACGCGATAAGAAGGTATTGAAGCTAGGATTTATAGGGAATGGTGAACATAATACACATATCTCGCACGTGGAATCTATGGTGAGTAGTACAAGAGTGATAAAATTCATTTTGAGTGTATGGGAGTAATTTACCGCAATACATAAGGTTGGTAGAAAATATCCAGTACGGACTAATGAGATTTTGACAATTTAGAACGATGGCTCGCAGCTCGGGCTTGAAGCCCTTATTGAATTATATACGCAAAATTTTCTATCTAAAAAGGATCACGCCTGTGTAATCTCTGACTTACGATGTTTGATCTCTGAGTTTGGCGTGGATTTTAACCATTTTCTTCAGAAGTTCGGAGACAGCATACACTGCCATTTTTCTAAGCTACTTTTTTTTGGAAGTTGCTTTGTACCCCGACTAAGCCTATTTTCACAGTGTTGAGAAGGTTTTTTAGTTCTGCAGCGGAATTGCACCTATATGGCTTTCGGAGTGGGGAATCAGTCCCAGTGATTAGTCGTTCATCACGAGTCTTTTTCTTGGTCTTTTTCTTGGGCTTTTGGATGAGTCATGAGCCATGATTGCCTATATCCTCGGTCGTGGCTAATCTCTTGACTTCACTGATTCATGGGGACAATTTCTCCGAGTCACTGTACAAAGCTTCCGATAAAAAGCTCATGAACTTTCCTTTCGTGTATGCTACTGGAGCCGAGCCATGTTCTTAGCCAACGGGCCGAGCTTGCCCAAGGTACCTAGTGTGACACATATACATTTACTAATTTATTGGCCACTTCTGTCGTTCACTGTGAATTAGAGGTAGTCTTGGATAAAGATTTTCATCTTGTTTGTGACGAAACTATTCTTCCCAAGTTTTTAAAGTTTCCGCGCCTGACGGAAAATTTTGATCAAAAATATTGTCTTGTCTCAATAATTATCCCTCCGACAAGAATGATCATCCGTTTTAGGCCATTCACACCACCCTCAAACGAGGACGCGTTGATCTCTTTATTTTTTCAGTAGCCCAAGTTCTCGAGTCTTGATTCATGGCTTAAATATCGCATCCTACGATCCAGTCAATAAATCAAGTTTGATCTATAAAATGCGTGCGTAGCTCATTCAAGATCTGGATTAACTTCGATCCTGTATCCAAACATCCCGATTTCATAAGCTCGAAAGAATTTTCAGAATCACCCCGCTTCAGAGGAGAGTGGGGGATATAATAGATCATGGGTAAAGAGAAATCTGCGAGGGCATGATGGATTCTTCCATCACATAAAAGCCATCATAATCCTCGTTTTCGAGAGGATAATGCGGGAAATACTGAAGTTACGATCAGCAAACTCATTGTGGTGCGAGTTTCAAGAATCATAATACTTTAAGAACAGAATCGTCTAACGTTTAACTGATGTATTAGTAACACCATCCTAGGTTGTTCAAATATTGCGGCAGGTAATGACGACGACTGTCTATCACGTGTTCTAATTCGCGTTCATTCACCCCCACACATGGGTCAGCAATCTGCATCCGCGAACTTTTCACAGCACTCTATAACCAGCCGAACACCAACAAACTTCAGTCTGATTTCAGTGTATAAGGATCACTTCCAATCAATCGGTGTGCTATCCATCGGAAAAGCCCCCGAAGGTGATTAGATATCCCTTTCTCGCGTTCTTTGTCGTGCATAATTAGTGCGACAAAAATGTCAGCATGGTAATACCAACATGCAGCCACATCTACGAACAAGCATGTATTAGATCTTACTTTTCACTATCGACAAAAGCCACAAAAGTCGCTTGGGACTCGGATCGGACCTATAACAGCTTGGGATGGTTTTATAGTGGTAATAAACATTTGTAGAGGCGGTCGATAAGGCTGCTGAATTACCTGGAAAAGACTGGCGGTCGACGAAACAAGAAAGTCGAGGTAATGGATTTGTAGATCAGAGTCAGGGATGCCATCCAGGGGAAGATTGAGCTGTGAGGTCCAATAGACCAATAATTTTGAATTCTAGGTGCGTCAAAGGTTCGGCTTGGCTAACGTGATAGCCACTCAAGACGTCGTCACAATTTTAGAACATTTCAGATAACTCATAAAAATTTCTGAACACAAAGGCTTAGATGCGCATTTCTTCTTCGATATTACAGGAAAAGTCCACGCTATATTAGCTATATCAGCTATATCACTATCACTATCACACAAGTTTTAATCTCCGAAGTATAATCTTCCCGTTCTATCAAGAGACAATATCAATTTCCATTATAAACTTTTCATGCATATTTCGTCTATATCCCGTTTCCCATTTTCTTGGATAAGCACCTTTGAACCAATAATCTCTCTGATTGAAGGTTTTAAAATTGATCAATGTCTTATCATGTAGATTTTCCTTACGAGCCTTTAATGCATTATCTGAATCCTGTTGCGCAGCTACCTCTGGGGGCTTTCTTGAACCTATAGAAACAGAGATCACAGTTCTGCAAACTTTCGGGGCTTATTCATACTGACGACAAGTCGATATTTTGCAAAAATGGCAATCACATCGAACTTCGATAGCACTCAAGCTTTTGAGTGGTGTAAATACATAAAAAGAATAATCATCCTCTTGTTTGCTTCCAATTCAGTATCTTTTTCCATAACATACGCTTTATGAAGAAGCTCTTTTCTTGAGAATTAGCATTGTTGTTAGCAATCATTATTCAATCTTCGTTCGTCGATCTCTCCAAAATGATGTTCAAGAATACATCTTTCCTCTCACTCCTTCTGAGTGCATCTCTAGCTTTTGCAGTTCCCACCGAGGTCGTGAAGCGTACCACATCAGCCAAAGCCGATGTATGCCCACAACATTCCCAAGAATCTTTATCATCCACACTAACATCTTTCAGTATGAAGGCATTACTGCAGTAGCTCCTCGCGCTGCAGACTCCGCGTTGATAGTTAGAAGTCTTGGAGAAGTTCTTAGTGATGTGCGTACCTACCATCCAGTACCCTTCTGTTCAATCTACTATTTTCCCTTCTCAATATCTCTAACACCCTTCCTCACCCACAGTACGAAGACATTCCCATCACCGGTCTCCCAGGTCTCACATCCAACGTCCCCCTAAGCTTCTACAACCAACTAACCTACGCCGGTTTCCGCGCCGTACGTAAAACCGGCACCGGTACGCTCCTCCAACAAATCGACGGCCTACAATGCGCCGTGGGTGGCAATGGTTCTACTATTACATCCGTCTATTTAGCTTCTCCAGTTGCTTCTTTCCAAGCAAATTATGCGAGTTTTGGTTGTTATTTGAGTACTTCTTCGGGTGCTAGTCCCGGTGTGGCTTGTACGGTGCAGGTTACGGCTTTTAAGACGGATGGAAGTTTGTATGCAGATAAAGCGGGGTGTGCGTATGGGGGATTAGGAATGAGTGAGTTTTTACTTCTTTTACTCTTTTATTCTTGTTATGCATATGCCGAAATATGATCAGACGAACACTAACCCGTGACTTAACCACATCTAGTAAATCAATGCACATTCCCCACTACCTGGACCAATGTTGCCAAACTCTCATTTGAAGTCGTCGCTTCAGAGATTTTGCAAACTGTAGGTCCAACTCTGGGTTCGTTGCTCGGTGGTATTATTGGGACGATTGGAAGTATTGGGTTTATTATTGATGATTTTGATGCTATTTTTCATTGTGTAGATGGGAAGAGTAATTCGGTTGTTGCGCCGGGTCTTTGTGGGTGAAGGATTTTGGACGATGGGAGGATTTTAGGAATGGGGTTTTGGAAGGTGGTGGGTGTAGGAGGAGGGGAAATAGGGTGGTGGAGGTAAAGTGGATAAGGTTGTTGTTTTTGGATTCTTGTATTGCTTCAGTTGTGTTGTGATGATTTTTAGTCGCTCGTTTTCCTACTTGGTAGGATTTCTGAATTGTTTATTGAACTTTGTTTGGTTTTATTCACTTCATCCACTTCAACGGATATCTGAAATTTCTCCTCCCAAAGTCAACAGAGCAGTAGGAAATATATGTGCTCTTTCATATATTCTATCACTCATATTACAGTCAACACATGTTCAAACATTCTAATACCGCAGAGAACATAAAATAAACCCTTACCTAACCAATAGTTAGCTGGTGGATAGGAATGTATGAATACTGCACTCCCTTCAGAAAATCCAAGTCCGGGCTTAACATTAAAAATATTGAATAACCCTTATAACCTTTCAACGAAAGGCTTCGGTTATTATACATCCTCATATACTTATTCTCTTTTGCGCTTTCCGAGTCTTGTTAAATCCAACTAAGATTACCTTACTTTCAAGCCACCCCTATTTCGGACCACCTTTTACTAAAGTTAGACATTCGATGACCAGATATTTCACTCCTATAAAGCCAGCGAAGTCTATCCATCATAGTATACCATAGCTCAGAGGATTTCTGTTGGTTCTGTATGCGATATTGTGAGAAAGTTGAAATTATAGACCAGATACATAGGAGTTTTTAATTAATCAATTATATAACCTTTTGTAATTAGATATAAAAGAAAAGCTTTTATCTTTTCTTTTTATAATAATTAATTTTCTATATATATATATATTTGAATCTAGATAATTTCAACCCCAAAACTATTGTGAATCTTGTATTCTTCATAAATGATATATTACGATATGATCTAATCAGCTTTCCTTTCCAATTCCCTTTCACAGTATGCTATCGGGATGCACGTATCTCGATCTACCACTTTTACAATATCACTAATCTTATATGCGAGATACAATTATAGTTTTAATGTAGAATCTATTAAACTCACTCTTCCTAACTTCAAAATCAGGGGAGTAATAATTATAAGATAGATGTCTCAAAAAAAGAGGATTGACACAATGGAGACTAGAAGCTTAAGTCTGAATACACTGAGCTGCGCTAATCGTCGTAATGTTAAGGTTAGCAGTGCTAGCAGGTTTTTATCTATTGATAACTTTAATTACTATTCCTACAGTCTATTGTGGATTATGTCGTTGATATGATATCTTTGATGATCTGTATACTTAAGCTTGGGATATTGTTGCGGCTCTGCCGCTGTGTTATATTAATAATTGTTATATTTTTTCCTATTGCTACTTAGATACTCTTTATATATATGTACAGTCAGCTTGGTTAACATTGTGGCTGGACAAAATTCATTGCTGGCTCCTGTTTTGGTTGTATGTGTGCCGGCGCCTTTGCTTTGATTATTCATGTAGGAATGATTTGGTTTGGGCGGAGCTTTTGTGTCTGGTGGAGGTAGTGATAGGTGAGGTGTGGTATACTTGGAATATGAAAATCGCTCAGTATGATCTGTAGTTTTGTATTCTTGAAAATAGTTTTAATATATCTGTAAGTTGTTAGGTTTTTAATGAGGATATTATCTGATTGATTATAAATATAATAAACAAATGAGTTTAGCGAGGAAATATCTTAGATATAATAAGAATATTGAATTTATATAATATATATTATATATACTCTTTAAAAGCTGAGTCACATCGCATACATACCCTATAAAAGACTGTAAAAGATCACACCTATATAGGAACAAACAAAGCTATCACCAATAATAACAACAATAACAATAGCAAGCACAGTTATCACTATATATACAAGAAGGAAAGGAGAGCCGGGGATACACCCTCTATATTATACTAACCAAACAGGATCTACTAACTAATCTGAAATCAAATAAAAGATTTACAAACAAAATATCGTCTTCAGGTTTGTATTTATTATTGTCGGCTTGCCGACACTATAACTTTGCCGTACGCGAGGTTACCCGGTGGGTGATGGAAAATGAGAAACTCGCTTAAATGAGCCGCGATCCTGACAATCTGATTGGTCTAAAATACCCCGGTAAATAATCTAACAAAAAGCTTGGCATAGGCCTTACAACCTTAGGCAAATCTGACTTGGAGTTTTTTTCAACTCAACTCAATTGAAATTATTCAACTTATTCAATTCAACTTTATTCATTCAATTCAACTCTATATCACGAAATCATTTTATAGAGTGTCACGAGGTAACAGTCAACCTGTCTCTATAAGCTTTGATCTTGTTGAAAAGCAAAACAACTTGTATATAAATTTGTATAGCAATCACTTTGTATAATCTCCTTACTTTCAATAAATTTGAATATATAATCTGATCTTAATTATATAATAAAATTTTCAAGAATATAAACTTTTATAAATTTTTTAAAGCTTTTAAAAATATAGATTTTTGAAGATTTCCAAAATGAATTAATATATAATCAAAATAGTTTTATAATTTAAAAGTTTTATATTTAATTTAATTATCAATTAGTTTATTTATATTCTAATTGATTTAGTAATATATTTATCTTCGAATAGATAATCAATAATTATTAGTTTTAATTTATAATTATCAATTATACAAAAACCTAAGATAATTATTATTTCGATTAGATTGTTATATTTTGAATATTGTTATAATTAAATTATATATAATATAATAATTTCCAATTAGTAATTTATTGAATCATTTCTATTCAATTTAATTAAGGTTTTTATTTAGATTATTATTATTATAAAATATAAACAAATGATTTAAATATCTATTCTTGATTTATTCTATAAAGATTATAACAAATATCAAGTTTTTATTGTATAAATTGATCTTTATTATATCTTTAATAAACAATTTTTTTTGATTTTTATATAAAGGATTTTATAATTGATTTTCTTTTTTTGAGAAATTATATTCAATTGGATTGAATTATTCTTTAATAATCTAATAATCAAGATTACCAATAATTAATTGAACAAAAGTATAAAATCTGAGATTCATTGTTTATTCCTTAATTATGAATTATTCAAATAAGAATTCGATAAAGTATTTAGGAAAATAAACCTTAATTATATAATTGAAAAAGTATTGTAACAATTTAAATAGATTGAATCAATTATAATCTATATTATCAAGTTTCAATAATATATTAAGTATATTATTTAAAATAATAATTATTTAAAATCGCAATTTTATAAAGAATTGAAAGATATCATTAAGAATGAGTTAATAAGAACTTTGAAATTATTTAATCTTTTCGAATTAATCAAAACCTTTATTCTTATTAATAATCGATTTTATAAATAATGAATAAAGAAGAAAGAAATCATTTAGGAAAACAGAAAGTTCTAAAAACTTTATTATTAGAATAGATATTATAATATTGATAATCTTATAGAATTGAATAATATCAAACGATATTATATAAAGTTAAACAATTTAAATATTAATAAAAAGAAAAAATATAAAAAAAATAATTTATATTTTATTTATAGAAAAAATAGATATATATTCTAAGATTATTTTCAAAAGAAAAAATTATTTATTATAAAAAATAGGAAATAAATAAGATTTGGAAATAGAAAACAAGATTTTTGAGAAATAGGGATTTTGAAAGAAAATTTAAGGGAAATAGGATTATTGAAAAGAGATCTATTTTAATTCAATTTTAAATAGTTAAAGGAATTAGATATTAATAATCAAAACTTTAGAATTAGTATTGAAAATAATATCGATTATAAAAAAGAATTTTTAGAAAATCTTGAATCAAAAGATAAGGAATTAATCGAGGAATTCGAAAAGAATCAATAATCAATTGAATCTTATTATTTGTTTTAGGAAAATGAATTATAATATTTAATTAATTATTTAAATAAGAAATGGATATAATGTTATTATAAGGAAAAGAAATTTGATTTTATTGAAAAATATAGAATCTATAATTATTCTATTTTGTTAGTATTTTATATAATAGTATATAATAATGTTTATTGTATAATATTTAAGGAAAATATTGAGACAAGCGATATCAGAAGGTATATTATAAATATAGATTTTTTATTTTTCAATGAAATATAAAAATATAATAGATATGATCTGAAAATTGAGGATATATGAAAGATTCTATTACAAATCAGGATTTGTTGTATTTAATAAAGAATCGATAAAGATAATAAAGAAATATCAAATTGAGATTATTATTAAGATTTCTAAACAAAATTAATAGGATTATTATTTATTATATTTTATTGATTATTGAGTATAAACAAATATTAATATAAATAATTGAATCTTTTTATCAGAGAACAAATCATCGAAATACTATTATTAAAACTAAATAGTATTATAAGAATCAAACAATTAATTATAAAAATCAAATTAAAGAATTAATAAATCAATATTTTAATTAATTTCGAAATTATAAGTATATTTATAAATCCCAATTTTATAAAAGAAAATAAAATTCTTATAAAATTAAAACAGAATCTTTATTAATTGATATTATTAGAAAAAAAGAAAATTGAAATTGATAATTGAATATGTAGAGAAACCAATATTATTAAGATGATTATATTAGATAGATATATTGAGTGGGTCAAGATGAATTTAATATTATTAAATAGATATATAATTATTCTTGGTATTTTATAGATTAAAAAATATAATTCAAATATCGATTAAATAAGAGATATTTTAATATTCGATTATTACAATTGTAATAATAAATGATTATATGATTTAAAAGAATAGATTTTCTAAAAGATAAGATATTATATTATAATAATAACGGATCCTTTATTAGTTGATAAAATTAATGAAAAAGAAATTCTAATATAATATAAAAGATTCGTTAAGCTTTTCGAGAACTTTTAAGATTTGAGGATCTTATTAGAATATAAGCTTTGGGATTATAAGATTAACTTCAAAAAGGGATTTGTATTTTTTATTGAAAAGTTGAGGTTATATAATTCTAGTATTATATGGGTGTGGGAAGAATATAGAATCAAGATCGAAAAGAAAGGATGGATTAAGAAATCCAAATCTTTTTGTGTATCTAATATATTATTGATATTTAAGAAAGATGATCTAGATGATCGGTTTTGTAAAGATTATTATTGAATTAATAATAAAACAATTAAAGATATATATCTAATATCAAAAATCTAGGAATTTAGGGATAAGTTGAATAAAATTATAATCTATATAAAATTAAATCAAAGAAATACTTTCAATTTGATATAAATAAAAAAGAGTTATAAATAAAAAACAGTTTTTATTCTATTATCGGATCTATAAGAATATATAATTATATTATTCGAGTTAATCAATATATTAACTATATATCAATAACAAAACAATAAAATATTCAAAAAATTTAATTCGTTTATAATTTATTATCTAAATAATATTCTAATTTTCTTTTAGAAAAAGAAAAAATATAAAGAATATATATTGAAGATACTCGAAATATTCAAAAAAGTAGATTTAAGATTCAAATTATCGAAATATAAATTTGAAGTATAAAAGATAATATTTTTAAAATATATTATTCAACCAAAATAAATAAATATAGATTCTAAGAAAACAAAAAAAATAAAAAACTAAGAAAGATTTAGAAATATTAAAGATATACAATTTATACTAGAATTTATTAATTTCTATCGAATATTTATAAAAAACTTCTCGAAAATAATAGAATTTTTTATCGAAATGATCAAAAAAGGAATAACTTTTATATAAAATGAAAAAACAAAATAAACTTTTCAAAAAATCAAGGATAAATTTATAAGGGAATTCATTCTTTATAATTATTATAATAATTAAAAAAGTATCATCAAAACAAACATCTTTAATATCTATATAATAAAAATCTATCTATAAAAAGATAATAATAAAAAACTATACTTTATTATTTATTACTTAAATAAGATAAACAAAATAGAACAAAATTATAATATTTATAAAAAAGAATTTATAATTATTATAAAAACATTGAAATATTGAAGGATCTATTTCCAAAGAATTAAATTCCCAGTAATCATTTATATTAATTATATAAATCTTCGAACCTTTATTATTATTAAGGTTTTGAATAATTATAAATTAATTAAATGAATTAAGGAATTAATAAGGTTTGATTTGATAATTAAATATATCAAAGGAAAAGATAATACAAAAACAAATATTTTAAATAAACTATTAGATTATAAAAACAATAAAATCTATTAGAAAATAACAATCTTGAAATCTTTATCAAATAAAAATCTTATTCTTAATCTAACGAAAATCGTTATTATAAAAAATAAATTAATAAAAATCTGAAAGAATAAATTTATAAAAATATAACAAAATAAAAAAGATATCAAATAACTAGAACTATTAATAATTATTAAAAAACTGTTTCGAATAAAGAATAAAATATAATTATCAAATAATATTGTTTTTGAATATATTATAAAACAATATATATTATCAATCTATAAATATCAAGGAATACAAAGAATATATCTAAAAATCAAAAAACAATATTAAAATCTAGGATTCTATAATATAATCAATAAAATGATTATCAAATATAATATTTATATTAAGAATAAGATTTCCTATTATACTTTTTATAATCAGATAAACATTATCGAAATACTATCTATATTATAGAAATCAATATTATAAAACTTTATAAATCTATTATTAAAATCCAAAGATTCAATAATAAAAATAATATATGATTATCTTTTTATTATAATAAACAAGTTAATAAAATACCTGATATTTATATTATATCAAATAATATTAATTATAGAAATACTAACTTTTATATTTTTGAAAAAGATTATAATAATATATAGATTATCAAAGAAAATATTCTTTGATAAAAATAAACTTTTTATATCGAAATTTTGGATTGCTTTAATAATATTACTAAAAATAAAAAGAAAAATATCTATTATATTCTATTTATAAATCAATAAAAGAAACAAAAAAATAAATCAAATTATTGAAGTTTATTTTTGATATTATATAAATTATTAATAAAATAATTGAATAGAACTTTTATTTTTAATATAATTTGTATATAATAATTCAATATTAGAAATGATATAAATCATTTCGAATTATATCAATTATAAATATAAATTGATTGTATATTATAAACCAAAAATCACAAAGATAAAAAATTAATTTATAATAATATAAACAAAAAGATTCAAAGAAGTTTATAAGAAAATAATAACAAAATTGAAATTTGTTATTGAAAAAAATATATATTATTATAATTAGAAATATAATCAGAAATTAATATTAAAAAAAAAGAATAAAGTTTATTTATTTCAAAAAAATATCGAAACAAAAAGATTTAATATAAAATTGGATTATAAAAAACTTGGATTATTCAAAATTAAAAAAATTAAAGAATTTTTGAATTATAAATTAATATTATTAAAAAGTATAAATATATATTTAATATTCTATATATCCCTATTCGAATTAATATCTTCAGAAATATTTAAAGCTTTTGAAATAGAAATTATATTTATAAACTAAAATATCGAATATAAAATGAAAAAGATATTAAATTATAAATATATTAAAAACAAGATCAAATATTTAATGAAATAGAAAGATTATTCCAATTCCGAAAATATATAAAAACTTAAGAAAGAAATTAAACATTTGAAAAAGTATTAGAAGTTTTATCGATAGAATCCGAATTTACTTAAAAGGAAAAAGAATTCATCATTTTCTACAAAGAAGAATTGAAAGAATCGAATTCGTTTATAGAAATTTCATTGAAATTGATAAAATCAATTAATAATTGATTAAATTAATTAAAGATTAATTAATCAAATTGATCAAATTGACTAAATTAACCAAATTGATTAAATTGATCAGAAAAATCGGAATTAACAATAAACATTAAGGATATAATAATTTTCTTTTTTTCTTTTTTCTTTTTCTTTTTCAAAATATCTAATTCATCAAGATATTTGAGATCTTGTTTAATTATCTTTTTATAATAATTCTATAAATAATCTTATTATTTTCAAAAATGAAGAATTTTAATTATAATCTCTTCTTCTTTTTTACAAAATTTTTCTTTTTGTTTATTTAAAAATTCCCAATCATTTATTCGAAAAACTTCCTTATCTCAATTATTTTCCAAACATTATTCTATATTACAAAGAATACAAAATTATATATATTCAGAATAACAAATCTTTTGCAAATTATTCAGAATTTTTATATAACAAAAGCTCTTTGTATAACAATAAATATATAGAATCATTTTGATATTAGAATTCTCGATTTCAATTATAAAACAGAACTTCTTCTTATTCTTTCAATGAATTTTGTTAGATTATAAATCATTTATAATAAAAAAAAAGATCAAAATATAAAATAACAAAAAAACTAATAAATTATATATTAATTATAAACAATCAAAAACAATACTTAATTAAAAAAAAGATAATATTATGAAATCATTTTATAGAATATTATAAAATAATAATCAATTTATCTTTATAAATTTTAATCTTATTGAAAAATAAAACAATTTGTATACAAATTTATATAATAATCGCTTTGTATAATTTCTTTATCTTTAATAAGCTTGGATATATAGTCTGATCTTAATTATATAATAAAGCCTCCTGTCACGAAATCATTTTATAGAGTATCATAAGGTAATAGTCAACCTGTCTTTATAAGCTTTGATTTTATTGAAAAGCAAAGCAATTTATATATAAATTTGTATAATAATTATTTCGTATAATTTCTTTATTTTCAATAAGCTTAGATATATAATTTGATCTTAATTATATAATGAAGTCTTTAGAAATATAAATTTTTATAGATTTCTTGAAGCTTTTAAAAATGTAGATTTTTAAAGATTTTCAAAATAGATTAGTATATAATTAGAATAGTTTCATAATTTAAAAGTTTCGTATTTAATTTAGTTATCAATTAGTTTATTTATATTCCAATTGATTTAATAATATATTCATTTTCAAATAAATAATTAATGATTATTAACTTTAATTTATAATTACTAATCAGACGAAATCTTGAGATAGTTGTTGTCCCAACTAGATTGTTATACTTTGAGTATCATTATAGTTAAGCTATATATAGTATAATGGCTTCCAATCAGTAGTCTATTGAATCGTCTCCATTCAACCTAATCGGGGCCTCTGTTCAGGTTGTTGTTATTATGGAATACAGATAAACGATTCAGATATTTATTCTTGATTTATTTTATAAAGATTGTAATAAGTATTAAGCTTTTGTTATACAAATTAATCTTTATTATGTTTTTAACAAATAACTTTTCTTGATTTCTATATAAAGGATTTTATAATTGATCTCTTTTTTTCGAGGAATTATATTCAATTGGATTGAATTATTCTTTAATGATTTAATGATCAAGATTATCGATAATTAATTGAATAAAAGTATAAAATCTAAGACTTATTATTTATTCCTTAATTATAAATCGTTCAGATAAGGATTCGATAAGGTATTCAGGGAAATAGATCCCGATTATATAATTGAAAAAGTATTATAACAATTCAGATAAATCGAATCAATCATAATCTATATTGTCAAGTTTCAATAATATATTGAATGTATTATATAGAATGATGATTATCTAAAGTTACAATTTTATAAAGAATTGAAAGATATTATCAAGAACGAATTAATAAGAGTTTCGAAATCATTTAATCTTTTTGAATTAATCGAAATCTTTATTTTTATTGATAATCGATTTTATAAACGACGAATAAAGAAGAAAGGAATCATTCAGGAAAGCAGGAAGTTTCAAAAACCTTATTGTTAGAATAAGTATTATAATATTAATGATCCAATGAAATTAGATGATATCGAATAATGTTATATGAAATCAAACAATTTAAATGTTAATGAAAAAAAAAGATACAAAAAGAATAATTTATACTTTATTTGTAAAAAAAGTGGATATATATTTTGAGATTGTTTTCAAAAAAAGAAACTATTTATTATAAAGAATAAAAAATAGATAAGATTTAAAAACAAAAAATAAGGTTTTTGAAAAGTAAGGATTTTGAAAGGAAACTCGAAGGAAATAAGATTATTGAAAAGAAATCTATCTCAATTCAATTTTGAATAACTAAAGAAATTAGATATCAATAATCAAAACCTTAAAATTAATATTGAAAATAGTATCGATTACAAAGAAAAATTCTTAGAAAACCTTGAATCAAGAGATGAGAAATCAATTGAGGAATTCGAGAAGAATTAATGACTAATTGAATTTTATTATTTGCTTTAAGAAAATGAATTATAGTATTTAATTAGTTATTTAGATAAGAAATAGATATGATATCATTATAAGAAGAAAAAATCTGATTTTATCAAGAAATATAGAACTTATGATCATTCCATTTTGTTAGTATTTTATATAATAATATATAATAATATTTATTGTATAATATTTAAAGAAAATACTGAAGTAAATGATATTAAAAGGTATATTGTAGATATAAGTTCTTTATCTTTTGATAAAGTATAGGAATACAATAAATGTAATTTAGAAATTGAAAAGGTATAAGAGATTCTATTACAAATAAAGATTCGTTATATTTAACGAAGGATTAATAAAGATAATAAAGAAACATTAAACTAAGATTATTATTGAGATTTCCAAATAGGATTAATAAGATTATTGTTCATTATACTCTATCGATTATTGAGTATAAACAAATATTAATATAAATAAATAAATCTTTTTATCGAAGAACAAATTATCGAATCTTTATTGTTAGAATTCAATAGTATTATAGAAATCGAATAATTGATTATAAAAGTCAAATTAAAAAAATAATAAACTAATGTTTTAGTTGATTTTAGAATTATAGATATATTTATAAATCCTAATTTTATAAAAAAGAATAAAATTCTTATAGAATTAAAATAAAATCTTTATTAGCTAATACTATTAGAAGAAAAAAAAGCTGATATTAATGATTGGATATATAAAGAAATCAATATTATCAAAATGACTATATCAGATGGGTATACCGAGCAAGTCAAAATAGATTTAATATTATTAAACAGATATATAATCATCTTCGATACTCTATAGATTAAGAAATATAATCCAAATATCGATTGAGTAAAAGATACCTTAATATTCGATCACTACAGTTATAATAGCGAATGATTATATAATCCAAGAAAACAGATTTCCGGGGAGATCGGATACTATACTATAACAACAATGGATCCTTTATTAATCGATAAAATTAATAAAAAAGAAATTCCAGTATAATATAAAAGATTTGTTAAGCTCTTTGAAGATCTACAGGATTTGAGGGCCTTATTAGAATATAAACCTTGGGATTATAAGATCAATTTCAAAGAGGGATTCATATTCTTTATCGAAAAGTTGAGGTTATACAATCTTAATATTATATAAGTATAAAAAGAATATAAGATTAAAATTGAAAAAAAAGAATGGATTAGGAAATCCAAGTCCCTTTGTATATTCAATATATTATTGATATTTAAAAAAAACGACCTAGATAATCAATTTTGTAAAGATTATTGTCAGATTAATAATGAAACAATCAGAGATATATACTCAATATCGAAGACCCAAAAATTAAAGAATAAATTGAATAAAGCAATGATCTATACGAAATTAGATCAAAAGAATATTTTCAATTTGATATAAATAAAAAAAGATTATAAATAAAAAACAGTCTTTATATTATTATCAGGTTTATAAGAATATACAATTATATTATTTAGTTTAATTAATATATCAATTATATATCAATAATAGAACAATGAGATATTTAAGGAATTCAATTTATTTATAATTTATTATCTAAATGATATCTTAATCTTCTTTTAGAAAGAGAAAGAATACAAAGAATATATATTGAAAATATTCAAAGCATTTAGAAGAATGGATTCAAAACTCAAATTATCGAAATACGAATTTGAAATATGAAAAATAATATTTCTAGGATATATTATTCAATTAGAATAAATAAATATAGATTTTAAAAAAACAAAAAAGATAAAAAACTAAAAACAATCCAGGAATATTAAGGATATAC
This sequence comes from Sclerotinia trifoliorum, assembly GCA_905066765.1. Taxonomy (NCBI): domain Eukaryota; kingdom Fungi; phylum Ascomycota; class Leotiomycetes; order Helotiales; family Sclerotiniaceae; genus Sclerotinia; species Sclerotinia trifoliorum. Next base: position 1,494,308 of record CAJHIA010000021.1, read on the forward strand.
AATCCATATTAAGATTCATCAATTTCTATCGAATATTTATAAAAAACTTCTCGAAAATAATAGAATCCTTTATCGAAATGATCAAAAAAGGAATAACTTTTATATAGAATGAAAAAACAAAATAGATTTTCTAAGAAATCAAGGATAGATTTATAAAGGAATCTATCCTCTACAATTATTATAATAATTAAGAAAGTATTATCGAAATAAATATCTTTAATATCTATATAATAGGAATCTATCTACAAAAAAACAATAATAGAAAATTATATTTTATTGTTTATTATTTAAACAAAATAAATAAAACAAAACAAAATTATAATATTTATAAAAAGGAATTTATGATTATTATAAAAATATTAAAATATTAAAGGATCTATCTTCAAAAAGTTAAATTCCTAATAATCATTTATATTGATTATATGAATCTTCGAATCTTTATTATTATTAAGATCTTGAATAATTGTAGATTAATTAGATGAACTGAAGAACTAATAAGGTTTGATCTGATAATCAAATATATCAAAGGAAAAAACAATACAAAAGTAAATACTTTAAACAAACTATTAGATTATAAAAACGATAAAACTTATCAGGAAATAACAATCTTGAAATCCTTATCAAATAAAGATTTTATCTTTAACTTAATGGAAATCGTTATTATAGAAAATAAACTAATAAAGATCTAAAAAGATAAATTTATAAAAGTATAATAAGATAAAGAAAACATTAAATGATCAGAACTATTAGTAATTATTAATGGATTGCTTCGAATAAAAAACAAAATATGATTACCAAATAATATCGTCCTTAAGTATATCACAGAACAATATACATTACTAATTTATGGATATCAAAAAATACAAAGAATATATTTAAGAATCAAAAGATAATATTGAAGTCCGGGATTCTACAATATAATCAATAAAATAGTTATCGAATATAATATCTATATTAGGAATAAAACTTTCTATTATATTTTCTATAATCAAATAAACATTATTAAGATACTATCTATATTATAAAAATCAATATCATAAGACTTTATAAATCCATTATCAAAATCTAAAGATTCAATAACAAAAGTAATATATAATTATCTTTTTATTATAATAAATAAACTAACAAAATATCTGATACTTATATTATATCAAACAATATTAATTATGGAAATATTAATCTTTATATTTCTAAAAGAGATTATAATAATATATAGATTATTAAAGGAAATATTCTTTAATAAAGATAAACTTTTTATATCGAAATTTTGAATTACTCTAATAGTATTACTAAAAATAAAAAGAAAAATGTTTATTATATTCTATTTATAAATTAATAAAGGAAATGAAAAAGTGAATCAAATTGTCGAAGCTTACTTTTGATATTATATAAATTATCAATAGAATAATTAAGTAAAACTTTTATTTTTAATACAATTCGTATATAATAGTTTAACATCAGAAGCGATATAAGTTACTCCGAATTATACCAATTATAAATATAAACTAATTATATATTACAAATCAAGGATCACGAAAATAAAGAATCAATCTACAATAATATAAACAGAAAAATTCAAAAAAATTTATAAAGAAATAGTAATAAAATTGAAATTCATTATTAAAAGAAATATATATTATTACAATCGGAAATATAATTAGAAATCAATATTAAAAAAAAGGAATAAAGTCTATTTACTTTGGAAAAACATCAAAACAAAAAGATCTAATACAAAATTAGATTACAAGAAACTCGGATTATTCAAAATCAAAAAAGTTAAAGGATCCTTGAATTATGAATTGGTGTTATCAAAAAGTATGAATATATATCCAATATTCTATATATCTCTATTCGAATTAGCATCTTTAAAAACATTTAAAGTTTCTGAAATAGAAATTATATCTATAGATCAAAATATCGAATACAAAATGGAAAAGATATTAAATTATAAATATATTAAAAACAAGATCAAGTATTTAATGAAATAAAAAGATTATTCCGATTCCGAAAATATATAGGAATTTGAGAAAGAAATTAAATATTTGAAAAAATACTAAAAGTTTCATCGATAGAATCCGGATTTATTCAAAAGGAAAGGGAATTTATCGCTTCCTATAAAGAAGAATCAAAAGAATTGAATTCGTTTATAGGAATTTCGTTAAGGTTGATAAGATCAATTGGTAATTGACCAAATTGATCAATTGGTAATTGACCAAATTGATCAGGGGTTAATTGACCAAATTGACCAAATTGACCAAATTGACCAAATTGATCAAATTAACCAAATTGATCAGAAGAGTCGGAATTAACAACAGACACCGAAAACACAACAATTTCCTCTTTTTCTTTTCTCTTCTTCTTTTCCAAAGCATTCAATTTATCAAGATATTTGAGACCTCGTTTAATCATCTTTCTATAACAACTCTACAAATAATCTTGTTGTTTTCGAAAATAGAGAATTTTAATTATAATCTTTTTTTCTTTTTTACAAAGTTTTTCCTTTTGTTTATCTAAAGATTCCCAATCATTCATTTGAGAAATTTCCTTATCCCAATCATTTTCCAAACATTGCTTTGCATTGCAAAGAATACAAGATCGTATATATTCGGAACAACAAGTCTTTTACGAATTATTCAGAATTTTTATATAACAAAGGCTTTTTGTACAATAATAGATACACAAAATCATCTCGATATCAGAATTCTCGATTTCAATTATAAAATAAGACTTCTCCTTGTTCTTTCGACGAATTTTGTTGAGTTGTGAATCATTCATAATAAGGAAAAGGATCAAGATATGAAACAACGAAAAACTAATAGGCCACATACTAGTTATAAGCGATCAGGGATGACACTTGGCTAAGAAGGGGATAGTATCACGAAATCATTTTATAGAATGTCACGAGGTAACAATCAATCTATTTCTATAAACTTTAACCTTATTGAAAAGCAAAACAACTTGTATACAAATTTGTATAGTAATCGTTTCATATAATCTCCTTACCTTCAGCAAACTCGGATATATAATCTGATTCTAATCATATAATAAAGCCTTTAGGAATATAAGCTCCTATAAGCTCCTTAAAGCCCTTAGGAATATAGACTTTTAAAAACTCCCAAAATGAATTAGTATATAACCAGAATAGTTTTATAATTTAGAAGTTTTATATTCAATTTAATTATCAATTAATTTACCTACATTCCAATTAATTTAGTAATATATTCATCTTCAAATAAATAACCAATGATTATTAACCTTAACCTACAACTATTAACCAGACGAAACCCTGAGGCAGCTGCTGCCCCAACCAGATCGTTACACCTCCAGGAGTATGGGCTCCTATAGGCTTCTTGGAGCTCTTAGGAGTGTAGGCTTCTGGAGGCTCCCAAAATAGATTAGTATATAATCAGAATAATTTTATAGTTTAGGAACTTTATACTTAACTTAATTATCAATTAGTTTATCTACATTCCAATTGATCTAGTAATGTATTCATTTTCGAATGGATAACCAATGATTATTAACCTTAACCTACAATTACCAACCATACGAAAACCTGAGGCAGCCGCTGCCTCGACCAGATCGTTACACTCTATTCATTCAATTCATCTTATTCAATTGAAAATAATAATAATAATAATAATAATAATAAATAATAATATAAATAATCTAAAATATTGTTATTATTATAAATAACATTAAAAATAATACAAATAATATAAAACATTATTATTATTTGAAATATTATAAATAATATAAAATATTATTATTATTATAAATAATAATATTAAATCATATTATAATTATTATTTTTAAATAAAATAATTTAATTTTCAATTATTAAAAACAAGCCGATATTCTGTCTATACTCTGATATATATTCAATATTTAAATTTATTATAAACTTTTTAAAACTTAAATTTTCATTAGACTTTCTCGAAAAGCCAGGGGTCCGGGGAGCGCATGTCTGTGATGTACAAGAGCCTCATAAGAGCTAAATAAACAGGGTCAATTATATTCCTTAGAATCTACAACTGAAGAACTATGGCTCGTAAGGAGCATCCATATATATATACAAAATACCTATACGGTAGCCGCATGGTTGTGCGCAATCTACCTTAAGGTGACCATAATGCCATATTAAAAAGGGTAAATTTGGAAAAGTGTGCACAGACTATCAGCTCACCGATAGGAATTGTCGATCAATTGAAATCACGTGATCGTCATTTACACGAGGTCCGTGACAATGCCCCTGGTATATCTAGTAGTTACTAAATGCGAGTATCCCGTCAGGTAGGCTTTATATCGACTTCCCCTGCTTCTAGACATAAATCCAGGCCTCCTGATGGTAAGGAAGGAAGATAAAATTAGTAAGTGAAATTCTGCATTGTCGAATCATATCATATCACATCAAATCATCAAACAGAGAAGAGATCCCAGAAGTCGATGAGCATACTATTAATCAACTTTGACTGTAGCTGTAGCCTAATTAAAGAGAAAATCTAGATCACGACAATTTTATTTGTTCCTGTATTGGCTAGCTGGAAGTGATTGACACCGATAGGTTAATATAGTATAGGTACCTAGGTAGGTAGGTACTAGGAAGTTCTAGATGCAATTGAGACCACAGCATGACGACGCGGTGATATCTGGTCTAACCTTATCTTGTAACCATACATCTGAGTACTACTTACTACCTATATATATGAAATAAATATGAAATAAATATGAAATAACATCACAAGACAGTGAACACCATCTGAAAGCTAACTACCTATATCAGAAATAGACAAACGACGCGATATTATTGAAAATAGCTAGCTAGATAGCCAGCCTTGTGATAAAACGAAGTAGACGATGATTCATCTAGTACTCCCTACTCAACCCAACTCAACCCAAGTTTCAGCCAGCATAGCTTATGGCGTTTGTTTCCTGCATTAACTGGGACTTATGGATGTATAAAGTACGATGGTGGCGTAGGGACTAGCTAGGTAACCTTATGTAGCGAAAATCTTGGAATAGGCAGCATCCATATATTCATATCGGGGAATCGATTTTTGATCCGAGGAGTGAATATGATGTGGATGGATGGATGTGTTGTGTGGGTAGGTACCTAGAGAGGGAAAGTGGATAGTATGTCCCAATGTGGTGAGTCCATGCGATGGTTACACGGAGGGAAAGCCAGAGATTTGGTGGTGGTTAAGGTTACCTATCATCGGATCATTTTTTTGGTTCGGTAATGGCTATATTTTTATGTACCTACTGTACTCTGTACTCGGTATGCGAGGTGCTTAAAAATATTACATGGAGAGGTATTGGTGTTAGGTAATATTTACCGAGTCCCGAAACTATCTACCAGACTATCAGGATACAGTAGAAGGAAAAGAAGGTGAAGATACTAGCTGGAGTAATTGTGCATGACCATATCATATGTTTCGAGTTCGTTTGCTTATTTATTCATTTGTTTTCTCCCGTCCTTGCATTCATTTGCCTCCCTTAGGCTCCAGCATTTGGCCAAATGATGTTTGATGAAGGAGATTACCATTGTTAGGTTTGAGATTTGGAATACTGCTTTTTGGTGGTGGAAGGAAGGAAGGAAGGTGGAAGTTGGATGTAGCTAGGTACCTAGATGAAGGAAAATAGAAAGAGTAAAGGTATTACCTAGGTACGGGGATATGAACTGGAATGCGACAAGATATAAAACTAGGTAGAGGAAGATATATTTTACATATGAATGGGTTCGATGAAGATCAAGAATAGCTATGGGAATGATAGAGGAACATCTCAAATATAAGTCCTGTAAAAGGATCGGCGAATGAAAATCCGGGGAAAGCTTATCGCCATCATGGACAAATCATACTTCCGACACATATAATACAATCCAAGCCACCACCAAGTAGCAGCAGCTCATCAGCTCACGTGAGACCTCAAGTAATTCTGCTCATGCTGGTGTGCCACAAGAAATGCCAAGAGAGCCTCGACCTCACTCCAAGAAGAATCGGAAAATATATCTGCCGTCATCTCATTCATTCATTTCCAGCTGACATTGACTCAATTATTCAAAATCCCTTTCTTGATTGGCTCTCTCATTCATGCACATGAGTCGTATAACTCACATCCGTCTCAAACACACGGCTGGGATTCTTCTCTTTTCATTCCCACCAACGCCAGCCAATGTTCGCCAAAATGTTATCTTTTAGCCGCATTTTTGATCATGTTCCTTACATAATCATCTCCAGCCAACCATGTTCAATTTTCATTCCAGGCAACAATATTCGGGAAGGCGAGGATCTGTAGGCATCCGAATTCTATCAATTCTTCAAGATTCATAGGTTACATTTCTGAAGAAAAGAGAGAAAGAGACCCTTGATACTGAACCCTTGATACCGAACCCTTGATCGATTTTACTCAAATCAATCATTCATTGCATTTGGGAGGGAGAGGGGGATTGATTATTTCTTTTATGGTGTCACCTCAAGGTTATTATTTGACTTGTCCGTCGGATCGATTGATCATCAGTTTGTTGTCCGTTTTTGGATGATGAATTTTTGATTCATACATCCATCCAAGCTTACGATATACTACATCTTTTATTTCTGAATACTATTATTATTATTGCCTCTCTTCGTATTCTCCTTCTTACTTCCCATTCCAACTTGATTTGTTGGTACGCCACTGCTATTGCCGGCATTGCTGTCATTTTTGTCGCCTATGATTTGAAGCACAATCACAACCACTACCACGAACCTACTAACCTTACCTCGACAAATACATCTACAACTACATCAACCACTACTACCACATCAACTACAACAACAACAACAACAACAACACCACCACCAACAACAACAGCCACAACCACAACCACTCCCCCTCCCACTTCTATCCCCACTTCACTAATCATGGATCCATACTACGCTACACCTTCAATACCTCTTCAAAGGCGATTAACCAAAATTTATACTGATACCAAGAATATTTACGATTTCATCAAAGAACCAGTTAGAAATGTCGAAGATCATGAACTTCAATTATTACATCGCAAGTTACGTATCCAACAAAGTCGTTTGGTATCATGGGGGTTGGAATGGTCGGATCCTTCGCAATCACCTGATATCGATGAATCAGTATCAAAGGCAGGATTATCCGAAATCGTCGGAAATGTCATGTCAACAATCAAGGAGATTTTGGCTGAAGCAGAACCATTATGGCAATCTTCCAAAAGGTTGACATCGGATGAGAGACCATCAGAAAAATCGGAAAAGGGTGCTTTAATTCAATGGGATAAAACGAGGTTTGAGGATTTGATTCGAGATTTAACCATGTCTATTGATACTCTTTATGATTTATCAAAGACAAGACAATCAGCAAGGAGTGGTCTAGGTCTACAGACTTCGGAAGCTTCAAGTTCAAAAGATCAATCTTCGAGTTTTGAGGAAAGACAATTTGAATCGACAAGAATGTCTGCACCCCAACAAATAGATCCAGCGACTCTAATTTGGACGGGCAATCAAATCATTGCTACACGTGGTACATCGAGGTCAACATCGAATAATACATTGAGACAGATAGTACTGATGAGAAGGTCTGTCAATTCTTCGGATTTGAGAAAAGCCATCGGTCAACCTCCTGATCCAATACCTGTTCTTGTCGAATATGCCCCTTACGATCCTATATATTCCGTTACTGGAATCACTCCATCCATGACTCGATTCGAAAAACTCTTTGCTAGTCTTTCACAGGCATATTACTCTTCTGACAGACTACTTGTTGGATTACTTCGTCTCATTGGGTATTATGAGGATGCCGAGCATTCGAGATTTTGCCTATTGTTTGCCTTGCCAACAAATTTTGGACCCATGGACATTCAAAGCCCAACCCTACAGATGCCCACGATAAATTCATTGTCGGAGCTTTTAATAAGTCCTGCGTTCGAACCAAGTTTGGAGGTCAAGTACAGATTAGCCTACAACATAGCTAATGCCGTGTTTGATTTACACTCCAAAGGAATTGTTCATGGCAACTTACTTCCTTCCAATATTCTTTTCATCGAACATCCTACTTCACCACGGGCTTTTGATTTAACACAGATTAATATGCGACAATCATACCTCGGTTCTTATGATTTGTTTTCTGATACTGCCACGGATTTGGGACCAAGTTTGGATCAAGCTACTATGTTGTATAAACATCCACTCGACCCGAGGAGTACCAGATATACTAATCTATCCCAAGAAAGCAAGTCTTTGGATTTGTACAGTCTTGCCATGATTCTTCTTGAGATTGGTCTCTGGAGTTCTTTATCGGAACTTTTCCCAAGGGCATCTCAAGTACCTTCAAACCCTACAGAGGTTCTCAAGCATCTTGCATCTCGATGTGGAAATATTTATGTCAAAGCGGTGGAAGCATGTTTAAGTGCACCTGAAGGGGAACTTTCACGAAAAGCAAGACCAGATGTTATGCATCAAAAAGTCTTTTGGCGTGTATCAAAAGCACTCAATACTTGTTGTTCACTCGATGATGTTTCGGATGATGATAGTGAAAGAAGTGATGAGCCATCACTGGTACCCACACCTTTGAATATTGAAGCCCCATCTTCATCTACCAAAGGATATCGTGATCGAAGGGATGCAAAGATCGATTTTAGTGCTCCACAAGAACCAGAAATCAATTGGGGTGAGAAACCAATACGTGTAAAGACCCCGCAAAAGGCTACTGCTGAATGGGCAGAGAAAAAGTCTTCTGGTGAGTTGATAACCCTTCACAACTGCCACAATCTAACCATTTTTGTCTTAGCGGTCGAACCTATAAAATCAAAACCTAAGCTCAAGACATTCCCAGCTATTCGCATTAGTCAAGAACATATCAATTTTTGGCATACCAATATTATGCCACATGTCAACCACGTCCTTCGAAGTTTTTACAAGAAATATCCCGAGTCGGTTGAAATTTCTCTCGAATCAGTTGGTGAATCATCTACCAAAACGAAACCTACCATTCTCGTCATTTGTACAAGCGTCAGTAAAGTTAGAAGTATATTGAAGAAGAGTCTCGTTTATGATAAAGCTACATATGGATTAAAAGTATGTCGTGGAAAGGTTGTAAGAGCAAGAAATGGTGGGGTCAAAAGAAGTATGGCACATGGTGATGAACTTGTAGCGAAGAATACTCAACATCAAGAACGTCCGAAGAATGGCGCCAGTATGGGAGCATATATAAATGATCATCACCTTCCACCAGTATCATTTGGAGGACTCGTCACGATTGATGAAAGACCTTATGGAATGTCTGTTCATCATATGTTAGACGACCCTTCCGATGATGATGAAGATGAGCCAGTTCAACCAACAAAACCAATTCTTCGATCATCAGCACTTCCTCAATACCTTGAAATGCCAGATCTAACGCATTCAGAGACATCTTACTACTCTAGTGGCGATGAAGAATATAATTATAGCTTCACAGATTATTCATCTTCAGGTTCATCATTTGATTCCGATTCCTCACCTTATGCATCAGAAGATGAAGATGATTCTGATGCCGAATTTCCAACGTTAGAACCAGGAGATATTCCTCCTATTCCGATTTCTTCGTCGAATGTTCACAATTATCCAATCACACAACCAGCTATCGATGACATCGATCCAGATTTCTATCCTGATCCAGAAACTAGAGATGAAGATCATTTAGATTCATGTTTACTTGGAAATGTCTATGCAAGCTCAGGAATTAGACGATTGACTCATGACGATATCACTCATGAGATTGATTGGTGTCTTTTTGAGTTTGAAGAACATCGTCTACCTGATTTTACTTCTTCAATATCTTTGACAACACAACCAACAGGAGTGGTTCCATTAACAGAACTTCCAGATTTACCAGTTAAATGTACAGCTAGAACTAGTGGTACACAAACTGGACGAATCCTTCCATCTATGTCCATTCTCAAAATTTTTGGTCGGAAAACTCCATCTATGAGTTGGCAAGTCGCTGGTAAAATAGGTGTTCCAGGTGATAGTGGTGCATGGGTTCTCGAACGAGGTGATGATATTAGTGTGGGCCCTGGAAATAATAGTGGCAGAGTTGCAGGTAGTGTACTTGCATGGAGTCAACGAAAAAGTGTCGGATATATATGTCCACTGTGGATTAGTGTCCTTGATATGGCAAATTCGTTGAAGTGTGAAAAGATTGGATTACCAAATGTTGAAAAACCTATATGGGCTAAGGTGTCGACGAGAAGAGAGAAAGAAGTTCCATGTCTTTCCAAGAAAACTTCACGACCGATGAGTGAGAGGAATATCGATGAATGGGATAGTGAAGATGAAGCGCATAGTTTGAGGGCAAACAGACCTCTAAGTGGAAATTACCCCATGGTTATTGATGATGATTTAGCAGATGATGAGGATGAATTATCGGGTGTTGTGGGAAATATAAAACATGTGGCATCCGATCATGAATATGAGCCTATGGATAGTGAAGAAGGATATGAAGATGATGAATCTTATGATGAGGAAGAAGAGAGGGAATATTGGAGACGATTTAAAGCTGCGAGTGTTAGTCCTGAACGTGTCAAGGGGAAAGATATAGAAGACAATGATCATGAACAGAGACATGAGCTTGCGAATGAGTATTCCCAGGAATATCAACATGATGGACAAGATTATCAAAATGCTCATGAAAAAGAAGTTCTTATTTCATCAGAGGAAGAACCAGAATTACTGGCTACTCTTGGTCAACCTTCAAGAAGGGGAAGAGGTTTCGGAGTGAGAACTTTTAGTGGTGATAAGAGTTTGGAAATGGATTTGGTGGTGGGAGGTATCAGGGATTTGGGTATTGATGGGAATACCATGGACGGGAATACCATGGGTGAGGATACAATGGCTGGACCAATGAGAAGCACAGTATTCAGTATGGATGGAAGTGCAATGGGAGATTTCACAGTAGGAGGAGGTGTCAGTGCAGAGGATTTTAATGCCTTGGCCGCGGCGGCTAATGCGAAGGTAAATGCGAGTGCGGGTCGTCATGATCTTGATCATGATCTTGATAAGAGTAGGAATAGGTTGGGTAGTAGCTCTCATGGGAGTGCGCATCCGCATGAGGGATCGGAAAGCTTGGGGAATAGTAGTTTGACTGGGTTTGTGCAGGGTCATGGACATGGTCGGGTCCAGGGGCAGAGGCAGCGAGTGGGGGTTAGGAGTTAGATTTGGGTTTGGGTTGGATAAGATTGGATTGGATGGGATGAGATGAGATGAGATGAGATGAGATGGGATTGGAATATTGATATAAGATTTTAGATTTTATTATAGGATTGAAGAAGGATATAATGATATAATGATATAATGATATAATGATATAATATATATATATTAAATTCTTTTAATGATACTAGATAAGAATAAGAATAAAGAAATATATCTAATAGTAATCTTATATTTATTTAAAATATTAATAGAAAAAAAATCCACTCAAAAAAAAACCAAATATCGACATCTTGAGTTTAAATACGAGTATTTGTTGAAAAGAATATAATAGAATACCTAATCAAGATCGCTTGTGTGTTATAAATTTGCTTGATACTTTAACATTGACTTTATTTCTTAAGTTACAATCGTGCATTTGAGACGTGTAGATTCTGATATTATCAACAAAATACCTAGACTAGTGTGCTCTACTTTAAGTTTCTAGATGATCGCATCTGTAACTTTGGTCTTGGTCTCGTGTTGATTCTAATCCTTCTGCAACTAATCATCAAGACTATGGCTTAACTTTTATGTCCTTAGCAAATAATATTTGCGATAGCTTAGCTTACCAGCTTACCAACTCTCAGACCATCATCTACATTCTCTCCACAGGACTCAATCCCAAAATTTTCATACCATTATAAAGTACCACCCTAGCAGCATCATAAAGTGCCATTCTAGCTTTCATGACCTCCTTCTCACTACCCATAATTCTAAGATGATCATAACTACTGCTGAGTACGTGAGTCATCTTGAATAGATATGTCAAAATAGTTGTTGGTTCTAAGGTTTTGACTGTGTTTTGAACGACATCTGGGTATTGCGCAAGAGTTCTGATGAGATTTTGAGCGTGGATTTCAGTGAGAAGTGATAGATCAGCTGAAGCAATTTCTTCTGGGGTAAGTGCTGCTTTGCGGGTGATGGAGCAAAGACGAGCGTGGGCGTATTGGAGATATGGACCGGTATCACCTTCGAAAGATGTCATGGTATCCATGTTGAAGGTATAACCGTTAACACTAATGTCAAAATTAGTTTGTGATTCTTAATTATGAAAAGGGAATAGGTTAAAAAATAACAGATTTACTTACCGTTTACCACTCATATCTTGTACCATGACAGAACTAATACCGAGGATATCGGAAGTAGCTAATGGATCGGCGATTTGTTCATATTTAGCTTCATTCTTTTGCATAACTTCATGCATCTTCTCAGCAACATCTCTTAAGATGTCATCCAAAAATTTGACAGTACCGCGACGAGTACTCATGCCATGTACCAAACCAAAGTTGATGTGTTGACACTTATCCCGGAGTTCTTTGTAACCCAAAAGCTCAATAATCTTGAACAATTGTTGTAAATGCAACTCTTGATCAGTTGCGACAACATAAATCATCTGATCAAAGTCATACTTTTCTTTTCGTTGCAACAGTTCACTGATATCTCGAGTAAGATAGAGTGCTGTGCCATCCCTTCTTTTCACAATTGCTTTTCCAAGACCTTTGCCAATCTTTCCTGGAACGTGCTTGGTGAAATCGATAATCATAGCGCCTTGCGATTCTTCCGCAATCTTCATTTCCTCCATTTTCTTTCCTGTCTCCTCCATTACTTCTGCTTTAACTTGAGATTCTCCCGAATAATAATCAAAATGAATATTTAATCGTGCATATGTCTCCCTATATCTCTTAATACTGAGATCACGGAATCGAGCCCATTGCGCAATTGCTTTTTCATCGTTCTCAGTCATTGCTTTGAAATATCGACGAGCTTGTTCATCTAGCCCCTCATTCTTGATATGCAGTGCTTCGTCTGTTTTCCCTTCTGCCTCCAATGCTGTTATCTTATCGGCCTCGGCTTTGACATCTTGGTTGATTTTGACGTAGATTTGAAAAAGATGGTTGATAGGATCTGCCTTTAAAGCTTCTTCATCTCCATATCTATCAAAACCCAAAGCCAATAATCCATACTGTTTGCCCCAATCTCCAAGGTAGTTGACTCGAGTAACATTCCATCCTACTGCTGCGTAAAGATTCGACAAGAAACCTCCAATGATAGTACTTCGAAGATGACCTGCATGGAAAGGCTTCGCGATATTCGGGGACGAGAATTCAATGACTATTTTCTTTTGTCCTTTTGATGGATCTTCTGGATCCACGAGACCAAGGTATTTGTTTTCTCCAAAGCTCGAGCCTTGTCGGATAATGGTAGGAATGAGAAGTTCATTAAGTCTGTCGGCTTTGAAGAAGAATTGCAGGTAGACGCCATTGGTGGTAGGTTTGTGAACGAGAGGAGATTCAGGATACTATTCCAGTCGATGTTTTAGTAAATCTCATGATGTAAATAGGTTGCGACGGATATACCTTTGCCGCCCATTCCTCAGCCAACTCGTTGGGCTTTTTTCCCTTGACTCGCAAAGCTGGCACAGGTAAGACTATGTCACCTTTGTCTAAAGTATTCGTCCATGCCAATGCACGGTAGATGATGGTGGATTCAACACCAGTAATCTCAGTCAAGGTAGAAGTAATGTGAGCTCTGTAGATATCGACGATGTTGATATCAGGGTGACAATTAGGAAATTTTGGTAGATCCGAGACACTCAAAGACTTGAGCTTCTCGGAAATGAAGTTTGAGGACGAATCTGTCGCCGCCATCTTGTAAATTGTGGTTGTAAATGTGCGAAAAGAATTGAAGTGGTGGGGTTTAAATCGAGGGGTAGTTGGGAGTGAAGTGGGTATCAATTTTAGACAATGGCTTGGATGTTTTCGAAAGATAGAAAAGGTGAAGATCATATGGTTGGGACAAGGTCAAAGGAGGAAGAAAAAAGAGAGAGTATTCATGGGTAAGGAAAAGAAGAAGATATACTTTTTCTCTTTGGGATGATGGTGAAGTTGGAAGGTAAATGATTTTATATGTTAGAGTAGGTAGGCTAAACTCAATATAAAAATTTATGAGTCTTGTTTGGTCTTGTTTCTTATTATTGGTGAGTCAATGAATGTGGTTTTACTTGTTTACCGCCTTTGCAGGGAAACTTGATTATTTATGCCTTTTATTTAAGGATAACACTATATTCTGCATTGATCCTCTCTGCCTTATATTCCAGGAGTACATTTACCCCACCCCATCTCCGGCACCTCCAAAAAGTTCCGCCCGATGTCAAACACGTGGTTGGTTACACAGATATTTGCACCGCCTTCTACAATAGCATTTTCGTGGCAGAATAGATTCTAAATTTCATTCTAGAAAATGTTTAAAGCCATCCATGAACTTCACCTCTCTTGAGCCACTTTTCATGGTAATGGTAACGGTGACACCCACTGCATATCAAGGAGAATTTCAATTTTTGAACAAAGGGAGAAAGACTAGACTTAATCAAGATCTAATTGTCCTTCCAGTTCCCTGCAGTTCATCTTGAAAGGCTTGGCGTTTACCTTCTCTCTCACTCTCCATGATCATTCTATACGAGGAACCGAATCTTGTCAAATACTTCTTATCCCTCCCTACCCAGAACCACTTTTGTAACCTTCTCTCATGTTTTACTTCTTCAACCCGAAACATCATGTTCTGCTGCAAATGCCATGATTCAATCATTGTTACTTTTTAAGTAATGTCAGTTCATACTTATCTCTTTTTTAAAAACGATCCAAAAGTTCATGATAATGATATTGAAAATTCCTTTCCTTTTTAACGCCATCCATGTTACGAACAACCAATCATATCTGATCCAAAAGACAATAACCTCCCCTCTTTTCTTCCACCATACCAAATCTTGTCTATATTCAAACAAAAGACCAAGAGGTACATAAGGTATAGACTCCTCTAAAAAGGAATGATACTGATAACATATAGCCATATAGAAAATCCAAAAGTCATAACCCCCGAAAATCAAAATTCCAAAACCCATCAAATATGAAGACCGAATTCCCACCCATTACCCCGCACTTCGATACCACCTCATGTTGTGAGACTCTCCGACATTTTCAGCGTTTCCGACCTCATTCAATGAGCTGGGGTTGGAACATCTTGACCATCATCCCGTAACATTCGAATGAAAGCACGTTCTTGGGAATCTACGTCTGCTGTTAGCCAAATCTGTCCCCAGATAAATATCAGAGAAATTCTTACTCGGTCGAGTATAGTTTGGGCCGGACTCTTCCACGGTAATCGACCGTGTATCCACCTGTTCATCGCAAACAACTGCACCATCTGGACCTGACTCGGGAGAATAATCCATTCTCATCAAACTGATTCGAAGGCGATAGCGGCCAGTGGCGTGAATTGCAAGATCTGGGAAAAAGAAGTATGCCTGATCGCGAACACCTCTAGATCTGGTTTGAGCAATTGGATGCGCGGAATCGGCAGCTTTACCTTCCATTTGTTCATATATGACTTGGCCGCTGGCGTAATGGATGAGCGAAACACAGGTCCAGTAGCCGGCAAGATGTTCATACAAATCATGTTCACTACTGAGTTGAACGATAAGAGGAGGATACAAGATTGCTCCTGGGCGAACTCGAGCGGGAGGTTGGACTGCGATAGACAACATGGTGAAGGTAGAGCGGGTATTGAGACTTGTTGAGTATGGTTACTGATGGAAGAGCTCTTTGACTACCAGAAACTGGAACCCGAAGTGTTATGAATGATGATGGTTATCGAATGCGATTCTCTTCTTCTGATCTCAGTTAAAAACTTGTCAATTTTCGGATTGCGGTAATGCTCGAAGTGCTGGACTTGTGAATGGCGGATGAATGCTTGACTGGATGATATTGGAAGTGTGTTATGATTGTCGAAGTGAGGACGATATGAATGAAGGGAGGACTGATTGAGATGATGGGGAGGAATACTTCGAAAACATGGACGATTGGACTCCTTTTATCTTTCTTCATGGCTCACGCTCGGAGAAGAAAGTAATTGAGGCTGAGATACTTCTTGAGCATATCCTAGATGAGAGAAAATCTTCAGTCCCGATAGGTATCTCAAAAAGAGCTCATGCCGCCTCAATCGATTGGAGAACCACCCGCTTGTGTTCTCACGACCAGTCATAGCCAATCTATTTTCGATAATATCAGCTCTGACCGCATTGACCGAAGAACACTTTCTTGATTTACTACGGGTAATCCCTCTCTGTGGCCTTTTCTTCTTTGTTTCTTTCTTCTTTTTCCCTCAGACTATTGCTCGGGGAATTCCACGCCAGGGAAGCCGGTTGCACTGATACACACATTATTGTGAGAGTCTTAGATCTACTCAAGATTTGAGCGTTGTATAGATCTAATGCAACGAAATGCAAGATTGATTTCATGCCGTATTCCCAAGGGAGTGGTCCAGGACCACGGTGGTAAATCGCAAGCCATCCTTATCTCGGTAAGGGCCACTCGGCCACGCTAAGGGAAAAATACAGGCCATCGGTCCCGGCAACTTGTCACCATTGTCACCTCGGCTCTTGAGGGGCAATGTGGAAAAAATATCAATAAATTACAACAAAAGTATACAACAGGATTGCGGACTAAAAATTCGAATTTAATTTGGATTAACCTTGGATTGATGTTACATTAGAGAGATATCTTTCTCTTTTTAACATTTCTTTCCCGTGTACCTCGATAGTACCTGGGTACTTTTCCCTTGATGTCAATGGATCATCTATTCTACACCTTAATCCGAGTTTATTGACTATACTTCAGCCCGAGTTTAGCATCAATTTACCTTTACACCTGACTAGTTTGCTCAATCCGAGTTTAGTATCAATTTATTACACCTGACTAACCCGCAAATCAACCCGAGTTTAGCATCAATTGGGCTACACGTCAATCTGATTTTAGGATAATCAATTGCCGGATGAAAAAGGGTTTCTTTCAGTGAAACTTATTGACACACGGGAGAGTCTTATTTTCCTCTCCTAAAATTCTTACTGTAAGGCAGTGTCAGCTCCTCAGTTATATGCATTATCACTTTTTATTATGGTGTGTTGGTGGCGCTCCTCAAAAGCCTTTTTGGAGGTTATATGACCGATTTTCAATACCCTGTTAAGGTCTCGTGGGGATCTCAGCTATTTAGGGCTAAACATCAACTTAATCAAAAATGACCGATCGGCTCCAGCCTCGGATATCTTTTCTCATGGGGATTAAGTGAGAACACCCTTTCGAGAATTTTCCTGAAGCTTTTGAAGTTGGAATGCGCATCAGTGATATCAACACTCAGAAGCTTCAAATTTCATGGTCATAGTCATGCTGTTGGTGGGGCCTCGGGTTCAAGGGTATCAAAAGCCTCATGACATACTCACCAAATCTTCACCGTCACACGACATTATTGGAGAAAACTACCAGCAAGGATAACAATCGAGTGGACTATATGTGTTCAAATTATACTTACTTCCGCGAATGGAGTGAAGGGATTCACCCGATCTTCTGGACTCATCTAGACGCTGGCTGATTTTGGAACAGGGATCAATGAAGATTCTTCTACTCGGGAAACCGCTAGAATTACCAAGATTGCGATCCCAGTATCCTGCATGGCAGAAACACTCCCTTTAGCTTTATAGATCTGGTTTGAGATCTCGGTTTCACAACATATTGCCGCTGCACCAGGGTTTTGGGGCCCCTCAAATATTCAATTGCTGGACGAACCACTCAATGGGATTGTACCCCACACCTACTATGGTCAAATTTGGGAATCGTGAGAATGCATAGGTAATTATTTTCACATATTTACTGGGAAAAGCTTACATAAGTAAGACTCAGTTGATGGAAGTCATTGTTATTTTATTTTCCAAACGGATAACAAAACATCAAGTGGAAGGAGAGAACATTGCTCGCGGGTTCAAGCGTTAAGGAGGGGTAACAGTTGGCGCAGTTGCAGGTCGCAGTTACCCCCCTCAGTCCATCATGAGTTCTTTCCTCCATGGATTACCATGATCATTAAATTTCCGATTAATATCGTCTCTAAATATTTCTCTCTTATCATTCCTCATTCCTTCACCATTCCCTCATTACCTATAGCACCCTTAGACAGCCATATACCACGTATTACGAACCTTACCTCAAAGACTGTTTGACATTTTCTTCCGCGTCCAGATCGTGAGACTTTGAACAATACATACGAGTCATTCTCAACCCTCGAAAAGTTCACGGACCGGCATAACGAGCACATTTCTAGGTACTTATCGCATTGGCATCATCATACATCCTTCTTGCAGTTATGCTGCATCGTGTCACAGGCACCTTCTGATTTCCTCTTTATAGTATTTTTGAGACTTGCACTTAGTTATAGCCTCGATTCATGTATACTGTGGAAGAGGACACCATACTCCGCATCATTCTTCCATCCATTCTCGCCTGTGTCGCAATCATTTTGGCGTATTCGGCTTTGAACTTTTTCTACAAACGTCAATTCGGAAGTCAACGTCGCGATTCAACACATACCATATGAAATCGACAGTCAAAAGTATTACGGTTCTGGTCATCATACTCGCTGCAATTGGTTTTTGTCTCCTTGCTATCATTTTTTACATGAGCTTTAAGAAGTTTTACTGTCGTCGAGAATCGATCGCGGGCCAAATCCCTGAGCACACTATGCCATGGCGTACCAAGGTGTGAGAATACTCGTCTTTATGTGTTCCCGATTTGAACACATTCGGAGAAGCCATTGAGAAACACCTAATCGACCGGAGATTCTTGCCGATTCTTCTCCCTTACAGCCCTTTCCTTGGGTGGCAGATAATTCTCATGTTAGCCAGCGTGATTCGTTGAAAAGTAGCATGGCTATTCCAATCTGGTGGCAGGTCTTTGGAATCACAAACTCGATCTACTCACTGGAAATTTACCTTGTGGCTGGCCCGTCATCAACAAGCACCAGTATCTCGAATGAGCATCATATCGGGAACGTTCAGTAGTCATTGAATTTGGCACGAACATAGCACTCTTGTCATGTCAGACCAGAGTCTTCCGTTAAAGAGGTAGTACGGAATCTTTTGGTATTGCGCGGTTTATTGAGATTGCGATCGACCTCTAGATAGCTCACTGCATTAGAATACGAAAGTTTCCTACGAAACCACCTCTACAAGGTTCTCGCCTTCCTTCTGGTGATTCTTGACCGCTACTTGACGCCTGGTCCCATACACACTTCCAGGATCTCCAATTCATCAAGGCCGTTATGTGATCCAAAACCTCATCTATCGGATATCGCGATCCTCCTGACAGTCATCTAGATTTAGATCTCCGAATCTAAGCCATGTGAAGTACACATCTTGTCTCTTTCTGCTAGTCACTAATGACAGCCGCCAACCCAGTTTGGTGGAGTACGTGCCGTGAGACAAGTGTCAATTTTCTTCAGATCAACGTTGCATGCAAATTAGAAAATGGGATCCTACAGAACGGTCAAAGCAAAAGAAGTTGTCACAATCATATGATTACTTTATGCATATATCTTCCTAGTGTCTTTTCAATGGAGCAAGGCAAACCCCTGAAAATATCGCGAGCTCCAGAAATATTAAGGTTAAATTTTCGGTCCCTTCTGCGTGGCACAAAATGGCCGGGTAGGCGATTCTAGACTGATGGATCAGCAGACCCCCGAGATTCTGGCTCCGGTACCATTTCCCCGGCGAATAGACTCCCGAAAATTTGTCCCACTGAAGCGCTGAACTTCAGCACCAGTGATCTGAGGGTATTCCAATACCTACGTCATTTTATTTTCAATTCGGCCATGTCGGCATGAGATTATTATTGTATTTGTTTTGATTGCAATACGATGGTGAGATATTAGGTTCGTGGGATTTGTCGGTGCGTAATACGCTTTGATGGTATCCGTGATTGTTGATGTAAGAGGCTCCAATTTTTACCCGGGTTCGGATGATACCGAAATTTATTGGGGAGAAGGGGATTGATTTTTCATCTATCGATTCGGCCTTTATAGTCGGACCAGGGGTGGACGAATGATCTTTACAGCACCTTTTTTTAGCGCTGCACATCGATATGTTATGAAGAAGACAGATGTCATATCACGATCTTCTCCAGACCAATTTTAATCCTCCCAAAGCAGGAAGGCTCACAGCTGTCATATCTGCGCCGTCAGAAAGGTTATGTCGAACAGAGTCCTTTTCCTCCTAGTATTCCGCGCTATGAGAACCATGCCAACAATTCTACCCTGAACATCACCCTGCACGGATGAATTTCGATTAATGCACAGATCAACAACATTGAAAATTCCTCTGTTTCCTCTACAATCATAAGATGAATATTTCCTCACAGGACGATACCATGATAAATCACAACATCAACAAAAAATTCTCGAACTGAAAGGGTTCATTGACATTGGATAGGAACGAAAAGGATGAGAAAATGCTTTTGGGAATTGCTAGGGTCGATTCTTGTTTATGCAGACAGGGCAATGTTAGGTAGGTAGGAAGATATGGATATAATTTGCTGTACAGGATAGGGAATATTCTATATACACATTGGTGAAGAATTGAGCTTCTGAGAATATTTGCAAGCTCTGTTATTGCGCGATAGGGATTAAGGGATAGTGAGAGGTGGGTTGTTGTTAATTCGGGTTCTTGATTAGATTTAAGGTAAAGATGTCATTTATATTAGGGATTCTTTCTGTTAACTTTGATGTTTGTTTTAATGACTTCATTCGAAAGGTTGTGACAGGAAATGATCCAGCGCTTTCATCTTATTTTCATTCTATTTTATAATATAATGCAAATCTCAAATCTCAAATCTCAAATCAAGGTTACAAAAACCAATAATAAACAACTTATAATAATATTTCTTTCTTTTTATAGATTAATAAATATTTATTAAATAAATCTTATTTTAATTTGAGTGGATAAGTTTACACTCTGTAAAGATAAATATATTTATTTGTATTAGATATAAGAGATGGAGGGGAGGGGGCTGCGTATGTGTATGGTTGTGATTAGGGATGAGAAGATGAGGGGATGATAAGAGGATGGGGGGATGGTTTTGAGTTAAGGGAAGTTTGAGGGGGTTATTAGGGGTGAGAGGTGAGGGGTAAGGTCTGAGAGGAGGTGTGGAATGTATATGGATAATTGATTAATCGTAAAAGGAATAGAGGGGGTGGATTAGAGATTAAGGGTTGAGGATTAAAAAGTGGTATAGAATGGAATGGGTTTATTGAGTGTAGTGTATTATAGAATATTGATGAAGAGGTCAGGGTATTGAGAATGAAGTGACTCTTTTGATATTAATAGGTTTATATAGATTTATATTATAGATTTAGATTTGGGATTTGAGATTTGGGATAGAGTTCTAGAGATAGAGTAGGGTTTGAGTTTTGAGATAAATTGATATATTTATTAAATATATTATAAAAGTTTAATATCTTATATTAAGATTTGAGAGATAAAAATAAATATTAAAGATTTATTATGTTTTTTCAAAGGATTAAATAAAATATAAATATAAATTTTGTTTTTGTTTTTATTTATAATATATTTATTAATATTAATATTAATTATTATATTCAATTAATTTTTTATATATATTTTCTATTAAGATTATTATTTAGAAAGACTATTTATTTAAATATATAATATTAATTTTAGATCTATTAATCAATAAATTCTCTTTAATATCTTTTAATACATCTTATAAAAATAAAAATAAAATGTAAAAAATAAAATATATATATATATAAAAGAAACCAGTTCTCAGCTTTTAACTCCTAGTTCCTGTCTAATACCTCTACCCCTCAATACACCCCGCGTCAAAAACAAACCTACTCCTGCTCTTCCATCCACCTATCCACACTAACTACTCATAAAAGTAAGTACCTACTAATATCAAAATTAAAGTTTAATAAATACCCAAAGCGCAAACACACACATATCCGGGTCCGTGGCTATGGGATGTACATAATTGGTACTGTTCTTGTACTTTTACTTGTACGTATACATATACTTGTGAGATGTGAAGCGTGAGATGTGAAATTTGAGATGAAAGGGAATGCGTGATATTTTTCCAAATCGGCGGTTCTAGAATTGCAGATTGTGGAGGTGGGGTAGGGGTAGGGGTAGGGGTTTGAGTTGGGCTGAGGTTTGGGATGAAAGAGGAGAGAGGAGGAGGAGGATCTGATATGATATGCTGCTGGGATGGAGGTATTTTTGGGGTTTGGTTTATTTATTGATGGATCAGTGTTTTTACGGGGTAGGAGGAGGGATATGATGATTAAGGCTAGTAATCTATTATGTGGGATAATGTTATATTATTATTGTATTTTACAGCGAGGGTAGCAAGAGAAGAGAAGGAAGCCCTAATGTCACCAGGCAAATATTCATCCTGATACCCTTCCACCCATGATCCACGTGTAAGCAACGAAATGCAGTACCTTCAGATTCATACAAAAATAATCTATATCTCTCGATCTTCTCTCACAGAAAAGAAAGCATGCCAGTGACGAAAATATGCAAGATTCAGTAGATCAAGATCTTTACCAAAAAGCACTTACCTACCTACATATGCATGCATGCATATAGATGTTTAACATTGATCATTCTCGGTTATCGTAAACATATACGTCATGACGTTTTTCCCGTCTTTAGAGAAGTAAGTTCACCTACTAGAGGAGGTAGGGTCTACCTGGTTCTTCATCTATCTCACAAACATTATCTGCAGGAAGAAAAGATATCTTCCCCGGTGGAATCGGATCGGACACAGGATGACAGGGCTTGGTTCTGCGCATGGATATTGCCAATGTTCGTTTGTGGAGGAGCCAAATGAGCGGTATGATTATGATAGATGCCAAACCAGCTGTGTAGCATAAGGATGCGGGAAGAAAAGGTTATTCGGGATGAGACAACCAAAGGGTCCATCTAGAAAGGACTTTGTGGTTTCGTAGAAGTGTTTGTGCGCATTTTGCTTTTTCCATGTCCCTGATAGAGCGAGCTAGATTGATCAGCAAACATGTAAAATAAACACGAACTATTATTATTGTCTTTTTCCTACCGCCAGCCGTTACTCTCAAAACTTATTCTTGTATCTTTCTCTCCGATCTTCAATTGGTATGTATTTGTATTTGTGTCCCATCCGCACGGCCAGCGCAGCGCAGTAAACACAAAAGTGCTACTCGAGAGACAAAAAAAGGTCTCGTTAATCTAAATCAATCTCTACATTTCCCCAATCCCAGATATCAATAACCTCCGAGTTTGGGAAAACGGCGGTCAAGGATATAAACCCTCAAGAATAGATGATTGAAGTATGAAGTCGGTGGCTTGCAGGCACGGGCTATCTTCAGAGGGCTGAATACCGGTCGCGTGGTACG
Organism: Sclerotinia trifoliorum; assembly: GCA_905066765.1. Classification (NCBI taxonomy): domain Eukaryota; kingdom Fungi; phylum Ascomycota; class Leotiomycetes; order Helotiales; family Sclerotiniaceae; genus Sclerotinia; species Sclerotinia trifoliorum. Next base: position 1,517,815 of record CAJHIA010000021.1, read on the forward strand.
GCGGGTCGAGATCTGGCATCGGACACCATGTTTTTTTTGTGCCAGATTGATACGAGATGGTGGTGGATAAGATGCAGAGCTAGTGTATTATGGTGTGACGTTTCATGGGATAGTTATGGTTGGGGGTATTGAAGATGCGAAAGTAGCACGACAGAAGCGAGTTGATGTTGTGAGGTGTGACTGGGGATTTCGCGTTGGAGCACACTCATTAGTGTGGGAGGGAATGGAGGAAATAGGCTTTTGATGAGGTTACTCATTGCTGGGATTTTTCCGATCGGAGTGGAGTTTGTGTGGTAGGTGGAATTTGGTGCGAGATGAGATGTACTTAGATCATGAGATGAGATGAGATGAGACCGTGTGATTTGGAACCGAGGTGGAGATGTAGATTGATGGGGAAAGAAGCCTGAGTTAGATCCGAGTTAGATTTGTGAAACTGTTGTTGCTCAAGTTAAAATTTCGTATCGTCAAGACAAAGTGCAAGGTCTTGAGAAAATTTGAAAACGTTAGGAGTCGAGACTCGGTCCATTGATATTGTCAAAAAGCAATTGTCAAAATGTCTTGTCGTCACCACTTATTCTCAACTTCATAGCAGAATCCCAATTAGGATGGATGAGGGCAGTAAAACTTGGAAATCCGAAGCACAAGATCAGATTTTGACGCAAGTGGCTTATTGACGTGTCGCACAGCATATATATGTTTGAGATGCGATATGATAAGTCGCATGATATTTTTTGGTCTTGATGCCCTCCCGAAGATTGATCCGTCTATGCGTGTCGAAGTATAATAAATGAAGACTCGGGATCGGTTAAAAGGATGGGAATTCGTTGTGTTTAGGTCCAAAAGTGTGAAAATTAATGTTCCGGATGGTCATATCGGTACGTATGTTTTCTTCCCGGTATGATGTCTAGCAGAGACTTCCGCAAGTGTTCGTTTTGTTGATGGTGAAAAATCGCGCTTTGATCAGTCTGACTTCTCAAGAGTTGTAACGCAAATAATGATGACAGGAAGGAATAATTCATCCTTTTTTCATATACAAAACTGATGACCTCGGGAAAATGAGACATGGTTAATGGAGAAACCTGTGACATTCAATTGCGAAAAACTTGTCCTGCAAATCGCAGACTGTGACAGATTATCTCAACCGACCCCCTTTCTTCAATACACCGCTTTAAAGGGGTAGTCGATTTAGTAAATCGATAAAGTAACCAGATCCATTATCCTTATTTTCGCTACAGCCCAAACTAGAGCTATCCGCGGGAGCCAAGCAACCTTCTAGATCTAGACTAAATCTACTCTTGACAGTCGACTAAAGCACTTCGAAGTATCATGTCATGCGAAAGCAGCGACATAAATTTCGTGGTGTAAGCACTGTGAAAGATTTCCTTTTCGGGAAAAGAAGGTGACAATGTAAACACCGACAAGAGTTTGCGGAGTTCTGGAGATGAATAATAAAATCATGACTTGTGGATGCGATGATGTCTTTCTGCTTCACTAGTTTGGTTCTTGTTGTCCTATGTTGGCCGGCGACCCATTTTTTGATTTTATTTGATACCAATTAATTCGCTGGGATTGAATTTCTCCGTGGGAACTTTTGTATTTGAAAAATGGATGCTCTTCATGTCGTTTCTTCCACTATCAATTTTTGATGATAATCACGAAATTTACCTCCTTCAGGCGCAGCAAGGCTGTTTTATCGCGCGTTTAAAACAGATTCAAAAGATTTCGCAACTTCCAAGGCGGAGCTTAGGCGCAAGAAAAAGATAGACGCTGAAAACTGTTTACCGCTGGCAACTTTGAACCCACGGCGGCGTCAAAGGTCATGATATTCATACAAATAGCAGAATTAGTTTCCTACACAATAGGAATACTGTAAGCGGCTCGACGGCTTAACGTTCGACCTCAGCACTCGTGATGGGTTTTGGTTGAGAAATTTGCAATCTTGGCCTCGTCCGGGTTGTACGCAAAAAACTGATCAGAAAAGACTCCATATTTTCTCCAGAATTTGATTTGGCGGATCGCTCAAGTATCATGAAGCATAGACTCACTCCATTACTCCATTACTCCAGTCCTCCAACCTCGGATGACCCGAGCGAAAACATACGCGTAGACCCATTCTTACCAACCACCCTGCCCCACAACAGCTATCAGCACCCTTGTTTGTTCATACTGTATTTGCATGTTCGCTGTAGTTTCCCTATACAGGCAAGGGGAGAGCTTGCTCCCTATCAAGATTATGTGATCTGGCAATTAATGCTACACTTCACATTCGCAAAGAGAACAACAAAAGGGGCATACGCAAACTTGGAAACATTATCATTCTTTCAAACCTCGACATAATTTTTGGAGAATTATAAAATCTCAACTTTTTACGGGGCGGGTTCGCTTATTCTCCGCCCGGGCCGTGTAGATCCTACCGACTATTTGCGTCAAATTGACACAGGATGAAGCGATTGTGGGTGGGAATTGTTGGAAGTCACTACGGAGTAGACTTTCCCAGGTATGATTTCGGTGGAACCATCGACCCCGTGGGCGAACAAACATGGTATTTGCCACCCCATGGGGATTGTTGACGCCAAGAATTATCAACCATTTACAACCCCTGAGTAACTTCGACAACAACACTAAAGAATGGGAAGCCGTCCACTATTCTGCAATGGCTTGGCTTCCATCCAACATGTTGGCTTTTCTCTATTCTAAATGGTGGAATTACTTCTCCCCTGCTCAGAGGTCACATTAGGAACACAATTTTCCCACGAATGAACTGTAAGCCCATCCAACGAAACATATTGCGGCTCGTGGTTTTGGTGTTAGCCACTTTGGAAAGTACATAACATACATTGATACCTCCCTCAGAATGAACTTCTTTTTCTCTCCCTTATCGGCCTCTTGTCGAATAAAATATCTAAAGTTGTCAAGAATTGCCTCGACAGCAAAACCGTCAACATGCCGTCCTCTTTTTTCAAGAATTATCGCATCTATTTTCTGACGGCCGTGGCTTACATGGGCTCGTTACTTTTCGGTAGGTTGATTTATACTCCATGCTTTGAGTTCCTCCCATACTCCAAATAGCGAATCAGAAAAGCGGAAATGACTGACATAATTTGGTGCAAAAGGATATGATACCGGTGTGATGGGCTCTGTTTTAGCCCTTAAAAGTTTCAGAGGCGATTTCGGACTTCCGCTTGAGTCGACAGGATTTGGTGGAAGTCAGAATGCACAGGTTGCTTCGAATGTTGTTTCACTGCTTACAGCTGGTTGTTTCTTCGGCTCTATTGCCGCCGCTTACTGCAATGATCGATTTGGAAGAAAATTCTCTCTCATCGGGTTCAGCTCTATTTTCCTCGTCGGTGCCGCTATTCAAACCAGTGCTAGTCATAGTATTGGACAAATATATGCTGGTCGTGTTATCGCTGGTCTGGGTGTTGGTGGAATGTCCTCTATCACTCCTGTTTATGTTACGGAGAATGCTCCTCCCGCTATTAGAGGACGTATCACAGGAATGTTTCAAGAGTTCTTGGTTCTCGGTTCAACCTTCGCTTACTGGTTGAACTACGGCGTTGCATTACACATTCCCACATCCACCAAGCAATGGAGAATCCCAGTCGCTATTCAACTCATCCCTGGTGGATTCCTCCTAATCGGTCTACTATTCTTGAAAGAATCTCCTAGATGGCTAGCTAAGCAGGGGAGGTATGAAGAAGCTACTGCTTCAATGGCGTGGACCAGATGTACCACACCAGAAGATGAGGAAATTATGCAAGAAATTGCCGAGATCCGTGCATCCATTGAAGAAGAACTTGCTGCAACTGAAGGACTTTCCTGGAAAGAGTGTCTCGCACCAGCCAACCGAATCAGATTCTTCACAGCTTTCTGTCTTATGTTCTGGCAACAATTCTCCGGAACTAACTCTATTGGATACTATGCGCCACAAATCTTCGAGACCATCGGTATCTCGGCAGCTAACACCGCCTTGTTTGCGACCGGTATTTATGGTACTGTTAAAGTTATCACTACCGGTATCTTTTTGTTCACCGGAATCGATACATTAGGTCGTCGCAAGTCTCTTATCTTTGGTGCTGCCTGGATGATGACCATGATGTTTATCCTGTCTGCTGTCCTCGTTACTCACCCACCCAACACCAAAGCAACCAGCGTCGCACCGGCATCCATCGCCATGGTCGTAATGATCTACCTGTACGTCATTGGATATTCTGCATCTTGGGGTCCTATCCCATGGGTTTACGTATCCGAGATATTCCCCACGCGTCTCCGTTCCTATGGTGTTGGTCTCGCAGCTTCAACTCAATGGCTATGTAACTTTGCCGTCACTGAAATTACACCTATAGCTGTTTCTAATATCGGATGGAGAACCTTCTTAATGTTTGGTTTCTTCTGTTTCGGTATGGGTACTTGGGCTTTCTTCATTGTCAAGGAGACTAAAGGAAAGACGTTGGAGGAATTAGATATCCTATTTGGAGCTGTTAATGCTGAGCAAAGAGCTCAGGATGTAGAAGCAGTGCTTCATTCAAAGAAGGAAGTTGTTCACTATGAGGGTGACGAGTCCGTTGGAAGTAAAGCTGGCACTGTTAGAGTTGAGAACGGTGCTACGGACGATAAGACTATTTAGATGGTTTATGATAATGACTGGGTAATATTTATGATAGATGTTATGTATACAGAGTCCGACATCTGCTTGCTTTATATTTGGCTGCAGTGTCGTTGATTAGAGCTCGATAGATGAATGAATGCTTGAATAATGATAACGCAAATGAGCACTTCAAAGATATCTCGGTGTACAATTTTTGTGAGTAACCATGTATAGTAACACAGTTCATACAAACCGAATGAGATTCGGTGATTGAAGACTCCAAAATTCGTAATCTACTCGATTGTGGAAAGGAAACGGATGATATTTGACAAACCCGCATCTTCCACCAGATATTGATGCAGTATTCAACCAACTCTTTCAAAATCAGTAAAGAATTCATTCCGAAGTCTAGAAGCTCAAATTCACATAAATCATTCAACCCCCAAATTACCAAAAAAACATTATCGGAGACAAGTACAGAAATTAGGTGCCTTAAATGATATCCAAAATGGTGACATTGTGTTTAGTGACACGGAAGTATTGGCATCCTCAATCCCATAATTTCCTCTATCCAATATCACAGAACATCCGTAAAGAATATGAAAGTATATCAAATTTATGATAAATAACCATTCACTACCACTAATGTCCCATATGTGTTATTCACCATGATATGATACCTTCCCCATCTTCTCACTCCCTACTCCTCGCTTCCACTCCAACCAGCGTCCTCTAATCAAATTCAGAATTTGATTAGTCGCCATGGTAATCAACTAGTGAATAATATGGAATGAATAGATAACAGTGAGTAAAATGAATTGCTTAATGACTAATTTGCAATACCTTGTAGTTATCAGTTTAGATACAGGAGGATAAATCTCCTCTAGGATATTGCGATTCATGTTAGGCATTTTGCTATTATAACATCTGCCAGACTGCGTCTAATTCAGACAGATGGACAGACATGGTCTTTTTATCGGTTCTAGGATCTAGATGGATTATTCGGTGAAGGAATATTGATATCGTAATGATATTTGGTATCTGGTAGGTGGGGATGTACAAGTGTTGCGCCGTTGACTGCATTTGTTGGTTTCGCTTCATGGTAACGGTTTTTGACGCTGCCATACTATGTTTAGTATTCTCTAAATAAGTAATTAATCCCAGAATAGCTTCTCCCCTTTCTCTAAGAATTTTTGGTGTAGATTTGACTCTACTATTTATTCCTATCCAGTAAACTCAGCCGGATGTCTGGGATGCACCTTCAAGCACATCTGACCATTGCTTTATAGATGCGGCTTATTTTCTAGAGTGACTTGTATATAAAGAGAAAATGGAAGCATATTGTTTTACAATATACAGAAATAAGTTTGCGTGAGATGGAGTGGTTTTATCCCCCAAGGTTGTTGTGCAACTTTGTATCAGCACATTATCCACACCACCGCATCCGTCTCAAATCCCGAAATTTCTGACATTCGCCCCCTATCTTTCTTTTTTTTTTGTTCCAGCGGCGTGAGTATATACGGCGCGAAGACAAAGTGTGACGAAGACTAGAAGATGTGTACAAAAAAGGAAAGTTGGTGCTAATACTTAAAAGGCTGGAAGTTAAGATGGAAGTGAAGATGTGAGTGAAGTCTATATTTGTATGTATTATAATTCAAACATTAAAATATTTTCATTCTCAAATCTCGAAGCTCGAAGATAATCCTAGAATGAAGTCTCCCCTGATGTTGAGTTGGAACTACTACCATCTATCGTCTACATGGCAGGATGAGGGACTCTTGATTCTTATTCCGTTTTGACAATGAACCCATCATTATTAATTTGAACGAGGTAAGATAAGCTTCGAGCCGTTTGCAGGTTTTTACAGTCTTGGTTGTTGACATGATGGCTTTGCATACCTACACAAATATTTGAGGTTTACACCGCAGAAAGAAACAAAATAAATAATTTAACATCCAAAGATCAAGCATGAGAGGCACCATCATCATACATATATATACATATAGATTAATGTGAGCTTGATATACCACTCGCAGCCACAAAACCAACCATCTTCGTCAGCCTGGGCGTTCTAAATTTCAAGGTTCTCGCATTCAGCCTCGAAGGATTCTACCCTCAGTTGGTCCTACGTACAATAATCTTCAACGGAGGAATCAGCTTACATGATCCGCACTGCGCCATCTCTAGCATTAAAGGACTTCGTTTCATGTTGTACAGGGATAAGTCACATGTTCTTATTAAATAATATAACATTATCTGTATCGATATGTGAGTGAAAATGGCACCGAATTTGAAGAATCCTCATAATTAACAAACATGTTTGGAAAATCCCACGAGATCCACTTTAGGAATGATAGTTTGGGTTCATGTTATGGAGGTGAATCTTGAGTTGTTATTATTGGTGAATTCATGATTTAAGCATTGGGGTTTGCGTACAATGTTTGTGAAAGTCTTCTAGATGGGATATAGAAGTAGGTATTATCACTTGAAAACCACATACAGCCAAGCATCCTGGCTCTTCGAGATTCATATAATAAACGCCCATCCGGCATCCATCCAGCCAAGATTCCAATACAACCTAAATCATCCTACTACTACTGTACCACTTTCAAGATTCACACAAAAGAATTCCCCAGTGGTGAAGCCCAGTCGAAAACAAACCATTACACCGAACAAAAAAGAACAAATTTGCCGTATCCTTCATCCTCCTCTTCCTCCACTTCCACATCCGGCACTTGCCAAGGTAACTTCGGGGATATGCATATCAATCTTCTACGAGATCCCTCCCATCTAAAATTACCCGATCCATCGTTCTCGGACAGGGAAGTGTGATATCTGTAATTGATCTATAGGATTCATTTACCCAGTATGTATTCTAAAACCAATATCAAAATTGACCTATGGATCTTTGAATCCCCACATCCTAATTGGAGATGAAGTATCTCTGTTATGGCAAATTGTGGGAAGAGTACGGTTGATTTACCTAAGGATGATGATTAGCAATGTCCGCCTTGTACGGTACAGAATGTTTATATAAGTCTTCCATTCAACCCTTGATCTGAAAATTCTTCTTCTATCCTACAACATCAACCACATTCCTTTCAACAAGTGTATCCTCTTCGTTGATATCAGACTGGTCTGTTTGTCTCTTCGTACTTCTCGGACATTACTTTCCTTCATACAAACATACTCTCCTTCAGTACAGAAGCTGGACTTTAGTTTACTTCAAAATGCAATCTCTTGCAGTTTCCGTCCTTTGTGCACTTTCCTGCCTCGTCTCCATGACGAGTGGATACAAGTTGGTTCATAATTATGATCATACCAACTGGTTCACTTCATTCATCTATGAGAATGTCAGTATTCCCAAACATATCTTCATCTAAAGAGAAACTAACTCTATCTAGCTTCCGGATCCTACCCATGGAAATGTCAACTATGTCTCTTTAGCTGAAGCGCAGAAGCTTGGTTTGACCAGGGTCATTGGTAACCAGGTTTACATGGGCGTAGATAATACCACTGTTCTATCCGATACTGTCAATGGAAAGCGTAATAGCATCTGGGTTGAATCAGTTCACGACTTTACCCATGGTATCCTCATTGGTGATTTTGCCCACATGCCTGCTAGCGACTGTGGTACCTGGCCAGGTTTGTAAGTATTCATCATTCATCTAATCCCCAAGCAGTCGACCAGCACTAGTAGTAATCGCTAACCCGCTCGCTAGCTGGACCATTCGTAATGGTGGCGATCTTCCATATGGTGAAATTGATATCCTCGAAGGCTCCAACGATATCACTCAAGCCTTCATCTCTCTCCATACCGAAAAGACCTGCACCTTTAACCCTCCCAAGACTGCTCAGCTCGGCAAGCTCAACAACGGCAATACCAATTGTCAACTAGGCAATGGTGCAGGATGTTCTATTCAATCTAGCGCAGACTCCTACGGAACACCTTTCAATAAGAACGGCGGTGGTGTCTATGCTATGCAATGGACCTCTTCATTTATCCGAGTTTGGTTTTTCGCACGTAGCAAGATTCCTGCTGATATCAAGGCTGGTACTCCGGATCCAACAAAGTGGGGACTTCCTACTGCGAATTTCGACAGTGCGAATGGTGGTTGTGATCTCGATGCTAATTTCCCGGCTCAGACAGTCGTAAGTATTACTTTGTTTCTCATCTCAATCTCATACCACTATTCCTCCTCAAACCATACTCAACCCTACTCTTTCCATCCTTCATTATAAAGTCAAATCAAACTAATCCCACCTAGTACTTCGACACGACCTTTTGCGGCGCTGGAGCTGGCGGACAAGCCTGGTCCGACTGGTCGGATTGTCCCGCAAAGACTGGCTACTCAACTTGCCAAGAATACGTCGCCAAGGTCCCCCACGCCTTCGACGATGCATACTGGCTTGTCAATTCTGTCAAGATCTACCAATAGACTTGACTTTTATCTTCTTCTTTCTCTTTTCCTGCGTTGCTCACTTATCAACACTTTCGCCTTCCAAACCATAACTCGCTCATCTTCGATTTCAGGATTTCGATACTGAACGAATTCCTCATGGGCATGATATGGGAGGATATTCATTGATGGATCGGACGTACAAAAGTAATGCCGGAGCTGGGGATTTCATTTCATAAAAGAGCTGTAATTTCAAATGCATTGCATTCATGGATTCTTGGCGGGTATCATTTGCTATGTTTGTGAGGGAGGGCTGTTTATTTCTGCTTTTGTGGCTTCTGGGAATGTGGTTTTTTGATTGCATGAGGCTAGTTGATAGTTGATAGTTACTGATATTTTGCTCCCCAAATTTCAACTTGCTAGTATTTGTGATGTTACGTGATGTGATTGTGCTATGCATTGTGTTTGGTGGATTGAACATAACTGTAGATGAAGCTGGGGAAGTTTTCCAGGGCAAGATATTTTCCAGGTGAGGTTGTGCAGCTCTAGCTCACTATCAGTGACAATACCAAAAGGCGAACAATGCCGAAATCATAGAATCAGTCATTTTCTTCCCCAAGCACTTATCAAAGGGAGTCACGATGCACTTACTCCAAGACACAATCATTCACACTCAAATCGGTAAACCTACCACATCATCAAACTATCTTCAATTTCTCGTATTACTGCAATCATGCCTTTCCAGTTGAACCAATGATATCCATCTGATGTTCGATCAATTCCTGAATCAAAGTTGTGCCCTTCTCCATAAGTTCCGTCAGGGGAATTTTTCCCGTATTTTCCGCTACATATTTGTTGTAGGTATTTAAAACCAAATCATTCAGATTACATCGTGTCATCCCCCCTTTTATACATTCTCTCATTGTATTGTCGGGGAATGTGTTAGTGCCGTGGAGAACTAGACGTACTCTACCATTTGTGGCTTTTCTTATATTTTCGAGTCTGAATGTGCGTTAGCCTCCATAATGCTAATAACGATACATTTCAAGAAACATGCTGTACATACCTTTCAAAATCCAACTTAATGTTCTCCACCCCACCATAATTTCCATGCACATTCCCAAAAGCTGGCGCCAAAAAATCTACCCCCGTATCCACAAACTTCATGGCCTCCTCAGGAGTCGTGAGTAACCCTTCCAAATCCCCTGTATCCTTCACTCCGTCCTCGCCCCCATTAATCCTTCCACATTCCGCCTCAACTGCTATGCCTTTCTCCCTCAAAATCTTGGTCAACCTTGTGGTCTTTTCTAGATTTTCCTCCTTCTCGTAATGCGACATATCTACCATTATACTATCGAAAAGTCCCATATCAGCAGCGGCGAGGATTTCATCTTCAGATTGTGCGTGGTCCATGTGTAAAACTATAGGTACAGTGGCGGTTCGACATGCGGCGGCTGCAAGATGGATTAGAAGCGGGGAATAATGGAGGGCCCATGGGAAGAGTAGGATTTGTGCGGGAGAACGTTTGCTTTCTGCGGCGCGGACGACGGCGGTTATAGTTTCGAGGTTGTACTGGGAGATAGGGAATTAGTTATATGGTAAGGGGGGATGGAAAGAGAGTGAGGGTTTCTTTTTTTGGTGAAATGTACGTACGGAGACTACTCCTACAACACCATAACCACCGTCTTCTGCTGCTTGAAGCATGCGAACTGCTTTATTATCTTCCATAGAATGTGGCATTATGTGTAAGTCTAGTTCAGTATAAAATACGAGGAAGAGAACCAGACAAAAACCCCGAAGATAGTAAGGATGTAAGATCCTACTTATGAATTGAAATCGCTCTGATGGTAACCTTACGACGACGATTGAATAACAGTGGAGTAGAGATTCATCAAATGGGGTTTCTCCCGAGCCCTTCCGATTTGGTGTGGTGGATTGTACCCCGCCATAGGGAAAAGGCTTCGGAATACCTTCCTATATGCATTTGTTCAACAAGAATGAGAAGTGCTTGCGAGGAACAGGGCCACTCGGAGAAAATATCAGCCACAGATAAAACTACGCTCTATGCAAGCCACATTGAATCAGCCACACAAGTTTGGTAAACCACCAGGTGAACTTGGCCCTCAAACCATCATTACCAGCCAGATAACAGTTACTGCACACTCTTGATTGTTTATTTATCTTCGTTGGGAGTCAAACTCAACAAAGCTTCTTGGTACAATCTTTAGGTCTAATGTGATGAAGATACATGTACTATTAGAGCTGAGCAAAGCAAGTGTTTTCCTCATTCAAAAGGCATATCACTAGCCTCCATAGATTCCTTTTTGGTGCAGAAGATATAGATTTCCAAAGAGAACTGGAACCTCCAAGGTGCTGTCAAAAGTTAGTTTATAATCTTTTGCATGCCGTGCTCGAACACACAAACAGAGGAATGTGTTTTCCTTATGGCACCGAACAAAATTTCCTCGTTGAGTTTTAGGTCGTTGTTAATCTTGGATTCTATTCTACTTTTATTATTCAGATATCTGGCTTTTGTAAAGGTTATTCCCAAGTAAGCATAATGGTGATTGCCAGAGACCTCTTGATGGATTGGGACCCAAAGCTGGGCCGTTTCCACAGCATCTGGGCAACTCAGGCTGCTACTAGATGGGCCTACAAGTATGGAGTTTTACCGGAGCATATGGACCCAACACAACTCTTTCATCCCTATGGCAAGTCGGGTATGTGTACCCTTTGAAGCTTAAAATAGTATCTAGCTAATGAAGCCGCTAAGGTTTGACGCCACATGCATCTGATAATCCCCATTTGCAGGAAGAAAGGAAGAATCTTCAGAAGTGGATTATGTCTGGATTTTGGCCCGAACTATTAGAAGAAACCGGGGCATATCCCCACCATATAAACTATACACCAGTTCTAACCAACCCAATTGAGTGAGTGATCCTTTCTTCTACTCATCTGTTAATGTCTTCTTCTACTGTTCTCTTCAACAGTTTACTCGCTGTATAGAGGCTACAGTAGGAGCCGCAATACTACATGATCTTTTCCTAACTACTTTCCAGTCCGCTTTTTGAGCGCATACAATGGCAACCTTATCATGCAGGAACCATTTGGCCGATACTCCACATGGAGTTTCCGCAACATGAACCATTCTTCCCCATAGAACCGGATAATACTATGCTTTGGACAGCAGATAATCCTGCTGTCTGGTGACGCTTAGGCCCAGTCTTAAGACTGTGCACAAGATTTTTAAACCATTCTTCAGCCACATGCTGGGTATGGGTTCTTTCCAAAGATAGAATATTTGGGCACTTATGATTGACTCTGTAGCTTGATGCTTTCTATTTTGTACTTTGTACAGACGTCCCTGATCGCCTCGATCGTCGTCCCGTTTGGCAGAAACTCGAACAGGGGCCCTTGAAATTTTTCATGAAAGAGATCCGTAGCTTCGTGACAATGCACAAACGGGAAAAAAGACCGAGGAAATGAAAGGTATAATGAGAAGCAGAGTACAATTTGGCATCAGTTCTTCAGCTCTTACACCCTGGGATAGGATAACGCCAAATGGACCTGGTCTGGGATGGGAAGGCTACACAATGGTCACCACCAAGCGGGAGAACAAGAATTTCGAATTTTACAGAGAGACTAAAGCCTGGATTGAAATAGCCTTACAACTGCTTTTACCTTTGTTCAGGCATAATCTATCACCGATAGACAAATTGTCATTACAATTTTATATTGCCTCAACGCTTTTGCATGAGTTTGCAGTAAGGATCGTAACTTTCATTTATTTTCAACACTGCCGCTAACAGTAATCAAGCACGCGCTCAATCAATTCCAAGATCCTCCAATGGGACGAAGCATTGTACGCAATGAGCCTGCATACGGTGGCGATGAGAACGGTAAAGGGGCGGAGGTATTTTGCGAGCTAGGCTATTCATTTGTCAAGGGAGTATGCTGAGAATTCAACATGTATGGAACAGGAATTGACCTCTTTTATAGCTTCTAGGTGTTATGCCAAAAATACTGAATCCCGTACACTGTGTTGGTGCTCCACCAATAGCTCTATTGCTTAGTAAAGAGATTCCGGCACGCAAATATGACAATGGGATTTTCTTGCATGATGCTGGAGAGGATTTCGCACAATTTGAGGAAACGAACAAGGTAGTACCAGTCTTGTCGAATTATTTCGAGTACATAGACACTGATGAGTTTTGGGATAAAATAACTCCAAACTTTGGGGTATCTATAATAGGGCCAGTACTAGCCTCAATCGTAGTCGTTGAACCAGATGCCTCACGTCCGGAGTTGTCCAGCTATGTCTTCAATGACTCTAAAAGGCGGTGGATGTATGAAGCGGAAGCTGTTGTGTCGGATATTGAGTTACTTTCATCATTGAGTCCCAATCAGCGAAGAGCTTATGGCATTGCACTAGAAAAAAAAGATCACGAGTTCACCAAGTTGAGAAGAGTGAGGTAGGTACCTCGACTTGCAGGAAGAAACAAAACAACGTGTCATGCAGTGCAATGATGCTCTTGAACTATATTTTATACGAAGTCCAGGAGATCTATAGGATTCCGAAATACATCGAATTCTTCGCTCCTGCGCGGAGAATTTACGGCGCGAAGCTGACCAGGAAACACAATTTGCCATTGACTTCATGGTCGATGCAGATTTGGACAGACCAAGCAGTTTGGAATTCAGCAACACTCTATTGGAAACGAATCAGCAAGCAATACGGATGGCCAGAATGGTACGGGAAGACTGTGATCGAGTCGGAGTAGCTACCCTAGGGCAGGATTATTATAATCTACGCCTGCACTTTGATCAAATCTTGTTCACATTACGATCTATCTATTTCATTCTCACCCAACGAATAAAACCAGGTAAAGGCGAACCGTACGAAAAACTCATTGATAGGGTCGGCAAGGCTATGAATCTTGACGAACATGAATGTGAGAGGTCGAGTGATGCAGCGAATCGAGTATCACATGCAGCTAGCAACCTCATAATAAGCAACCGGGCCATGCAGGCATACCAGGCACAAGACTATGAGCTATGTTATAAGCTTGGAAAAGAAATGCTATCCCAGTTCGACTTGGAAGGATATAACCAAGGAATAGGGATGGTTCTAATAGCTATGTATCCTGGAGAAATCAGACGCAGGTGGTGTTCTCGGCAAGGACTGCATGTTTTGAAGGTCATGGCTGATCAAACTCGACATCTTTACTAGAACAATGGTTATAGATTGCAATGCAAGTTAATACTTTTATTGAGGACTCGGCTGTTAACAGCGGCGTTGGGAATTAATTATGCATTTTGGGAATTAATGAGGCTCCTTAGTCGAGCATGGTCGACTTGAAAATGCAGTATTCATCACGGTAACGGAGTTCGTGCACTTCCTGGGTCATACTGGCTATACATATCAATACGGCAGTGATCCTTTCATCCAAATACAGGAGTTCACATCACCTTCCCGCAAGAAAGATGACATAAAGATATTGAAAGTTCCTCACCGCCTCACCCTAAGTTCCATGTAGAAACATGAAACACCAACGCTCCACCACATAAACTTTTCAAGCGTTCATATTACCAGCCTTTCAAACAGGAGGTCCAAGCCCCAGAAAACGGAGGATGGATTTATACCCTTCAATGATCATATCCCACGATATGATAGGAAGAAAGATAATGACCGCAAAATTGCAACAAGACAACTTTTCTCACCTTAATGATCCAAATATTCATAGCAGGCACGAAGGAAAGAATTCCCATCGAAACAGAATACCTCCGTTTGATCTGAGCGCTCAGGTACCTTGGCATGAAGAAAAAAGTTCAGATGGGACATTTTGTGCGTGGCCAGTCGTGTATTGTCGCGGGATGGTTTGAGGTCAAAAATGTCACACTATTACACTTTAGACATATCTTGACATTTTTCTGTTTCTTGATGATCTTCGAGTTATTCTTTCAGTCTTTGCTTTGATTTCTAGAAGATTGAATATTATTTCTTTTCCGTGTTTAGTTTGATATTGCGACCAAAATAAAGATGGATTGATAGGATATGTGAAATGTAATGTTTGTTTCATCCTACTTATCTCGTTTGGAAAAGAGTGTTTTTACTATTTTCTCAATATCATCGTGCCCGATCTCACCGAGCGAATATCCTCGAACTCTATGGCACCCCAGGATTATCTAGTCAACTTCGTGAGCGGAGGAGATGTAGCAAATGTTGAAGGATTGTTGGAAGGAAGTGAAAGGGATGGTGTAGATGAAGGTGATGGAGTGGGAATGGGAAATATGAATCAAGGCAGTAATATGGGCAATGGGAATGGGAATGGTATGGGAGAAAATAATAATGGAAATAATGGCAAAGGTCCACCAACTCCATCTCCATCACCATCTCCATCTCAGCCTCCACCTCCTCAGAATTCTGATGGCTATTCGTCCACGAGTAGTACATCGACGATTAGTTTATCTACTTCTACGATATCGACAGATACGTTGACTACTACTACTACTTCTTTTACATCTTCAATATATGCATCTACATCGATAGCTACATCGACATCTACATCAGTATCTACAACTATAAGCTCGGAAACATCAACCTCGGAATATTCATTCCTCTCACTAGCATCTTCAACCTCAATATCAATATCGACTTCAAGTCCAACACCTACACCTACACCTACGTCTACATCTACATCTACATCTACATATACATCCACATCAGACACCCCACTCGCCATCACGCAACCCAACACGCAATTCACCACGCAATCCACAAACCTCACGCCCTTCCCCACCACCCCCGCAATCCCCTCAACCCAGCATACCCGTCCTCACACTCTACCCGCCGGCTCCATCGCCGGCATAATAATCGGCATCCTCATCTTCTTAGCCCTCACCACATCCCTCCTCTTCTACTTTCTCCGGCGCAAAAAGAAAATCCAGAACCATCGAAGAAGTATTGGTGGTTTTGAGGAAGAATGGAATAGAGGAATTGAACCCATTGGATCCGGACAAGGTGGACAAGTCGGACAAACAGCTTCTCCATACAATGAAAAGAGTGAATCGGGGATGGGAATGGGAGTGGCTATCATGCGAGTATTATCAGGGAGTACAATGCGCAGTATAACTCATCATAACCGAACTGGTAGTTCTGTGTCGCAGATGCCGTTGACGTTGTCTCCATCTCCATCTCCACCCCACCCCCCCCCCCAACGCCGCCCCATAAATCAAAATTTCTCCTTCCCCTTCTCTTTTCCCTTCCAATCATCATCCACATCCACATCCTCATCCACATCCTCATCCACATCCTCATCCACATCCACATCCTCATCTACAACCCAACAATTACAACGCACCCTCCAAAACCCCAACCCCCTTCTTTCCCCCATCTCCGCCGCCGAAGAACCTAAAACTCCTATTCCATATACACCGAATATAATTGATTCGATAGATTGGATACGGGATAGGGATTCTAGGAGGGATAGGGATAGGGATAGGGATCGCGATAGGGAAAGGGAAAGGGAAAGGGAAAGAGAAAGAGAAAGAGAGAGGAATGAACAATTTATTCCTGGACTTGCATTGAGTATTGCTGGACCGGATTTGGGTGTGCGTGTGGAAGAAGAAGATGGAGAAGGAGAAGAAGAGGAAGGGGAAGGGAGATTCGATTCGAGGTATTAAGACTTCGGTTAGGGGTTATGGAACGAGGGTGGTTTTTTCATGGGGTGGATTTAATGAGTTGGATTGGATGTATCACTCGAGTATATATAAATATATATATGTGTATAAACAATTGAAAACCTTCAAATTCCCCATAGGTGTTCCAAATTTCAAGAATAAAATCATCATAATACCTCTACTTTCTACCTACAATAAATACAACCCTACCCCAACCCAACCCGACCCAACCTACAAATCAATCCACTCCAATAAATCCCTCCCATCTTTCCCCTCATCTTGTCCATCCCTCCTTCCATAAGCTCCCTCACCATCATCCCCCGTATTCGCACACTCCGTAAACCCATTCTTCTTACTCCCATCATGTGTAATCACAGCGCAGAAAATAGCAGATTGATAATCCGTCGCAATACTCCCAATAACGATACGATCGGCGCCCGGAGAAGACGGTTCAGAACCCGTGTATATTTCGCCGTTGGCGAGAATGGGGAATTCGAGGTAGGGTTTCTTGGCTGCGGGGAGGAAGGTGAATTTTTCGTAGTCTAGTTTCCATGGGTTACTTGTTAATAGGGTGTTGGGAGGAAGGATGACATGGTTTGCAAGTTTGGGAATTAATGGGTTGAAGAGTCTGTGGATGTCTTACCATTGTAGACATGGGGGTATTTGTCTCTTCCCACGGTTTTCTTTTCAGATGCGAGTTTTAGTGCTTGTTTGCATGCTGCGTCTATGGTGGCTTGATCATAGGTCGATTCGTTATCGCAGTTGCATCCAACTGGTTCGTCGTCTGCGGGATAATATTAGTATGGTATGATAGTATGCTGATGAAGAACCGGGGAGGATGCTTACAGATGGTTGCCATTGTGTATGGGAAGATGGAGATAGATTCAAACTTGCAGATTTGGAAAGATGTCAAGAGGAGGGAAAGTCGATATGTACGAAATGAGGATTTGATCAAAGAGAATTGCAATACTTACATCCCCATACTTATACTCAGCCGTCTCTATCTGCAATCCACCTACCTGCCCACAGACCTACCTTTCCTATCTTGCCTCCCTCGTACGTATCCTCGCATGAGAACATATCGTAGGATCTCGAACATGTAACAGAGTACCCGCCGCGATACCTCATGACCTGTATTTAGGTATAGCAAAGTATACCTAGTAGCGGCATATTGATAAAGAAGGGTGGTTGTCGCCGATGATTTAGCTTTTGTCCGTAGAGAGAGAACAAGAAATCAAGCTTTCGGTGAGATTCCGGCGCGCGGCCTGTTCGCTTTAGTGTGTGTTTGTGGGGTCGTACGTAGGCGTGGGGTAATTGTATGGATAAGATTTGTTTTACGATGATGACGACGATGATGAACGATAAACTGAGATATAGATACAGCTTGACTAGGAAGAGATATTGAGTTTGGATAGATTGTAAGAAGGGGTGAAAATGGTGTTTGGTTTATGTCATGTCTGTTTGTGTGTCTGTTTATGTGACCGTCAGTCTGGTTTATGAGAAAAGTCTGCAATGGTAACCTAAATGCAACGGCACGATTTCTTAGTCGCTTGGCATAGGTAACCCGACGGAGATCTACAGATCTACTCGATCGTCTCTTTTCTCTCTACACATACAAACTTGAAGATGCATTCTCAGCCGCATTATGATATCTGGCAATCCAGGAGATCAGACATCAATTTACTATCATATGCCTATTCTACACACAATTTGATGTTTATAACTCAGTCGATCGAATGATGAAGGAAGGAGCGTACATTATAGCGTACGTTACGTTCATCAGGTTACCGTAAGTTTTTTCACTTGGTGAATTCGATCAAGCTAGATAAATGAAGACTCCTTGATTTTGGGACTGACTAAATTATTTTGACCAAACATGAACTCTTAGCTTGGTGAAAGCTACCAATTGTACAGTGTACAGTGTACAGTGTACAGACACCGAGCTCTACGAGTAAGTTTAGTACTGAAAAGAACAAGGACAGTAAGTTTAGTACTGAAAAGAAGAAGGAATTAACATCATACTATCGATTAGTATGCCATACTACCATCAAGTGTGAGACAGCAATAGATTTGTGTATACATTCCCTCAATCTGCACAACATCTTCCTCCCCACAAGAAATGCTCCGATGCCACAACAGCTCAGAACACCATCAACCATGCCTAAACCTCGTACCACTAAGCGCAAGGCGGCCGACAAGTTGGGAGGTAAAGTCCCATCGAAAGGAGTTGGTCGAAAACGAGTCATATCAAATTCTAAAAGGGTCAATCCAAAAAGAAGGGAACAAAGCAAAAATGCCGCCGACGTCGTCAATACATTTCTCCATCTACCACCCGAAGTCCGAGAGATGATCTATCGTCACATAATGGTCAAGGAGAATCCAATTCAAATCACATCACCAATGGATACACTTCCAGACAAACATCCCGAGAAGAAAACTCGCACTCCGCTCAAAGGTGGACTCGCCCTTCTCCAAGTGAGCAAAGCAATACATCATGACGTTGCACAATATTTCTACAAGCACAACAATTTCGTCATTGGATCTCCTGTTAAACACGTGCAGCATGCAGCTCGCTTCATAAAGAGTTGTAGATCGAGTATTAATCCCAATCATCACGGACTACAATCATTTCTCACTCGTGTACCACGGTTCTATATCAATTGTATCAGAGAACTTACGATTGTCACTTCCGTAGCTATTTTGACAAGATCACATTATTGTGGTATTTGGGGTTATCCGGGTATAGCCACATGTCTAGAACACTCCGTACGACATCATCTTCCTCATAGTATCATGACACATTTTCAAAAAATGACAGTTGTGGCACTAAAACGCTTTCCCAGTCTACGAGTAGCCAATCTCATATTTACGGATTCTGAAGACGCGAGAGATGATGGGCCGGAGTGGGACTACTGGTCTACGGAGAAAAGTCTGGCCAATTCTTTTGGCAATATATTGCATCATGATAACCTGAGAGAAATCAACTTGAAATTGGACTTGAAGGGTCAAGCACCTCATTTTCGCTTTTGCTCTAGGCATCGAATGGATTCTTCTCATACCTTTTATGTCATTGAGAAAGCAATGAGGATGGCTGTGAAGGATCAAGATGGTTTATGGACATCCCCTGAAACGGATGGTGATGAGAGTAGTCTTGCTAGGGGTATTCTACTTTTAGAGTATCGGGGTGAAGAAGGAGGTGAGAATATAGATGCAAATAGGACTTATTTGTGGAAGATATCTAGGGAAGATTGAAGGAAGGATAAGGAAAGGATAAGGGAAGGATGAAGGAAATCAGGTAGTAAATTGAATAATCATTCTAGGGATATTAAGAATGTAAAAGAGGCAAAAAATATCTCCTCAATACCAGTATCATGATGAATGAGTGTTTATCAAAACACTAATTCGATGTATACAAACAAATTAAATTACCTAATTATTAATAGTACCTACGTAAGGTTAATAAACAAAAAAAATAACACACAATACAATCGTGTCTAGCTCATCGTCTCTAAGGTTTCACCATATTAATCTGGCAACGATTGGAAAAGGTAAAAAGTTTTTACATTGAAAGTGGAGTATAAAATCAAGCAAGCTATCGAATGAAGAATATTTCTGTGAAGTTTGTAAGTTTACACAAACTAATTAGCGAATTTCCTTCCTTTTTCCCCTGAACATTTCTAGTATGTCTAATATTTCTATACATTGTTGATGCTAAATCTTAAGTCTTAGGTCTTAAGTCTTACAATCACGTATCATATCTCTTAAACTGGAACTATTCAATTTTAATTCCTACCGAGTAGTAGTGGTAGTGATAATTTGTAAAGGAAGGAAGGAGTGGATTAAGTTAACGTAAGGCCTTATAGTTCTGTGCTGGATTTATAATTAGATGCTTTTTTGTTATTGTATTATATTATATTTGCCTTCGATAGGTCGGGAGGTTATGGATGGAGAGATTCTTGATAATAGTTGTAGATGTCTTGGTATAAATGTTCCTCTTTTCGACTCACACAAAGTCTTTAAATGCCATGCTGGATTTATCACTGAATCCTGCTGTTCATTCTGTATTTCCAGTCCCGTAAGGTTACGCCTGATCATGAGGATTTTGGATAACTTACTCAAATTGTCCGTAGAGTTCCATGCGAAATAAGAATGCCATCTAATATCAATTCTCTCTTCTTTCACAACCCTTATTAGTCAGTCGATGTAGCCCTCAAAAAACTCAGTTTGGAACTTATCGTTCAACATTTCGTCATTGTGTGCTTTTGACCCTTTGCATTGCTACGGTCTTGCCTTTCTCACTGATAAAATTGGCACCTAATGACGTCCCCAAATCAAATTCAACAATTTTCGAAGTCTATCCAAGCGTGTCCTTGACTAGGAAGCATCACTCTCGTATTCTCCGGCCACTGCTTTGGAATTGATATCTAACTCATCGATTTCTTGAACGTTTAGTTAATTATATCAGCCGGAATTTCTTGATATTTCACGCGGCATGTCGTGTAAATATTTTTACCATAGGAGCCCAAAACCAATTTAGATTCCTCTACTCTGTACTTTGAGAATTCATTACCAAGCTGCGTACGCATCGTAGTTGGATAATAACTCGTCTTGCATACTGGATCTGCAAACTATGCGATATCAGATCCCCTCGCTCTTCCGCGGTCTCGATATCCAGTGGATTCTCCTTATCGCATGCTGTGAGTAGTTTCCATGTAATACGATAATAAAAGGTGTACCTTACTTGTCTTTGAATTCCTCCCCAACACTTTTACCACATACGTATGGCTCATCAATTTCGTATGGCCTATTGTAACTCACTCTGTGTTTGAATCACCTTCATTCAGTTCTCGAATCTCCATATCCAACATTCATCATAGCTTTCTTTCAAATCTTGAGGAAGATCCCATGAAACAAAGATACAAGGTTGTAACTCCATTTCTCAACAGCTCATCCACAAACTCACTATAATATTTCAAGCCATGTTGATTAAAAGGGTCACTTTCGCCTTCTAGGAATAATCCGCTGCCAAGAGGGCAAAATGTCGATGTATAATGATGCCAACATCTTCAATTGTTTTGCAGTAGGAGGAAACCGCATCGTGACAGATACTGGAATCCTTAAGCTGCCGGGAGTATGGCCAAATATGGCCTATATGAAGATACATTTTGATCGAAATTCATGCTCCTTTTTCTTGGAGAGTTGCATTTTCGTAGCCAATATGAAAACCAGGACGCCAGACGTCTCTGAGATCTAGGAAGTTTTCTAGTTTGGGCATTTTAGACGCCATGGTAACCTTAATCTTATTTGAGGTTTGTGTTTTCGATGATTTTTCGGTTGTACAGATGAAGCTTGAATCTGTAACCTAAAGGTTAACGCAAAATTTTCCCATTACGTCCGAATTATTGCTCTTATGTTATCCAACAATCATCATGAGCATTCACCCTCACTTACACCATGAATTCTATCACCGTCACGTCTTAAGGTTATTCAAGCTCCACAATCATGGCGGGTAAGGTTAGGTTTGCCCCACATTGTTCAATTGTCAATTGGAAGAAGACAAGTTGCAAGGATCGGATGCTGGCTAAATTGAGATCACACAAGTGTGGGACTTATCGTTAGTTCTTCTGGATAAATGCCTCCATCGCAAGTTTTCAAGATAAAAGGCTGCTTGTCATGCAGTTGTGAGTTGAACGTCAGTTCTAGGTAAATTTTGGTGTGAGGAGGTACTGAGTATTTGGTGTTCAAGGATCTTAACGATTTGTGTGCATTTCAGGTACTCTGACTTGGGATCTTTCTTGGTTATCTTTCAGGAAAACATACTGGAAGATTGAAATGGTGAGTGTTCGCTGTTCTACGGAGTAACCATATGAATTACATGAACTATTGATGCTAAATCTTCCAGGCGCCTTATGATCAGTTTATATTGTTTGGTTGGTGGATCTTGGTAGATTGATGAAGAGTTCCAATACTGATGTACCACTCCACTCCAGGTGATAGTATTACCCAGGGCTCAAACGAACCTAATGGGTTCTCATTTGCATCTGCGCTTCAGCATGGTATGAATCCAATACTCCGGAATATCACTCTTGATGCACTGTTTGAGAGAAAACCCATCCTAAGTCTCGGGGTTGAAAGATTCGCTAATATTCTCCTAGCATACGCCCGAAAACTTGATGTCATAAATCGAGGCTTCAGGTTCGTTTTCTACGAATTTCCTCGGGAAAATCGCAATATATCTACTAACCAACTTCTAGTGCCTACAACACCAACCACGCACTGGAAGTTCTCCCACACTTCTTCCCCACTCCCTCTCAAGCCAAAATTCGTTTTCTAGTAAGACCTTACATTTCTACCTAAATCCAACCCAATCCACCGAAAAATCTGACATCCATCAGCTCATCTTCTTCGGCGCCAATGATCTGAACCGCGGCCCCACCGCAAATCAATATGTTCCTCTTCCCCAATTCATCCAAAATATAAAGACACTCATCTCTCATCCTCTCATCCAAGCTCACGAACCAAGAATTATACTTGTAACGCCAGCACCGGTTGACGAGGCAACCTGTAGAGTTACGAATGGTGAGTGGGGATATTCGGATGATCCTAGACGGGTGATAGATACGAGGGAGTATAGGAATGCAGTGGTGAGGATTGGGGAGGAAAACGGATTAGGCGTTGTGGATTTATGGAGTGCGTTTATGGGTGCTTGTGGGTATGTGGTTATTTGGTTGTTACTCTGCAACTTTGGAAGACGTGTTTGAGAGCTGTTAACTGACGTTTATATCCCAATAGATGGAAAGAGGGAGACGATGAGGCCAAAATGCCGGGCCTAGAAGAAAATGGCCGGGATGCTAATCTCACAAAATTACTGTATGATGGTAAGTCAGTTGATTTAAATTCACACACGAAAAGCGGAATAAAATACATTATATATACTAATTAAAAAATTCCCAGGTCTACATTTCAGCGGAGAAGGCTATAAGATTCTTTTTGAAGAAGTAATGAAATGTATTGCAGAGAAGTTTCCAGATCAAACTCCTGATAAATTAGAGAATGTTGTTCGGATGCAGTGGGAGATAGATATGGGACGGTAGATAATATATAGTGGAGGGTTTGGAGTAAGAGTAGACTAGAGTAGAGAGTAGAGTATAGAGAGTAGAGAGTTGCAACAAAGTTGTTAGAGAATTAGACACTTTTAAGAGAGCAAACCAAGTCGATCTTTTGGCAGCGTACTTGTACTCGTACAAGACGAATGGTTTACTGTTATCAGCATCAACCTATAGCAAGCTCTCAGCAATCGTTATCAAATAACTCTATACCTTCTATATCATGCAACGCACACGATAACATCTCCATAAGAATCTGGCAAGGTCGTCTTCGCAACAGCGGCTATTTCAGTCCGAGTTTGAGTTACTGTTGCGGGACACAGTCTATCCATATACCAGATGAGATGCGACCACTGGCAGTGGAACTCCCCCTGAGGTTAGAGTATATTACTACAGATGACATACAAAACTCGCGGCAATATCTAAACGACTGAACAATCTCAGTTCCGCATACAGAATTATAAGTATAGGTATAAATATAAGTATAAGTAACCAACACAGGCATTCTTCAAGCCAGCGATGAAAAAGAGTAAATAAATAAAAATCCAACATAGTTTATAATTATTCGTGGGGGCTTCAATCCTGCTGTGCCACCTACTAGAATAGTTACTCAAGGTGCGATATATGCGCGCGGTGATACTCGAGTATATCCTAGTGGATAGGTTATATAATGATTCGATGGGTGGGTTTTAGGAGGTGAGGGAGATGTGAGTGAATACCGGGGGAGTGTGAAGAATGATCGGATGGGTGGGTGGGTAGTTGAGTCGCTAAGCTTTTGTAAGGTAGCTAGCTAGCTATACGGCTCGTGAAGATGTGCAACAAAGCTCCAGAAGCGAAGGGGTGTTTTTAAGTGAATGTTGGGAAGTTGGATATTGGGATAAGGGTATCAACATTGGATATCAATGACTGACTACCGTTCGTTTCTCTCGAATGACATATGATATAAACCACGTCTGATTGTTGGAAAATAGGAGGGAAATATCCCGAGCTTGATTAATAAACTTCATTTTCCTCAAAAATGATTCGTCTCTGTCATTACTTTATCTGTGAATGCTAATATTCGACCCATGATGTATAACTAGCCTTTGTGATCCGCTCATCCACTAGATATACGGTTCAATTCACTCCGACAGCATTATTTCTCCAATGCAACCAACCGGTCCAATACCGCATCACATATATACTCCTCTATAATTCTCTAATCACCTTCCACCAATTTTCAATCCCTTAAGGCACACTAGTCCTCAACTGCACGCCATGCCACCCCTTGATCTCGTCCCCCAAAACCTTATTAACCAATCTTTGTTGTTTCAACATATTCAACCCTCTAAACTTTTCACTCACAACCTCAATCCCATACATACTCCCACATCCACCACTTATATCCTGTACTTGTAATTTTGTAGGTTGAAGCTCGCGGGATAATTTATCCCATATGTTTTTCTCTGCTTCATCGAGGTGATCTGGTGCCTGAAGTATATCTGCCGCGCGAGCTTCTTCCTGTGCGACGCCTTCTGCGCCGGCTCCGATGGTACCTTGGATTGTGGAAGATGAGTCGCTGTAGAATCTAAGATGGGATAGTGGTTTAGATGAGGGGTATAGAGCTCGGGTTCGTGGGAGAGAGCGGGGTGAATTGGTCGTGGTAATAGAGTATAAGCGGGTGTTTTGTGCAGCTGCGGCGCAAGTCTTTACGCCGTGCATATTTGAAGATCGCATAATCGAGTTACTTAGAAGAGGAGCGCGAGTTCGTAGACAACGCAGGCAGGAAAGGGCGGAATTTTCCATGTTTTGGAGGGGTGGTTTAGATCCAATTGGTGAGATTTAGGAGGGAATGCGAATAAGATTGCTGGAGGGATGCAATGATAATATCGGCGCTGTTGGATTCGAACAGAAACTGCTGGATTATATGGGCGAATGGTTGCTTATTGTTGTTTAACAGAATTGCTTTGGTTTAAATATTTATCTAGTATTGTAGTTATATCTCGAGTAATTTTCCGAGGTTCATGATTGATCAGCATCATACGCCTTGATTAGTCATCACTCTCCATATTTCGACGGGCACCAATAGAAGCCCATTAAATGTCAGCACATCCAAAATATTTCTTATTCTTTGATGTAAATTCATCCCATGGTAACTGACAGTTATCATAAGCCGTGAAATCGATACCTTGGATATATGCACTTTCTTGTTAGGCACCATGATTCAAATTTGGGAAGCCCAAACGATGGAAGTATCTTCGGTGGTAAACCTTTGATGAGATGATGAGGTCTGCATTTGGGTTTCGGCATACCGGCTGGCCTGTTACTAAAACGTGGGCTCCAAATTCGATGACTTCACATTGTCCCATGTTTTTAGCCCGGTCCTTCTTAGAATGACTAGTGTCCATTCCCTCAGACGTTCTATTAGAAAATTTGAAGTGATAGGCTTAGGGCATTTCTTGCTCAACCCAACTCAAATATTCGGTTGAACATGTAGCCACAACTATATGGTCCCGGGTGTGGTCTTCTATGGCAGGAAGGTTGGAAGCCGAGCCTTCCGACCTCTCGCGTTACAGCAAGCAAACTCACAAGTAATAGTTTGCGCTTCCGCATGTATCCTGCCAATTTCTGGCTCCTTCATGCCAACGGGTTTTGAGCAACTTAGTTCCCGAAGCCTCACATTATAGCGTTAACTATCATCACAACAGTCGATTCATAGCTGGATGACGTTACTAAGGATCTTCTTCCAGTAACTAGATTGTTTGCAGGTAAGTGTAAGTATACCTACTCTCATTCTTGCCCAAATGTCGACTTCAATTCAACACTAGATTTCCACTTAGACTGAAGGAAAGTTTCCCTCTGATTAACCTCCTCGTTTTTATTTGAACTGAGGATTAGAAATTTTTCAAAATTCTATATCAAGACACTCTTGTCCAAGAATCTTTCTTTTCCCGTCAGTTCAACAATGTTTCCTCATTACAATTTCTTCGTACCCGAACTAAGAAACCTGTAAAGATAACATCTATTAAACAAACCATGAATGTTATTAAGCTATCAATGGGATACAACCAGGCCTTGAGTCTCGAACAAGTGGTCGAGATAGCAATTGCGAACTATACCCGCAATCGTGCAGTAAGTCAACCTGAGTTTCTTCCTTTGAGTATGACAATAAATCTAAGTGCTAATTACCTTCGTGTAGACAGGAGCTCTTCAAACTCAACATGGCTCCTATTTTGGTCAAGGATATTCTTTTGAAAGACGTCATGTTGAAGGGGACAATGACGTGGATGTCTTTCCTCTTCCGGAATGTGAGATGCCAGCATGTGGAGGATTCTGCCATCTTTATTTTCCTGCCAGTGGCAGCATTGAAGAGACCAGAAAACCAGAGGGTTTCTTGGGGGCACGGGAAGATAAGAGAGAAGGTGGCACGGCGCGTTCCTTGAGAGAGACTCTTCGTTCGGAGCCTTCGATGTCGAGCTCAGACCAGTTGAATGTTGACTCTGCATATTCTTCATGGCATGGGTCACAGAACATGGACTCTGACAAGGAGGAGGATCTAGAGTTCGGTTGGCGAAAAGCAGACGAGAAAGAGGATGAGGAAGATGGAGAAGAGAGCGTTGAAGAAAAGGAGGAGGGAGAGAGCGAGGAGGAGAAAAATGGTAAGGAGAGGAGGTTGACGAGGAGAAGAGGGTAAGGAGGAGAAGAGGGTGAGGATGATGAGTGAGCAGAGGAAGCCATCGTTTTTGGCTCGACTCAGCTACTATTCAGGATCGTATTGCTAGGGCTCGCTCCGAGTTCCTTGAGCTTCCTTCAGAATTCGCTTTCTGGGCTGGGAATACGGTCTTTGACCTCCCGAATGCAGTCCAATAATTGGAAGCATTCTTGGTCGATTCTTGAAACCATTTGAAGGATTAAAGCTGTTCGAGTCATCGACCCAATCTTGGTGCTTTACAGCTTCTCAAATATTCGATGATATAATTTATCTGATAGCTTGGAGTTTAGGACATGCTGAGCTGGCTCTTGGTGTAGGGGTTACGGAGTTAGGTGATTGTGGCGAATTTTATTTTCTGTTTACACTGGTTGATTTGGGTCTCCGGCGGGAAGACTGATATATCTTCATTACACTTTTTATGTAATGAGAAACGATAGATTTTTCCATGAAAACATCTTAAGTATGAACGCCTGAGCTCGAGTGAGACAATCATTACTGTTCAACCATTAGATCACAGTCTGTTTAGTGGTCGATCTATTCAATAACTTCTCTTCACTTGTCATATATCCATACACATCGATCAAGCAGTGACCAGTCGTATTTTCATTTCTAAGATCCTCCTCCCCATTACTGTTGATAGTGTCGTACTTAATCTGGAGGTCAGGCATATATGTGGATGAGTGCAAAACTACGTGCAGATGTACAATGTCGCACTTCCTGTATAGTAATAAAATTGACCAGAATTTTTATTAAGATGGGTGTTAGAATCTCATATTTGTTTCCTACCACTATAGGTAAGTAGCATAGACTACAGATTTGGATTGACCTAGTGATCAACATGTACATGCAAAAGTTTATCCAACAGTTATTCGCCACTCTGTTTCATTTACAACTCTTTCCTGATGGTGGAAATTATTAGTTTATTGCCACATGCAAAGATGAATGAGTTTCAAACACGTTAATCTTCAAGTCCTATCACGCAATTTTGAGAGGTTATAAATGCAGTCAGAAAATTGAATACTAGTCAATCTAGCTCAGGATATATTCTTTGAATATAGTATATAATGGCAAGAGGGCATTGTAGGCCGCATATAAACCCTCGCCAGATGCATATGTATGTTTCAAAGGTGATATATCTCATGCATTTGATTCCATATCTAGAAAAAATAGCTGCTTCCTGCAATGCAAACTACGTCTTCTATATCCCTCATATTGGATTTATCCCATCGTATCATCTCGACATCTCTTTGAATCTACTCTCAAGATTTAAATCCTCTTATGCTTTGCTTGTGGGTAGTATCCGGTGCATTTACTATCTTTAAGTTTTCCCAACAACACTATAACCTTTTCATCGCAAGTGTGCAGTAATACGAACGCAAAAAGTCATTTCTTACTTTAAACTAATGCTTTTGGAGAAGCTCTGCAGAATTCGTGCATTTGCATACATGACTAGTGCACCAACTGGGTTCATGCAGCTATTCATGCAGTCAGTTAATTACTCAAGTAGTTTTCCAAAGCGTCTTGGCATAATACATCTTTATTCACCAATCTCACATGCGCCTAGACAAGTGTTCTCCTTAACAAACATCACAACGCGCAATGTGACATCGTCGCCGCAACCGAAAATGTTCATATTGAATAAATAGATGAACATGTGGGGTCTCAAGACCTACATACGTGGTTCATGTAAGATACGTGGTCACGCTTCTGCACGTGAGTGAGGGGTGCAGTGCAGGTCGCCACAAGTGGGGATGGAATACGTGGTTCTTCATTGTTTGGCTTGAAATTATTAAACTTTGCGAAAGCTGGGGTGAATCGATATGTGTTTGAATTTTGTTCGAGATGTGTTGAGCTTGGGCATGAAATTTTCTTTTTTGCCGATGAAGATTCGAAGAGGAATCTGGAATCTGGAGTCTGGAGTTGTGGGGAATGAGACATGCATGACGGGAGTATCGGTTGATGGAGGTGGATTCTAAGGGTTCTTTGTCGGTTTTGGGCTGCGATTTATGTGCCTGAATAGATTATCAGGTTTGGAATAGAAGGAATTGTTTTGGCTTCAAGTTGGCCATGCGCAATTGCGATGATGGCTCTAATAGGGCTAATTGTAAACTGGTATGTATCGACGAGACTCCGGTGTAAAATGATGATTCTAATCCTGCCTGAAAGACATCATACGTTCGCGAGAGGTCGCTCGGTACAAATCACTGATTTACGTATGCGTAGACCAGTTCGTTCATTATGATATAACGATACGCCGAAAGGTAAAGGGTAAAGGGAGATACATCCCTTCTTGGGAGTTAGTATCAAACCAATGGGTGTTCATCTGTTGAGATGTGGACGATTTATTGGATGTAGTACTCAAAGAGCATTATGAGAATGCCAAATCCCCAACATCTGACAGCCACTTGGACAATTACTACGAAGAAGGATCTCATTGATGATCAGAGAAGTGGTATACACTGGTCTACTTTCTCTACGTCACAAACAATGCGTCATACCATAAGAGCTAAAAGACCCTCCTTGCATCTAGATCCAAAACAAGTAGTACCCCTATGCAAATTAATTTCAAATCCCTCTTCTTTCCCTTTCACATCGTGATCTATACTCATAGTCCCACAGTATTGTCTCCCGGATTACATATATTCATTTATGTCTTCTCCCGCAAAATCCCCCAAAAATCGTCACCGACATTCCCCCTCAATTCTCGGTCCAAGCACGTAATTCCCATTTGAGGACCCTTAAACCAGGGCTGAAAAATCCCGCAATACTCTAGCACTGCACCCCGCCTTTCAGAACCCCACAACCAATTTCTAAATAAAACCATCATGTCGTGCGACAAGACTCAGAGTAAGTCACAAGATTACACACTCCTGCAAAAGACAACCAAGCCTCAAATCTCAGGAAAAAGTGAACATAGCACGACTAGACCACAGCCTTTGCCCACTAAGCACCCCAATATCGATTTTCAAACAACCCCGAATCAAATTCTTTATCCTGGTAAATATCTACGCCAGATCTTCGGAGCTTATGTGTTACATTATAGCTCATTGCGGGCGGAGTTCTCAATGGAGTGGCGGAGAAAATGGATAATAGATATTGCTTACTCCGCGCGGGGTTTAAGGGCTAGGCTTAGATGAGTAAGGTGGCTCCGCGCGGATATGGTATTTTAGCATGTAAATGTAATTTCGTGGACTTGTGTAATAGAATGGTGACACAAGGAGGACTTGGGTTTTCTTATGCTTTTCCTAGTCTCTGAAGCTTTTGTCCCCTTTAAGGTTAAGATGACTCGGTTGTGAAATAATGCAGTGACTTTACGTATTTATTCTGTGCGAATATATATTTATATCGTTATTGTGGTACTAGCTCGATATATGTTCATCATTCGAGACTAATTTGGTAAAGGTTTACTGAGAGATGAATTCTACTGAATACTCATATCCCGAGACAGTTCTTAATCTTATAGACGGAACTCCTGGGGTTTTTCGAGTGGAAAGCGGAAGATAGGGAGATAGCCTACTGTTCCACCATGTGGCGTCTATAATTGCTCCGCTATGACTTCCCTCGGAAGTAGATTTAAAGATACAGATATATGTGTCTCTGGAGTAAGAACTAGCTATACAAAAGTAGTAAAAAAGCAACAAATTTAATTTCAAGACTGCACTACTTTATTCTTTCCTGCGCTAAATTGTTTATGAAAATCTTTAAGTTAGGAACAGTTTGATAGTACCGCTCCGCTCCTCCGAGAACCCAGATTTAAATTCCTGAGCACTGCACTCGTGATGAGTTATTAATGAGGTCCTTGGTACTTCATGTTCTTGTGTGAAATACTCGCATTCTAGTAGCACTCACTATACATTCTCCGGACTGGAAATGTGAGTATCCCTCAAAAGGGAATTTAAGGCCGTCCTCATCGAAAGGAGTAACAGGAATAAACGATTCCGCTCCACCCAATCCATTGCGGAGGTATCCACGAAAACAAATTGAAACTTTTCAAATTGGGAAGTGCTAAAATTGTGCAATGTCGAAGAAAGATAAAATGATGAAATACTCGGGTCTCTACTCTGCATTTACCGTTCTCATTCCAACCATTCCAACCCCTTTCTCTCCGGCCTCAGATATCGTACCCTACCATATCCCATTCCATCCCCACAAACCACCCCAAACAACCAACCCATACAACCAACCCACACAACCGTACGATGAAGCTCCTTATCCTCTTAAGTTTACACCTCGCCAATCCTCCACTTATAGCTTTATCACTACTCATTCTTGTATTTCGACATTTACACTCGCTTTCCTCTGTGTTTTCATTCAATACTCCACCAAAGAGAGAGATGAGGAGTGTTGTACTCGTTACTTGAATATTTGGGTTATGATAACGAAACATGGAACTTGATAGGTTTTGATAATGGAAGGAGGTAGGGATAGGATGTGATGTGATTGAGGTTTCTGTATTTGTGTTATTTTTGATGCTGTTGGGTATTGGATAGAATGACATGGAGTGGATATTTGAGATTGAAGATATATACGTGGAAATAAAAGCTATGAGAATGGTTTGTAGGGCAAATTTAGTAGTGGGACTGTCTGTTAGACATATTTTTATCGTTATAAATGGATGTTTGAGGAATTTACTGTATGTGTGTGATTGCAAAAGGTTGGAGATAGAAAAGTATAACCATCATCATATTCCAGCTGGGAGTTTTGGATTTTTCCATGACACTTGCTCATATTTGTCGATGATAGTGTTCGTGTTTCTTGTGAAGAAGATTGAAACCCTTGTATATCATTTCATATCACATACACATGAATACTTATCCTTCATTCGCAGCTCACACCCAAGATCCATCATTCCCCGTCCGAACCTGTCTCTTCATAAGCCCAGTCCACTCAACCATTCAGTTCACTAGAACATTACTTCTTCAAGCCCCTTACCTCCACATGACGGAGAATCCAACAGTTGCAACTCAAGCCTCAAACCTCACTTCACACTCACACCAAAACCAAAAATTTCCTCACAATTTCGGTCAGAATGCAGTCCTCGATTATAAATTTGACAACCAATATTAGAGAACGAAAGACATTTACCAAACCACCTATATCAACTCTACCCCTATCAAATCTCTCTCATTCATCTCGCTAGAGACTTACTCCAGATCCCAAATAAGTTTTCATAACCCAGCAGCGAGCATCAAAATCATCCCTCGAAACCACTATGCATTATTCATTATCCGGTCTAAACGTATTAGTCCTTTCATATCAACTGACACCGCATTAGACATTGAGATAAATTCCTCTCAACAGCGGGGCCAACAAGACAAAAGACCTCAAAAGGAAAAACAAAGGAAAATAAAAAGTAGATAAAAGAGACACTCCGCTCTTCTACATATAACGCATAAATAATGTCGTCATAATATCCTCCACTTCTTTCTTCTCCGTATATCCGTATATCTGATAACACGAAGCATTCGTCTCCACAAACAATCTCTCATAAGCCAACCCAAATTCCTACCGATTTATTCTCGGTGCCCAATTCTCTTCCCCGAACCCCGTAAATTTAACTTTCCGTCAGTCACATCACATCATCGCTAGTAGCTATTCTGACAGTCTGACTAGCTACCTACTGTATAGTGCTATCAGGAACTATACGATTACTTCGTAAGTGAATGACACTTCATCCATCTAAATACATCAATTACTAATTGGGAATCCCGTGTAAGATCTTAGTTATCATCTTCCGGTATGTGTTTCATACTGCACAGTGAAGCGTGATATATTTTATCCCCGCACGAGTAACCTCTTCTCTCCTCCCGATATCAATCTTGCACTCCACTGTCTAGATAAAAAGATAAAAGAGAAAAGAAACACGGAACAAGATATCAATCCATTTTCCCTCCATCCGAATTCGGGATTCCATCCCCTTCGCGTCAAGGCTCAAACAAGCACATCGACATCCATCCACTCACATCCGTCCATGCACACCCAACCATAACCATAACCACAGTAACCTACTCGAGCTCCACTCCACTCCACTCCACAGATCCACCCGAACCGCACCCTATAGCAATCCAAGGGCACACCCATCGGCATTCACAAGCGAAATCGAGAAATCGAGAGATTTTGCAAGATAAATCTCAAATGATCTACATTTTTCCGTTTCATATTGTAAGTATTTGACGTCATGTTACTTTTTTTAGTGTTGTCTTGTGTCTTGCATCTAAATCTTGCATCTGATAAATCTTGCATGTAATATAATCTGTAAGTAAGCTATAGATTGGTTGGATTGGTATATATCCAAGGCTAACATACTCGCGTAAGAATGGATCAACTGTTAGACTTAAGGATCTTGGGGAGAATAAGCTTACTCTGTGATATAGATTAAAGGGAAGAAAAGAAGGAACGAGATTACAGTACAGGTAGAACCTTGTTATACCGGATATAAAAAATCAGGTGTATCAATCTGGTATATTAAGATTCAAATATTAAGATATTGATGAATTTATTTTATATTTTATATTTTATATTTTATATTTTATATTTTATATTTTATATTTTATATTTTATATTTTATATTTTATATTTTATATTTTATATTTTATATCTTTTCTATTTATATAAATCTCTTATACTTATTTATTTATACTCTTTTCACTCAATTCTTCTCTCAATCACCCCTTTCCTCAATCCTCAATCCTCAATCCTCTATCCTCTTACCTTTTCTCAAATTCCACTCTTTCACTCCTTCCCTTTATCACTACCTATCATTATCATTATCATCAGATGGTCCCTCCTCCTTTCCAACTCCACACTCCCCTCCTCTTCCTCATCCCACTCCTTAATTTACCTTTACTTCTCCATCACTTTCCTCCCTCCCTTTAAAACACCAAACTCCTACTCAAACTGAAAAGTATCCCTATCCCTATTCTTATTCTTATCCTTATCCTTCCTTCTCCTCTACCCCTCCCCGCTTTCAGAATGGAAAAAAAATGAAAATAAAACATAATAAAGAGATCAATAAAAGATGAGAAAAATAAATGTAATATCTTCATTTTATATCTCTCCCCTCTCCCTCTTACCTTATTCTCCCATCTTCTTCTTTTAATAACTAATAACCAACAACCAATAACCAATAAATCCATACTATATCCTCAATTCCCTATTCCCTAACCCCAATTTCCATTTATCATCTCTCCTCCTTCTTTCCTTCCTTCCCCTTACACCCACCCTCCTTAACCCTAACCCTAACCCAAAATCCAAACCAACAATATCCAATCCAATCCAATCCAAACCCTCCCATTTCATAACCCCAACTCACAACCAAAATCCAAATCCAATCCCATCACATCCATCCTACATCCCACATCCCACATCCCACATCCCACATTCACACAGCATCTATAAAATCCCTCCCCTCTTCCCTCGCTTACCACTCACCCATACCAGTCACCCAGAACCCCTCTACTTCAAACCACCCAAACAAATCCATTTGAAACCCCTAATCTTTCTTCCCACATTCCATCTTCCTCACCATACAACCCATCCCCAATCCCCAATTTTCCCACCCTAATCTACCCGAACCCTACCAACTAAACCCATTGATCTACATCCATCCATACATCCATCCATACATCCATCCATACATCCCCCCCTCGTTCCTCGGTGTAATTAATTAATTACAACGGTTTCTTGCAGATCACTTCTCATCCTCTCATCCTTTTCTCATATTCTGACATCATAACTCCATACATACCCAATACCCATACACTTACCCCTCATCATATTCATTCACTCACTCGAGTACATATAAAGTATTCATTGCCACACTTTCAATCTTTACAATCATCATACACTCAAAAAATTTAATATGATGGATTTTTTTTTTATCATTCATTTATCATCTCAATCTCAAATGATTCCCCCTTGGCCTTTGCTTGACTTTTTTTATCTTTGCCTTCAGCTTCACCTTGACTTCATCATATCCTTCTCTCAATGCTTGATTTTTCAATCCATGCACGCATGCCCAAAATCCATTCCATTCTTTATCATCCACCACCTATTCCATTCGAATCTACCATATGATTTTTCCTCACTGGTTAGTTCTTCCAATATCTCTGGAATTCCCCAAATCATCCTCGACTCCCCCTCCCCCAAAAAAGAAATAAAATAACCATCATTTTGTATGAACAAAGTATCCACCATCCATCACCATTCCACCTACCCTCCCGTATATGCCAGGGTCCCCTCCATCCATCCAATAATAAATATAACTTTTTGGTTCTCCCCCATTCATTCTCAGCCTCCTACCGTCAATCCGATGAGGTACAATAACCAAAGGATCAATCTTTCGTTTCCCATAAAAGAAAAATAGAGAGGTCATTATCTCTTTGATATTCTCAATCAATGATTGAGAAAATGATTTGCCCCCCCATTCCCCCAAAGCAGATAACTCCAGAATCTATGATGACCGGGTTCATTCGAAATTAGAACAAACCAATTGAATCAGTAGTAGCAGTGCGAAAAAATAAAGGACATGCAAGAAAAGAAAAAGCAACCACCCAAAGAAAAAAAAAAAGGAACGCTAAAAAGTACAAGAGCAAAATGTAAAAGCAAGAGGATCATGAGACATGATCATCTTTCCCTTCATTCGCATGCTGCCCAAATATCTCCCTTCGCAAAAATGCTAAACAAATATGAATTGAGAAGGCCGTGTTCGTGAGGAGAGAGATATATTAACAGTCGAAGAGGAAAAAGGTTGGTAATGGATCGAGGAATCACAACTCAATTAAGAGGTGATTGATCCGCCAAGGATACGAGAAGTATCTTTCGATAGAATTAGATTTTCGTTTCATGATTCGATTATTCATGATCGTCATCGTAAATAGGTTTCATTTGTTGATTTGACAATTTGATCAAAAGAGTTTCATTCAACCTCGAATTGCTGTTGCTGAATGAGTGTCGTTGAACGGAAAACCACCATGCATGTGGTAAGGATACATCGGAGACGTACCCGAAACAAAGCCCGTCATAGGAGCAGGCGATGTGGAACGAGTACCTTCAGGGCTTGCCCCATGAGAGGAAGATCGATGATTCATATGTGGCATTGTGATTGGTGAATTGCTAGCCGTTGAATCGACGGAACCAAACAGGTAGCCATCATCATTATTTCCATCATATTGACCAGATCTCGCAGTACCATCTTTCAATTGTGGCGAGTTCTTCACTGACCCAAACTATAATACAATATTCAATTAGCTTAATCCCTTTACTATGCCCAGTGGTGTTCGTTGGTACGTACGAAGCAATACTTGTCGAGAAGTTCATTGTATGATTGTGACGCCAGTACAGGCTTCTCAGTACCAACGGGTCTTGGCGAATCAGTTCCACTCGTGCTTGTACCCGTCGAAGGTAAAGTCTTGGATGGAGTAGAGTGGTCAAAAGTCTTTGGAGCTGACATTGAGAGTGGTGATACTTGTTCATCATGATTGATAAACTTTCTCGTTTCACTAATTGGTGCAGGTCTCTTTGACTTCATGGTGATACCACTCTTGTCACCCAGGGTAGAGTTAGCCGCACTTATAGCAGCATTAAGAGAAGCGCCAAAGTCGTATCTGTGACCAAAGGCTTGACCACCTGCAGTGTTCGTGTTTACTGTTGCACGGCGGCTGCGGTTATCAGATGCCAAGGTGACGGCAGATTTAACTCCCTTCAATCTTACAGTGTTTGAGTCTCCAAGGTAATCTGCGACAGGCAGTTTGAAGTTGGAGTTCAAATACTTGGAATCAAAGTCATTAGAGAAGTCATCAAAAGCAGGCGACTTCTTGATTGGAGCGGCTGGTGGTGACCTTTTGTTACTTCTCGGTAGTGAGTTGGTTGACCTTGATGCTGCTGGTGAGCTCTTCTTTCCATTTTGTAACTTTGCCTTCTTTCGGAAATCAATCTGGAAGTTGGTGGCGTTGTTATTATCCCAGTATTCCACACCGTTGACACAGTACTTGACACAAAAGAACATCGTCTTTGCTTCAAGGTTGGCTTGGTCGGCAAGCTTGATGTTGAAGTAAAAACGATCACATCCATCAGAATGTTTTGGTTGACGGATATCATTGTTGTATTCAGCAACAACTTCCGATGTGGTCTTCCAGTAATCCAAGGTAAATCTAGCCACGACCAACTTGTTGAATGCCAAGTTGGTTACGGCAACAGTTCCGATCAAGTTCTTGTTGTCCGCCGACAGGAAAACCCTTTCCACACGAATGGGCATGGCTGCCCGTTGGGCAGTCATCGGTGGGAAGTTGGAGATGATGATTTCCCATTCAAATGGTGGTCCTCTGTTGTTGGAGTCATCATCATGCCCGAATGGGAATTCCGAATCACTTTCGTATGATTCAACAGGAGAAGAACCAGCGCTGACGGCGAGAGGTCGATCGACCTGAAGGAAATGGCGCACATGTTCGAGGTGTGAATCAAAGTGAACCGCCTTGGAGAACGTAGGGGTACCAGGCATGGATGATGGACGCCTCTTTGCGGAGGATGGTCGAAGAGCTGGTCGAACAAGTTCTCCGGACTTCTTCCTGAGCATCTGAGGCTTCCTTCTGGCCATCTCGGCTTCTTCATCACTCAGCTCATCATCAGAACCAGTTGTAGGGGTTTCCGGTGCAGACTGGTTGTTCTGGTTGCTTCTTAGATCGAGGAAAACTGTCTCGGTGCTCGATCTCTGGTGTTGAAGCTTTCGAGGAGGTTGGGATTTTTCCATGTGCTCCGACGTTGGCTTATCCTTTGTTTCCTTTGTGTCTTTGTTGATGGGGAGAAGTGATATAGCTTGGGTCAGTCTCTCGATCTCTGATGACGCCCGGTTAGGTGAACTCTCTCTGTGTTGCTCGATGACTCTAATGGCAGCTTGTAATTCCTCCAAGTTTTCCAACTTCCTTCCTCTTGATCCATTGTCCTCTTCATCAGAGTTCTGAGTGGAATCTGGCGGTGACATGACTACTCCGATAGGCATCTTGTTGTCGTCTGTAACAGGTGGGGGTGATTGTCGAAGACTGCTAGAGGCAGTCAAGCTGCTATTTGTATCATGGCTTGGACCCTTTTCACTATCAGCCGTGCCAGGAGGGGTTGGGTCTAGTGTTGGCCCAAAAGGTGTTGATTTAACCGAAGGAGTCCGTCGATGTCTAGTGAGGTAGGAAGTGGACCTTGGCAGCTCCGGTCTTGGAGCTGAGGCATGGTGGCTAAGTTGGTATGAGGAGCGTCTCGAGACAGCAGGGGAATGAGTGGTAGAGCTGGCGGGAGACCGTTGGGAAGGTGGAGTGTAAGGCATCCTACAACGTGTAAAGATTTGTTGGACAAGCTGCTGTTTCTTTTCCTTCTTCCTCTTTGAGATGTTGGGTTGATTGATAAAACTATTCGACTTGAGGTGGGAGGGGGCTTGTCGAAAGATAGCGAACCTAGTTTGGGCTTATCATTAAGTATTGAAAAGAAGACCAATGAATCCTTGACAATTGTGGACTGTTTGTTGGGGAAAGGACTGGTCAGCTACATTCTCATTCTTGCATGAGAGAAGATGAAGTAAAAAAAGAGGATTTTAGGAAACGTGGTATGAATGTATGGATGATGTGGAGGGAGAGTATGTGTCATGTAGGTAATTTTCGCAGACAGATTGATGCAATCAAACTGATGCTACTACTGCGTGGTGATGTTGTAGATATAGGATGCTTTTTTAATTTCTTGGGGGTGGGTGGGAACTTACATAGGAAATGGAGATTTTTTTCAATACCCCAGGAAAATAGCGACTCCGGATTGGGGGAAGAGAAGTAAAAGTTCAAGCAAGATAAGAAAGAACAAATGCGTATTCCAGCTATTTCGTTCTTGTCCCAATCTGCAACGAATCCAAAGCTTCAGAAGAAAAGAGAGATTATGTTTTCGAATGGATGGAAGCAACTCTCAAGAAAGCCTTTCCAAAAAATGCCAAAACCCGAAAAATAAATAAGAATTAGAAAATAAATAAGATGGGAAAGTTTGGCTGATTGCGTAGATTTAATGTCCGGTTTCGTTCCGTAATCAAAAGAGTCGATAAGGAAAGCGGCAAAGCTTTGATTGAGGCGTAGAATTTAAGCGTTTCGAATGAGAATGTTTTGTTGGGTAATCAATCTATCTCTCGAGGGTGTCTCGGAAGTCCAAGTCAAAAAGTCAAATCCTTATTTTCGTGACTTTATCTAGAGTTTATGAATGAATCTCGAAGTTCGGATGGGTGGAATGGGACTGATGGTCTTTTTCAATATCTTCAAACGAAAGGCAATTTCGAGGGAGAGGGATACGCAAGTGGTGTGTTTTGGATGAGGTGATGGATGGATGCTTTGATATCGGAAGTACGGCGTACGGTGTACGGTGATGTATTGTGAATGCTTGCTTGGGTGCTGGAATGCTTGACTGATTGATTGATTGTCTTGTAAATTATTACCGATCAATCAAAATAGCAACAGCAAAACGATTAGCTGACTCAATTCTTCCTTTTCCTCAGTTCGATTTCGATGTTCTTCGTAGAAATAGCCCTCTCGAAAATAAAATAAATATTTAGTCGATTTGATTGTTTGCTTGTTTGCTTGTTCCTCGAAGAATAAAGAAAGAGGGAATTCTCGGATATGGGGCGATGATAGGTAGGTGGTTTTCAATAGGTTGAAGCCTTGAAGGAGATGGATGGTCTGGTCAAAAAAGGCTGGCTTGGGTTGGCCTAGAATGAAATTATTTGTATGGGTGGGTGCGTGTGGGAGGATGGGTGGATGGATGAATGGATGGATTGATGGATGGATGGATGGCTTGATGGATGGATGGCTTGGGTTGGCGTGGAGGGTAGAAAAAAGCGGGATGGGTGGGTGGATCGAGGTGATGAATGAATTTGAATGGGGATGTCAGGCCAAGACAAGAGACCAGGTAGGTAAGGTAGGTAGTAAGGTAAGGTAGGTAAGGTAGGTAAGGTAGGTAAGGCAAGGTAAAAAATGATGGTAAAGTAAGCTAGCTAGAACAGCTTGCATTTAAAGAATGAAATAATTATTCAGTCGAGCAGTCAAGCAGTCAACTAGGCCAATCGAAAGTTGGAGAAGGAGGAGAAGGAGGAGAAGGAGGAGAACGAGGAGAAGAAAAAAAGGAACAATCTAAAAGAATCTAAGAATCAAGAGGTTCAAAAAAGTGATTAACCAGGATGCTGAAAAATAGCCTTGATATATACAAAGTGGATTTGACGGATTGGAAGGGTTAGAATGGATTTTAGTGGATTCTTTTTTGGCTTACGATGGCTTAATGCTTTTGCCTTTGCTTGGCCTAGTTGAAGTGAATTTTGAATTGATGCATGCTGGACTGGGAATGAGGGTTGGAGTGGGAGGAGAGAGAGGGGTTCGAGAGGGGAGATGTCAATGGTTAGTTTACAGGTTAGAACCTTGAATATGGTGGTGAGTTGAATGAATGGGAATGGTTGATCGATTGATTGATTGAACTGGTTGATGCTTGTTCATTGTTGATGCTTTGGATATTACCCATTCTTCATGGGTGGGTGGGGTTGGATGGATTGGACTGGATTGGACTGGATTGTCTGAATTGGATGGGATGTGGCTTTGGTTGTGTGTGTGTGTGTGGCACCGGCATTGTATGGTATGCATTGATACATTTCTAAAATGCTTGACTATTTTGGCAAGAGGTAGAGTCGATCCCGGATTCTATCAAGGTGAAGTGAGGTTATTGGAGATAGTACGTGTGTTGCTGGAAGGCGCAAGGCGGAAGGTGGAAGACGAAATACGACAACGGGTCACATCGGGGTAGAAAGAGACCCTACTCTCACTCTCACTCTCACTCGCACTCGCACTCGATTCTGCTGCGACGGCTGTAC
Source organism: Sclerotinia trifoliorum (assembly GCA_905066765.1). Classification (NCBI taxonomy): domain Eukaryota; kingdom Fungi; phylum Ascomycota; class Leotiomycetes; order Helotiales; family Sclerotiniaceae; genus Sclerotinia; species Sclerotinia trifoliorum. Next base: position 1,559,150 of record CAJHIA010000021.1, read on the forward strand.
ATCAAAGGCGGGTTAGGAAATCATATCATCTCATTTCATTCATTACTACCTCACACTGGGAGGATGACAGTGAAGACGGGTTAAAATGAATACACGGAGTTATCAATTGCCTCGAACTTGCCTTAGTTATTATTACAGGGTTTATATATTATATGGTAAAAAATCATTGCATCGACATCAAGGTATAAATCAAGTTTTTACCCTATCTCTCAATCTATTCTAAATCAAGTAGTGTTGAAAAGATGGACGGTCGTTATCCCGCCACCTCATTGGACAGATGACTATTCCCATCTCAATCTTTATTCTCCTTGGCCTTTCCCTTTGAGCCCCACTTGATCAACAATGCCTCTCTTTTTTAACCTTCCAGAGAAATGGTACGAGAGCGGCAGCGGATGGATTCAAACGTACGTACTGTACTGCGCATAAACATTTCAAACTCCTTGCGGAAATGAGGGCATTAAAGATAAAGCTAGCTTAAGTGCTGCTTGCATCTTCTAAAACATTTGACGCCGATTAGAGTTTGTAAAGCATCTCCCTATACCCTACATGATCTGTGTGTCTCCTCCCATCAAATAGTGGATACTGTTGATAACCTTTTATACCATACCTTCATACCTTTCATACCTTTCATACCTTCATAGTTGTTGGATATTCCCTACGTTACATTGATATGTATGTATGAATGTGAATGCATACATGTTCGCCATCCACTACCTAACCAACCTATCTAGCCAACCTATCTAACCAACCTACCTAACCTACCTATCTACCTACCCACCCACCCAAACAACGACCTAAATATATTAAACTCATCAATCACACTTCCAAAACGAATACATCTCATTCTCATCGTCACCTTTTATCCCTAAAAATCCCCACATCGTAAAGGAGTATCTCTACCTGAACTACTGTATGAAAACAACTGTCTGTCATTCAATCATTGGATCACGACCTAAAATGCTATGCGTGAAAGAGGATATCTTGACTCCATTCGAAGAGTTGGCAAAAGAGGGGAAGTCTGACTTGGATCCATACCATATGCACATTTACGTTGTAACGAAACTTTCCACATAACTCCTTGATCAATTCCATAGGGGAGACTCAGTTCCTCATCCTCATCCTCATCAACCTTGATTTGACTGTCATGTACCGAATCTGATTGACTTGATAGTCTCATGAACCGGTTCATCTAAGTGTTCGCACTATCTGTTTATTCCCTCACTCATCACATAGTCGTTTGAAGATTATTACAAATTAAATGGTAATCATGCAAATCGTCGGTCTCGGTCAAACTTCAAATGTCCATTCACGCCAAAAGTTATGAAACATACTTTTCGACCATCATCGATAAACTTCACATCAACGACACACACAAATCCAACATGTATTTGAATTCTAGACCACAATCCAAGATTGACGGGAAACCTTCCCATTTATTCTCTAAAAATAAGTTAATAATAAATAATAAGAATAATCCAAATCATCTCCATAAAAAAGTGTACAAGGCATTTCCGATGCATTCTCTTCAATGCCCCGTCATCAAAATAAAGTCTACAATCTCATTCGTCCACAGAAAGTCCCCGGTCCAAAAGATTTTTCGAACAAGGATTCGTTTAACTTCCCTGACACAACCCTAGCTCATGCATAGAAAATCCTTGACCTGCGTGTGTGCCATTGTGGCTTAACTTCCCTGAGCTTGGCGTCAATTATGCATGTTTGAGTAAGGAAGGCGTAATAAGATTTCGACTTTCAAGAGAGGAGAAGGAGTGTACGATATGATCATACTATAATACTGTATGTATGTATGTATGTATGTATGTATGTATGTATGTATGTATGTATGTATGTAGGTATGTATCAAGTAAAACGATGCAAGTGCTCCGATATCAACAGTTTGCAAATAAATGTAACCCATGTAACGCAACACTTATCGAGGGGTAGAGTAGCGTTAGAGTAGCGTAGTGTAGCGTAGTGTAGCTTGTCAAGCTGTATTCCATGAGCACATACAATGCAACAACACAATAACCGTCCTCGATTATGTTTGTGTTTCACTAATGATATTCATCAAACTTATCTGTCTATCGTAGTACATACATACATACATACATACGTACGAGGGAGATACTGACTTGTACTCTGTAAAATCATCATCCATCTATCTCTCCTCTCCCTACCTACCTGCGGAGTTGTGTTATTCTCTAAATTCTCTCAACGATCCACCTAGCCAAGACAAAAGCCTTATCGTCGATTTCTCATCGCATCGCTGTGAGTACCGTATTAAACAAGTGGGTCTATCCATATACTCTTACATACACAAGTCACCAACGAAACCGAAGCGCTAAGATCTTCCTTCTCTTATAGTAAGGTTTTTAACGACTACTTACCTCATGCCAGTCAGTACCTATGATATTTATTTATTTGTGGACCCGAGTGAGTGAGGTTAGTTACCCGCGCTGTCTGCCTACGTCTACGTCTACGTCCACGTACGGAGTCTTCATCATTCTTATTACTCAATATCCCTCCATGTCCATCCCGATCCCCATCCCATTGAAATTTTATTTAAAAATGTCCGGAGCCTCCATCTCCATCTCCATCTCTTAGAACCTAGGAGGGAGAGGCGGAGGCGGGGGCGGGAACCCGTTCGTTTGCGTGCTTACCTTACCTTACCTTACTTATATGCCTCCTACATACATACATACATACTGTACATACAACATAAACGGTATTCACCGAGCGAATAATTTCCTTTTGGATTATGCAGGTATGTAAAGAATTTAAGCTGTAAGCCATATGTAATATCTACATGTACATATATGTATATGTATATGTATATGTGTATGTGTATGTATATGTATATGTATGTATATGTACCACCCCAAAATCCACCATAACACAGCAGAAAATTTGCATGTACATACATACATAACCAAACCTACCTACCTACCTATGGTAGATATAAATACCAACCAGGCGCATACGTACTCCGCAAAACAGAAAATTTCAACACCGGGAGGGTCCAGGGAAAAAAAAAATACAATTCTGTAAGAACCGGACTGGGGAGATGGAGATGCATGGGAGAGGAGATGAGGAAGGTCCGATTTTATCTACGGTATATGTTGATATGTACGGAGTACTGGGGAGGGATTGATGATAATATTAATGGATATATATGTATATATGTATGTACCTGGTATGTATGGTTGTATTGTATGTATGGATATAAACATGTGACCTCCATCTCATCTCAGCTGACTTACTCCACCCATCCACCTACCTACCTACATACAACTACCTCACTTAAAATAAGTCTTAGATGGTCACCCAAGAAACGCATGCGCCAGTAGAAATCATAAAATTATAAAATTATAAATCCTCAACTCGGGTTTAAAGATTTCCACCTCTTTCTTCCCCTCTCTTTCCCTTCATATTCATATTAATATCCCACACCCAAATCCATCCTATTCATCATATCCGTGTGTTCCGTTCCGTATCATATCGTATCTCAACCGTGGAATTCAATCCTCGTATATATCGCTTGCTTTATCTATACATCCCTTCTCATGATTACCCCTCTCGTTTCATAATGTCTATTTACCTACTTACCTACTTACATATATACCTACATACCTAGCTACCCCTCCACCAGCCTTTACCTTTCTTATATTTACTAAGCGCTTATAATCATATATACATACAAACTTTCAATACTCCATACATACACATACCACCCCCTCATTTATCTCCCCTTTTTCCCTCATCTCACATCTTCCCCTCTTCTTCAAAATAATACCAAGTCCAAGCCCAAATCTCTTATTTACATCTTACATCTTACTTCTTACTTCTTACACAATGATCTTACTTCGCGGAAGCATCTTATATAGCCGGCCAGTCGTGCCGCATGCGTCTCAGGTTATATCATATCAGATAGATTGATTACTAGATAGATAGATGGGTACGATGGAATTATTGTTCAGATTAATGAATGAGTGTTTATGGTATATGTACGGCGAGGAGAAGGTAACACAACATCAACATCAATATTGTGATATTGTTATGGGTACGGGTAAGGGTGGGAAATGCCGGTGCTGTGGTGTGGTGTGTATATGCTCGGGAGGAAGAAATAATCTAAGGAGTTCGGGTTTGGGGTTCCGGTCATGTTATTCTCTGTGGAGATGGGGGATTGTATGGCTTTTATTTTTGGGGTTTGTCAGGCTTGTCAATGAAGTATTTTTGGAGGATATAAATAAGTGAGTAAATAAGCCAGCAAGTAAGTCCACTGATATCAATAATCCTATATCAATAATCCTATATCAATAATCCTATATCAATATATAAACACTTAACACTTTATTTAATATTTTAATAAAATATAATCTTATACACTCATCAATATATATTTATATATCAATATATTCATCTATAAATAAATAAAGATTAATCAAGATAGAAATCCACTGAACTCTAATTATCCATCCATCAACCTTATAAACAAGCACGCACCATCAGCCCATCATAATCTCATCACCTCATCATATCCATATCCTCAACAAAATTAAACTTTCAGTCTCTGTATCTTTATAAGACATTTTAATATCGATAGATATATAAAGAAGTAGATATACGGACAGCACTACGCGAAACACACAGATGATAAGGAGGCGAATTAGAAATGAAAAGTCCCGCTCGCTTCCTGTTATCAAAGTCGAATTGGAATTGGAATTGCAAGTCGTAACATCCACATTATACTATTGTGATTATATCACTTGAAGATTTAGATACGGTTATACAGAGTGTTAGAAAATTGATTGTAAATATCAACGCGCATTGGAGAATATAGTGCTATGTAATCTTCATTTATATATTTCATATTTATATTCATATTTATATTCTCATTCCCTATATTCATGGTCCTCGTAGATCTACTACCTACAAGTACCTAGTAGTATATAACTTTTACCTAACCTTAGCCCCATCCCGCCGCGCCGTAGATGGACCGGAACGGAGCGAGATCTATCTAAGATTACTTTTGATTTAGAGATTTGTTATTAATCTTCATCTTCATCTTTATCCATTCTCCATCCCAATTTCAACATTAACATTGATCTCGATCCTCAAACTCTAAAGCTAATAAATACTAACTAAATCAGCCTCACTAACTCCCTCACTCACCCATCTCATAAACAATGACCTCATTTTCCCTAACTCTATACTATAGCCATGTCTCATATTACAATACATATCCCAGACGTCTCAACACTTGGGTGTCCTGGGTGTCATAGAAACGCGGAAAGGCCTGGCTGGGAACTTGGAAGCGATAGAATAGACATGGTCAAAGGAGTACTTCATACAAAAAATAAGATTAGAACGCGCGGATTTGGGACGGTAAAACGGGACGAGGAAGGGACGGAAAAGGCCTTTTTGTGGCGGGTGCCGTGGGTGGTGTGTGCTTCTTGGTGTGGTTGTTATCTGCGCACGGAATGTTTGGGTTGAGGGATTTGGAGGTTTTGGGTGTTTTATTTCGTGTCATTGGGTTTTGTTTTGTTGGTTTGAGTCTGGAGGAGATGAAGCTGGTTTGGTTTTAGGGTGGGTAGGGTAGGGTATGGCTATGGCTATGGCTATGGCTATGGCTATGGTATATGATGCTTCTGTTCTGATGTGAGGAGATGAGGTTAGGGTTGTGTATTTACTAGGTGATGATGAGTTTTGCTCTTACAAATCCAATAAAGATCTGAGATACAGGCAAGATCACCGAGTATATCAAATGCACAGACCAATAGCATCACGATGAGATAGATCATCATATTTTCTACCTCATCTAATCTAATCTAACAGAACAAACTCGGAAAAAGCATTTGTGATTCTCCAAAAGAAATCTATCAATCAAACTCTTCCTCCCCTTAATTATCTTCGCTACACAAATTCATCATCTTATCGGAAAACCTTTCAAAACTCCCCCTCAGCCCCATCGCCATGAATATTCCCTATATTCCCCGAGTCCAGAATATAAAGGATCCATTCCATCAGTATCAATACTATACAGCCATACACCCTGAACTACACTCAAAATAACATAATCAAATAAAGAGGCTTATAACTTATCACCGGGATACCACAGACCAACACCAACTAACTAGCTTACTAGCGTATTAGCTGCATGCAAAAAAATCAAGGAAGAGAACCAATTTCTCGCATTGCGAAAAATTCGCAAAAAAGGGATTCTAGAACTGTCCAATCATTTGCGGAGGAGATGGATCTGATGGTCTAGATTCTTGAGGGGAATTTTCTCATTGGTTGCGTGTTATGGTTTGGGAAGATAGACGTGTGAATTGAATGAGGAAGGATGGGATGGGATGGGATAGAGGGTGAGGTGTTTTGTTAGGGGTTTTGAATACGAGGTTCGGTTTGATGGTATTTCGGAGAGGATGGATGGGAAAGATAGATGGATGGTGAGTGATAGGATGGTAAAGCGAGGAAATATCAATTACATGCATGTATGCTGCGATGATGCATGAAGGAAATTTCTCAAATGCAATTTCGGGTTATGGAGGGAGGGACTATGGTAAATCTGATGGCGGTTGGGTATACGGAAACTCGCTCGTACCATACCATACAAACGAATGATTTAAGGTTACCATAGACCCTCGCAGTACTCTTTCAAATCATGAAGATATACGAAAAATTCTAGTTCCACCCGGTGAGTACTCGAGTACCTACGTCCTACTACGGAGTATAATATCCCTGAAACCCTCCACTTTCTTCCTTCTACGCCACCAGACGCTAAACGAGTTCTGTACAGAGTATGTGGCACTTGTAACTCGTATGTGGGTGAGGCTTCCATAACCTTATTACCCGAGCCCCGAACTTCGGGCTGGATGGATTAGAAAGATGGCAAGATGGAAAGATGATGTCATTTTTTAATAATTTATGCTAATGCTGATGATGATGATGATGATGATGATGAATGATGAATGATGAGGAAAATAGAATCTTGTTGTTCAGAGCTGTCAATCGCGAACACGTATCTTCCATACCTACAAAATTACAAATCCTCAAGTAAAGTTCTAGAATGTAAAGAAAAATCTAAGCTTAATTAATCTAAAAAACCCCTACTCCGTACTGTTTTTTTTGGGGTAATATGTATGGATGTACATATGGATGGATATATGTATAACGACGATCGAAGTCGTCGATCAACGAAAATAAAAACGAACATCACAGTAAAGAAGAGGTGGCAACTTGTCGATCCTTACTCAAATGCATATAGTTGATATAAATAATAAGCATCATAAATACATGTGTACCTGCCAAGATCATACTCACGTACATAGTACCAAGTACGAATACCCAACTTTGAAGAAATCGGGATACTTTCGTCGTGTTTGGGCGTCTGCAGATAGATGTTCATGTGGAATATGTCTGGAATGTCGTTTTCTGAGATGATCAATTGATACGATACTTAGTACAACAAGGTACATCTAGTACAAGAAAAGAGGGGTATTTGAGAAGTTTCTAACTTTCTATGGGCATCTGGTAAGATGCGGAGAGGAAAGGGAAGGGAAGGAGACGAGGATACTAAATCTGGTATCAAAATGCTTAGATGCCGATCTTCTGGGAGGGGTTTTTTTCCTTTTCCTCTTTTTGCATTTCTCCTGTCTGCTATGCTATGCTAGGTATGAGTTCTGCATCTGAGTGTCCCCTCCTTTCCTATGATTTTTTATCTCCTGTCTCGGGGCCCCTCGTCCCAGAATTCCCATTCCCCAACAGGAAAGCGTTACTCTCGGCATTCGAATGCTCGAATGCTCGAATACTCGATTAGAGCTAAAATTTATGAGAATTGAAAATCGGTGATCTAAAAATACAAGTGGAGGAGGACCCTGAATCTTAGCTTTAGACTCGGGGTAGGATCTTAAAAAGATTATCTATCTATCAGTATTTTTGATTCTGTCTATCTTGCCACTAGTTAGTACTAGTAGATGTACACAGATAGATTGATAGATAGATATAGTACTATCTCGTTGGATGGATGGATGGCGTTATCTACCCTTGATCTGAGAGCCCCGATCAAAGCAAGTGTACTTTAGGTTGATTACTGGGAACATAGCTTGATCCCGTTAGATGGCGTTATCTACCCTGGATCTGAGAGCCCCGATGAAAGGTACAAGTATACCTTTAGGGTTGTTAGTGGGAATATAGCTTGATCCCGTTAGATGGCGTTATCTGCCCTTGATCTGAGAGCCCCGATGAAAGATACAAGTGTACTTTTAGGTTGATTAGTGGGAACATAGCTTGAAATTGGATATGTAGTGGCGTTAGCATTGACGGATAACTAAAGTAAGGGTTACATATATGATCGTGGGCTATTAGGAGGAATCGGACGCTAGACTAAGTGGTACTGCTCTCGTAACTGGAGTTCCTGAGTCGAATTGCTAAGTTGATAGTCTACGAGTTTAAGGACTTGGCTGTTAAATCGGTGGAGATTTGTTTATCTTATCTATTTTTTAATGTAATACAAATGAGATTCTTCTTCTTAGTGTACTGTCTATTGAATTCCTACGGTTTTGATAACGGTGGCGGAGAACCTATGTCCATTCATATCAACATCTTCTTATCTTCTCCACCATCCATAGGGATGAGTCCAAACTCAAACGCTACTTCATGTTATACTGTCGTGCAGATCCTCCTTCGTTTACTTCTAACGATGTCTGATCTTCCTTTAGCGAAAATCATGTACCCCGCATTTTGAACTTGAGTTTACTATGTACAGCTATTTGTGCTACGGGAAGTATAAAACTGGAGAGTTAAATTATTAGGTGGTGGTGGTTGTGGCTCTACCCACTACTCTATTGTGGAGTCTCTGCTTGGAATCTCGGAGTTCCAAGAAAGTCGAGGCCGATCGAAAGAGTTCTTTATGACAAACTTCTAAAACGTCACATTTGATGTTGTCTCCCGATATTGGATTCCATAGAAATTCATCCTCTCAATTTGTATTGGCCGAAAGGAATCGCTTCGCCTGAAACAGCCACCCCATCTCAAATATCCATACTACTCGCCAGCCGCACGAGTAGCTTGAGCTTAGACACTAATTCACGTACTTTTCCTCCACTACACAAGCGCTAGATCTAGAGCTTTAATCTAGAATTATCTTCCTTTAAACTAGAGCTAAGATTAGGTATGGAAATGAAAATGTTGTGGCATTGAATATTATGGGATTTCGGGGAAGCGAGAAGGAAGCGTGCTTCTTAGGTCGCCGGTTATTTTTTACCCCGGATTTTATGGCTGAACCGCTGGGATAGCCGCTATTCTAGACGTCATGGATTTGTAGGATGGAGAATCGGTTTAAGTTTCGGGCCTCGGATTAAGGAGTACATTGGGTTTATGGGTGCAGTTTCATTGATGGAGTTTACTGATGGCGTTTACTGATTCATGGTGTATTATGGGTCTGAGGATTTCCGGCTTCTTGGAAGGTGAGTTGTTCGCGGGGATGCATTTGACTCCGATGTCTGAGGATTGAGGACGAGAGAGACCGTGATGAGCCAAGTGGAATTTTCATGATCTTACCACACGGGAACTTGGGCTATTCGTCGGTCTTCGCGTCTCTTCACATGTAGTCTTCACCTCTCACACTCACCTCAATTATTTCACATTCTTCCAAAACCATGAGTCCAATATCCACATCTCAGCTACCTAAGCGCTGTTTAGACTAAATTCAGGACAATATATTCGCATACTTCAGGCATCACTTTCGGATTGTGCCGAAATATGTTAGTGGGCAGGGTATGAACAATGTGGGGAAGAATGGAGTTGGATAAATGGGGATTAAGCGCCATTCTTGAAACATCTCAAGTAAGCCATGGTATGGTCCGGGCTGTGTAGCAAACCTCACGCCATGAGCGCAATGGCTCACTAATATTGTCGCGCGAGCTCAGTTATGTATGTTCTACCTTTGCAAGAGAAAATGAGGTCGTGCGTGGAGGTAAATCTTAAACGGGAAAAGGAATGCGTGAATAGACGATGGTTTTAAGGCTTGCATTAGGACTGCTTGGTACGCCATGAGGGTCACCGACCCTTGCGTCAGGATATAACTTACTTTCAAGTGACCTAAAGCCTCAAGGACAATCTGTCTAACCAGTCTAAGGTCCGAGGTATCTTTTCAACCAAGGAAAGTCTCATCCTACCGGTATCATATCTGACTGATATCAACATATTACAAATACTCATTTACCGCAAAAATCCATTCAAACTTCACTCACTCACCGCAATTTCATCAAGAACGAACTCGACCATGACTAGGTACCAAAAGTAAGTATCACGCACAAATTCCAGAACCACACAATATAAATCTCACAGAATATAAATGTGACCAAATACCAAGCACAACCCATCTATACAAAAATTCCCGATGCGACCACTCATGCAGCCTAGCAAAATGACAGTCACGTATCCTCTTTTTTTTTGCCGCCCGTGGTCACGGACTATTGTGACGCCTAGAAGCTTGGACTTGGACTTTTGCTATAGTGAAGAGAGTGGAGCGATATATTACGTAGCTATGTTAAGCGCCTACTAGGTACTATACTTTTGAAACTGCGAAGCTCAGTCTCGTGAGACGGGGCAGATGATATTAAGGATGCTGTGTGTGTTTTTGCACGGGATAGCGTGGGGATGGATGGATAGATGGATGGTTTCGATGGATGGGTAAATGCGAGTATCAAGCAAGCAATTGGGTGAGGTTTAACATTTACCTGGAATTGGAATTGGAAGGTTTGCTATCTCTTTGTTTCGGGTAAAGAAATCTCGTATTGAGTAATTGATAATTGGGAATATTCTAATTCCACCCGGGTAAAATGGATTGTAGTGAATTCAACGCCATAGGAGGAGAATTGGCAAGTTTGTTTCATTCTATTGCTATGACTGCAGTGCATTTTTACATATCGCGAAGCTGCAAGTCATCAGTGTCCCACCCAGATTGCAGTCACGTCTGGTTTGAATTTCTGGAAAGTTCTGCTACTCAAACTTCATGCAAGCTCTGAATACTTTTTTCATTCATGCTGTGTAACACGCCATGCTGCATTCTATATCCAACACATCCAAACTTGCATATACTAATGCGACAATTCATAAGCTGTGCAACAGCAACAGCGTGACCTTTCATACACAATGGCGTGCTTTAGTTCTATGCGATGTCGGGCTTGCCTACAAGTTTTCTCATGCGAGCAAATACCAAACCAGACAAAGCTCGCCAAGAGCAGGAAGCAAGCCCTCCCATTTCATACCTTGGTACCGGTTTTTTTCTTCCGTCTTGCTTGCTCGTACGATGATATGATATATCATATCATTTTCAGCGACTTGCACTTGCATTACATTAGATGCGAACTATTGGGAGGCGAAATTCTTCTTGAGGCGCAGTGTGCAGAAATGCATATGAAGGGATGAAATACGCGGGATGTTTTTCACGGAGTTTTGTTGAATAGATGGTTTGTTTAGCCGATCTAGATCCCTAATGGGAGATGAGAGTGCTTGGTACTTCATTCCCTTCCCGTCCCGTGTATTCGGTAAGTTTAGGGGCTCATCAGCTTTTAGTTCTGGAGCTTTGATTGGCAAACATTTCTTGAATTTCCTCCTCTCCACCCTTTCGAAACAAAGAGCACACCGTTGTCAAGAAGAAAATTTTCAAGTTTGTTCTAAAATTGTAATACGAAGAACGTTCGAATCCCACGCTTTCCAAATGCAAGTAATTTAAACAGCGTACCATTCCGAATATTGTCCGAATAATACCCCCCTATCAGATTACGAGAAGGTTATGTAATACAAAGGCCACCGGCTTTTCGTATCCATTTTCTTGGGTTGAGAGGCGTAAAGGCGTTTTGGATATGTGCCCTTCTTCGGACGAATAATTCATATGTGGAAAGAATGGTATGATTGATAATCAGGAGAATTTCTCAAAGACATTTGAGTTTAGAGGGAGGGGTAAAGGGGCGTCACAAAGGCGTTTTTTTGTCCCTTATCGTGGAAGTGTGGAAGTGGCGGATAGAGATGAGATGTGAGATGTGACTGGTCGATTTCCGCAGTGTCGCACAATAACGGTTGGCGATGATGAGTGGTTGAGAATTTTTATATCTTCAAGCCTCTGTTTCACTTCTGGGTGGGTGGTGTATTCATGTACGGAAATGCCAAGAGAATGCGGGGTAACCTACAAAAGGAAGCTGTCAGACGTAAATTCTACAATTTCATGACTCGTGAAAAGATTATCCAAAATCGTCTATTTTGGAAGTTCATTCTGCATTCTAGTGGGTATGCTAATTCACCACTCATAAGATTTTAACTCGGAATTTCTTCCTCAGTACAAAAATACAAGGCATAACGGTGATGAGGGGTACCGGTATGTCAATACTCGGGTTACACAGGACTAATCAATCCTTTAAACAAGGAACGGGACATAAAAGTACATCATAGTAGTACATGATACATGAAAGCATGTAAGTAGGGACCTAGCTCCCTGGTATCTGATCAATTTAACCCTCAGACATATATTGAACATATACTACACAGCCGGGAAATACCGAAAATACATCAGTCTTTCCATGCCGAACCTTGATACCGGAAGTCTCGGTACATAGGTTCTCTACCTATACCAGCTTATCCATCTATCCGAATAAGCACGGAGAAACCCTCTTCCAGCATTTCAAACCGGCCTCATCACCGTCAGTGAGATACCCACCCCACCATGGGTAGTAAGATGAAGATCACGTTCCCTGTACCCCGAGTAGATACACAGGAATCGTGACTCGAAAGGTCACGATACCAAATCTCTGAGTTCTTATCATAGTTTCAGTGGAACTATACACCAAAATATACCTAGGGACTTGGCTCTGCATCTAGCCCAGGCTCGTGTCGTGGATATGCATTTTCAAGGGTCCTTTGCTGGACTAGTTATATCGCATGTGATTGGACATGCATATCTGCATGAATTAGATGGCTTATTTGGCATTTATTGGCATGGGGTGATGGATGGAATGATAGAAGGGGCTTATTTCGTTATCAGGATCGATTAATCAGTTCTATGGCTAATGCGTGCCGGTGTTTCAATACGAAGTATTTGCCTCTCGCTACTGCTGCAATTTTCGATTCCAGAATGTTGAAGGTAAATCTTGAATAATTCCCCACTGCTTTCTATTAAAATAATATATATGATTTTCCCATCATGTTCTCGGTTCGGCGCGGGGGTGCTAATTTTGGACCCGAGTGTTTACAAGTAATACCCCATTTTGATACATCGACTAGCATTAAGGATCCATTGATATCCAACTCGAAAAGATACCGAGTTGAGGCATTAAAAAATATCTTTTGAATAACCTGATGATGAGATAGGGTTATTGAAAGTTTTCTTGGATGCTACGCTAGTATAGTGTCGAGTGCTACAGTAATATATCTTCATCTCTTCTGGTTTAGGATACACGGCTGATAAATTAACAATGGAAAGTGGGGGGAGGACCCTTAGACGTGAACTTGCCACTATTGCCAACTTAACTGCTAGGAATAAAGCTCACATGTGAAAATCTGGGGAAATTGTTTCCCGCGCGTTCATCATGCTGCTCGTCTTAAGTAAATATCCCTTGATTTTGCTCCCTGCACCTCTCACTTCTCACCCCCAAACTCTCGTCATATTCATCACATTTGAGAAGGAGAAATCGTGTCTTGTGATCCCTTCTATTGCCCAACTTCCGTCACTGTATGATAGACAGAACACGTACAAACCTTTTAGACCCTCCAACCAGGCTTTAATCTTCCGAAATCATGTTATCGATTTAATATACTCAATATGCGAAATTATATATATGATCGATTGACACTAGATTAAATAAACCCGCTAATCCTGCAAACAAATCCTACAGAACGCTTTAGATGTGGTGAAACGTTCTTATCGCCATCGATGTATCCAAACAACGAGCAGAATGAAAATCTCCACGGAATTTACGCGGTGCACACGAACACAAGCTTAGATTTGCATGAATGATTATCCTGTATTACTACCTATACATGCATTTTGCAGGATTTGGAGTAAAATATAAGTCGTACAACTTCGCTGTTAAACTGTCGTGTAATGGAACTTCGATTTTGTAGAGTCAATTGAATATGTCAAGCAACAGTCGTGAAACATTTCTTATCTTCACAATGAATTCAACGAACTGCTGGTTACCGATCTTCGGCGCCAGAAATGTTTGTATATCCTATTTCATGCGATCTGTGACGATTTCGAAGGAGAATGTGTGGTCCTACGATACTATGTTGAAGATCTCGGGAAGTGTGAGGGAACTACTTCATTAACAGCTTGATCAATTCATCACCAAGACAACAAACAAGACGAATTCGATATTCGTAGTTTATGTGTTAAGCTGTCTATAATAGAATTGTCTCTTTAAGTTGCCTGTGCATGTAGATATTCAAAGCGAGGTGTACTACACCAGGAATTCTGGTTTCTTTCTTGACCTCCAGTGAGGTCACTGAGTCCAGTCCACGTTGAAACAAGGATTTGTTAATCAATATCCTCCAAAGTTTGAGTATATTGAGTCAATATTGGTACGAATATCTACTGCTAGCCCTTATGTAACAAATGTCCTCATCACGGAAGCTCTGGCTTTGGGACTAACCGCCGATGAAATAAACATATTGTATGTAGCTCAACGAATTTTCCTTCATTTTGCGTAGCTGTTTCAAAGTGTACTACACTATTGACCAGGTAACAATTGTAACATCAATCCTTATATCGAAAAAATAGCCAAGGCTTCGGGAATCTACAAGGTTATAAGTCCGAACAGAAGGGGTAAAACAATCAGAACATCAACACGACCTGAACCCTGAATAAGCTTTTCTTTGAAGGGAGATGGCGCCCTTGGCCGATGATAACCTGTACACGGTGAGCCAAGAAAAGTGCCAACTACGTTCGTGCAGAAATTTTCAGTCGAACTTGCCAACGAACTTTCATCTAATGCAACATCCTGTCATCGTAGCATTAAACTACAAAGAACAAACAAGACTAAGACTCGGAAACATCTCAAAGAATTTTGCTTTTCGTTTTCCGCGGAAAATATTCTTTTATGATATGGATGTACCGTACTCCGTAGGTTAACAGAAGTATTAAACTTTGAAATAAAGTTTGAGAAGTGGAAAGATTGATTGCGCGAGCACTAGCGCACTGTTCAACCAGCAGCTTGAAGTTTTTTTCTCGCTCGGACTTCCAACAACTGCCAAACTGCTGATCGCGCACAAAGCAACCGGTATTTTCGGTAGGGTTCGAACTCTGCAGTTCTGATAGCTATAAAATACTAGAACTTACTGATGATAGGTTATCGGCGGGAACTACGCAATATGATGCGCCCAACATCTCCATATCCCTGGGGTTTTAGGGCTCAAAAGTGGGATGCAGCGTGAAAAGCTTTGCGGGACAAAGATGCCTTGAAGCGAGAAATAGGTAATCGAATGACGAATGTGCATGGCCCTTAATTAAGAGTTTTAAAAGATGAGAAAAGAGCGTGATGTGCGTTACTCGAGTACGTAGGTTTAAGATGAGGAACGCAGAAGACGACATGAGGACTCGGAAATTCGGGAAAAAGACCGATTTCCGCCCTTAATGCGCACTGGAGGTAAATTTCACGGTGGGACTTGGCGATAGAAAGATCAGAGAGGACCCGCTCGGGCGTGCACAGGTTCCAACTACTGAGACGAGGGACTTCGTGGAGATTGGGTCAAAACTGTTGGGGAAAGGACCGAATTGCTTTTGCTTTCGATGGGGATTGTGTTTCCAGCAGCCATATTTTGACTAGTTGGGATGAGATAATTCTGCGGAGCGGATCGGAGCGCGGAGATGGGAAGCGGGAAAGTGGATGGGTTGGGGAAAGGGCCGATGTGGGTGGATATTTGAAGAGCGCCAAGCTACGACGGCGTGGGTGGGACGCTGTTGGAACCTGGCGGGCTATCGTGGGCTGGCTTCTTCAACTAATACATATGGAGGTTCATGGGGAAAGGACCGAATATGTGCGGATGTGACCGTATGACCATTGAAGCTACTAGGACTGCAGGATTTGGAGTCATGCATGGAATGACTCAGGATGTGAGCACAAACAAACGTAAGTAGTGTCCAGAATGATGTATGTCTAGAAAAATAAAGGCTCGGTAGCTTTCGACTCCAACTGTTCTGCATAGTGAATAAGTGGTGTTAAGAAGAAGGGCGTGAGTATAACCGAAAGACTTACTAGTTGCCAGTGCAACACAAAGCATAACATTCGCCTGTAGTTCGTGAGACGAGGGGCTGGAAGTGATCTATCTCTTATCAGTTACTTTGGCAGTAGCAATGCACGAAATTTAAATTTATTACTCCAGAAGATATTTCCCTTGCGCTTCAAGTGAGGCCACGTCTGGGTATGAAACGATATCGAGTACTTCGTGATGCCGATGAACAAGAAATAAGTCTCAACTCAGTGATCTTGCTCGAATACCCGTTTTCCACTGTGGTGATTCAAAACTTCTCCTACCTTTACTCTTTCATTGAGTAGATTTCTCCGTTTTCCATTCATCCTGTCGTCATATCTCTAAACGTCAATTCTAATACACTATAAGTTCATCCCTATTTCCCAAGAACAGAGTTCAAGGGAAAACATCCAAAAATTGAAGTCACTTCAGGAAAACTGAAAGCTGTTATACATCAGGTCCAACTAGCCCCTGCGTACTTGTTTTCTGCCGTTGATATGTTGGAGAAAAGATATCTTGGTCAGGTTGTTTTGACAATCAGACAGAATCCAAGTTCGAAAAACCTAGATATTTCCGCGTCTTTGAATGATATATTCGAATGTTTTCCCTGGATTCTTCATTCTGATTCTTTGCGGAGCAGTTTACTGCTCTTTAAGCAAGAAAATAAAATTACGGATTGAGTCCCAAGCTCTGTTTCCACGAAAATTTCTCGCATACCAAGTCCCCATATTTGCTATAGACAAATTGCGGTCAGTGTTGGTGCATCCTCTTTTACTATCCATTTGTTTCGGGTGGAGGAAGGGCCCGTTATCCCTCATGAAACGTGTAGTATACTTCACGAGAAGCACGGCAAGCAGAAGTCACTAGATTATGATGAAGATGACAGTGAGCTGTGAGGATTATTTGTAGGATTCTAAGTACAAACAGAAGGCTCGGTAGGTAAAACTTAAAACGCAACAAGATCGAAACCTCCACATGCCATTTAAATTACTTTCCTCGAAATAGTTTATTAAGAGGGACGGGCAGGTGGACATCGCAAGCACGACTTGCTATTTCTTTTCTCTTCTGAGAGGAAACATGGCTGGTGTTGCTGCGGTGTGTCCAGCAGCTCGTTATCTTCATACATATCATTTGTCGCATCAGAGACCACTGTGGATCTAACTGCTATAGCTCATGGATACTCAGAATGTATTGTGTCTTCTTTCGTTGGCGGCTGTAACCAGTCATTCGCGAGATCTATAGGCATTTGTCGCTCTTCAGCCCAGTTCATCACGGCATCGAAATCTCGACACCTGGGCTTCGTGTTGAAATTAATGTATGCCTCTAGAGCTTCGAGCTATACCCAGACCTGACCCATTACGCCACTGTCAATGTGCACATCAATTTTTGACGCAAAGATTAATACAATGAGCTATCAAAACCATGAACATTAGTATTCATTGCGGATGTCATCATGAGTTACCCACAAACGTGGAGCTTCAATCGGAGTATCATTTTGGAAAGCACCTCCTGCTTTCTCCTGGTAACAATCAAAATTACACCAGAGCCATTATTGGAGAAGATTTAAACAACGAAATAAGCTTTCTACTTGGTAGGGTAACCTCTACTATGCTTCTAATTGATTTTTACTTAATACGTTTCGATTCAGATCTAGCCACGAATGCTGCAGAAATGACGACTCAACGGTAATTCCCCAAAATTATCCCAGACCGCATCAACCTCTGGACCTCCATCTTGCCGACGCCTACTGGATTTAAAAAAGTGATTCATTGAAATCTGTCATGGCATACGAAAGGCTCAAATCCTCGACAGCTGTACTTGGCGTGAAATTGTTAGCTAACAGCTCCACGGTTATACATCCATACAGTATGTACTTAATCTTACATACTTTTCAGCACTGTGATTCCAATGGTCATCAATCCAAAAACCGAATAAACAGATATTAATGGAGAAGATGAAGAAAACCAGGGTGAGGGGAATTTGCGAATTAACATCTTCTTCCGACTTCGGTATTCGAATGCAGGGAGGGAAGTTCAACTTGTCGGTTCCTCAAAGACATAAATTCATGTGAGCCTAGCCACAATCTTGAAGCTTAGCTTTTCGACTTTTGTGATGGAGAGATAAAAACTTTTTGGAGAAAATTGGGGTGTGGTGTGGGGAGTTTGAGGCGGGTTTGAGGATAAGGACATCTTGAGATTGGGCACCTCGTTTCTCGATGATTGCGTATTTGCGTTAGTTAAAGATACTGTCTGAGATGATGACCGTGAATCCATTTTGTTGAAAAAATACGAAGTTGGTATTGGTCTGCTTCCTCGCTTAAACTGGTGATAAGTTTTCACCAAGTTAGTGTTTTGAGTAGTTTGAAACATCTGTACAGCTCTAATATGGAACTTTGTTTGAGAGCTGCAGTTGGAATCTCTTGTCGCTAACTTTAATTTCAGAGATCTCCAGTTTGCTTATTCTAAACCGTTATGTCTGACACTTATTGAGCTTGAGACTCTTCAGGCACCGATATTCTGCACCCCGATATTTGAGCTCAATTAAAGCATGGGGAAGCAATTTTTCAGTATTTTTATTCTAAATAGTCTGTACATTTACCTGTATCACGGCACCAGTGTAACCTCTCAGCTTGTGCACCCAGCTATGATAATATACTACCACTGTGCCACATCAGGTTAATAAGCACTTCGTATTATGGAACAGGAGATGGAAGATCTATACACAATGCTTATGTGATGGTAGCTCCGAAGGATGTAGAAATTTGGCATATCATCGACAGAATTCCTGTTGAGAGTAAAATATCCCACTCGTCGGTTGCTTTTCTTCAGATTTATGTGTGTAAAACCTATAGACATCTGAGTTGTGCTAACCTTTCTTTGCGGCGCTTACAACCGCATTCAATAATTCCCCTCAGTGGTTGTAGTTATCTTCTTCCTCATTTTACATATCTGACGCGATATTTTACCTGATTTTTGGTCACATTTCGTCGAACATTCAATGATATCCTGAATAACATATCTTATCATAACCGTGGAGCCTGATTGCTCAGCCAGTACATTTGTGCCTCATCAGCAGTCACATATCACCCAACAATTTATATTCCCGTTATGTACGATGAAACAAACCACGTCATCGGTGTCCTGATCCTCATCCTAATCATTTGCATTATCATCATAGTTCTCTTCGGATGGGCCTATATATATTCCCATCCCATTCCCTCTCCCTCCGCCCTCTCATCTCATCAGCCCACTCCTCTCCATCCACCATCACATCCAAACTCCGGCACCTATTCTCTCGAATCCCCAGCATATTCCTACCATGAGATTCCCCACTGAACTCACATTGGCGCTAGCCATGGCAGTCGGTGTTTTGGGCGGCGAATTAGACGCCAGTGCAAGCGGCAATACGGCATCAACATTGACATCGAGCGCAACCTCCTCCAGTGCTAGCACGGCAACGGCTGCAACTACCACAACAGCTAATCCTTATGTTGCGTATGGAAATTATGGCAATTATGGAAAGTATGGAAGTTACGAAGGTTATAAGAAGAGAGGGCAGAAGTAGTTCTAAGGTGTTAGTGAAGGTGAGTTGCTGTTTTAGAGATGTACACAGAAAATAAGTTAACTTGCATAAAGACCGGAAGTCCCAGATCGCGCTTATCTGAGAATTCTTTTCGGTCAAAGGCGTGTTTTCATCTAGGGGCGAGGGAGTTGAACAGGATGGTTTGAAGTTTTCGTTCCGTTTCGAGGAGGATTTACTGCGTGAATGTCATTCGTTTCCAGCGTGGTCACGATCATATGCTCAACTGCGGTTGGTGGACATCGTGTTTATTCTTCACTGCAACGTTTTGGAGGAGTCATATGAGGTTCCATACTTTCAGTCAAAATACAAACTATAGACTCCAACATCCTCCTATCGCAATTGAATATTAGTGACTATTTGAAGGTTCTCTAGTCTGCGGTCCCTATGGTCATATGAGGATTACTATGAAATCTCGAACCTCAGGTTATGGAAGGAATGCTAAATATGCAAGTTTGGCTGTAACCCTGTAACTGTAGTCCTAAATTTTCCCGACTATATCCCCACGAGCACTATGTTATTTTTCCGCATCATCCATATCGTGTTGCAAAAGTTGCATTTACCAATTTTCTTATTCACAGGGGTCTTGCCCGATAACTAGAACGTTAGAACGTAATGACAGTTCTAATATGTCAATGACAACACTAAAAGACGAGTATACGTACTTCACCACGTGCAACGCCAACATTCTCTCAACTATTCTATATTAACATCATTTGGTATTTCCATGGAGATAACAAATTAACCTAACCTTGAAATAGCAGTGATAATATTTCACGGTCCTCACTTTTTGCAATCATAATAGTGCCCCTTTTGGTACAAGGTATGTTTTTCCATACAGGATTCGTCGAACTGTAGAGCTCCTATAAATATATATCCTGTACGAATTTTCAATTTCTGTCATAAGATCAGTACTAGTGTGGTGGGTGCCGCCAATGCTTTACAATGCAGCACTTCGTTGCTATATAATGGCAACTTTTGTTCTAGGATTATAGCAATAATTCGCAGTTTCTCGTGGAGAAGTGGATTACACGAGACACCAGCATACTCCCATGGATAAAAGCAAACCACATTGCACAACAAGAATAAGATAGACCACGTAACCCCATTTCACGAGTTCTTTCTTCCCAGGATCTAGTTCTTTGTTGTTGTCACTCGCATTTTTCGGCGTTGGTGTCTCGTTAGTCTTTTCGTCATAACATCGAAGTATTACTACATTAACAAGACATCATTGCCATTTATTTTTCCATACCAATTTTCCTGCTCCTAAAATTCTAGTATTGAGTTTAAGTAGCCGCTTAGCAGTCTTTTGTTTCATATCAACGCTGACCATCTAGAAAGCACATTTGATATCTATCTTTCTAATGGATTTCGTAATTTGTGTCATAGGGAGAACGATGGCATCGACTTCCATCCTATGAATTCCCCTACTCGAAGAAATCATGTGAATGATTACAAGGAATTGAGTCTGGGCCGATTCCCGCAATTCCATCAGTGCAGTGATGCACTTACAGCAAGAAAGCTAGAAACCCCTAGCAAGAATATCTATGAAAAGGGCTCTCTAAAATGATCAAGGTGTCTAGAATCAAATGACTAGAAATCAATCAGAGAACGGACGAATAAAGGAGCATATTGTGACGGGAAAGAGGATCTGTTTTGTTCCAAGCACACTCATTGGTGGTTAATGTGGTTCTTAGTGGCATTTTGATTACTTCCTTGCAAGAAAAATCCATTGTTTAGCAACCGTTGTTGGTTGGCAGTGATGCAATATTCATTGTCATTGATTTACGTTGCTGCGGGATTTAATTTTCGACACTTCCAACAACGAGAGGAAGACTTTCGCAATGGAGAGAAGACAGCAGGATTCTGGACCTGTCGTTGCACACATTTTCAGTCTAAATTGTCAAGGCACACAATTTCATCCTGTTATGCTCAATGGCCAGGGAAGTGATGACAGGTTGTACTTGAGGTTGTTCCCACACTAAGTAGCACTTGATAGTATACAAAATGTTCCGGATAATTGAACTATTCGAGACATTAGAGCTAAACCAATCAATCAGACCACTTACCTCAGATACCTAAGGCTTCGATATATTGGATCCTCATTCACTCAATTTTTGGGAGTTACCATTGGGGTCATACTTCTCACTTGCCTCTCCAAACGTCCCGAGGCTCTCCTCGTCATATCCTCTTCATAGGTTCTACCACCCCGCCGCATAATTCAGAGATTCAAATCTACGTCCCATCCCCTTCTCTTTGGCCGTTTCATCAACATTTGAAATTAATTTCATGGCAGACCCTGTTACTTTCCCATCATCCTCAATATTTTCCCAATTCTAAGACAGGAGAAATAGGGCAAGGAAACTGGAGAGGTCGATAGTCCAAGAAAATTCACTCCTTGTGACTTGCTAAGCGTGGGCATGGGAAAGTGTCGGATTGTCACAGCCCAATTTATCCGTAGACAGTGGAAATGGTGGTATGCTTGATTTCCAGATCGAATGGACGATTTTGAGCATTTTCAGACCTGCTCCAATGGTACAAGTTGCGAATTGGTTCCTGCCTTGTAGTTAAAATCTCCATGCTCAGCTAGAACTCGAGGATAACACCTTGCCGCAAGCCAAACAGAGCATATTTTCCAGTCTCGGTCGCCAAATCAGTGCCATTTCGTATACGCATCGTACTCATATAATGAGGTTTGTGTCCAAAAATGGCTTCAATGACTCCAGATTTGTGTCATTTTCCGTATACTCTAGGTTGTTAGAAATTGAATATCCATTTCCCCAGTAGTTCCATGATATGCTCACCATAATTGCGGCGTATGGATCGAAGTTTCTAAAGAGATTTGCAAATCCTTGTAATTGATCGTCAAGTGTAGAGATATCAAAGACGGTGCAACCACCGTAGAATTCTCATGTGGAAAAATTTGAATGCCGAAACGTGTCATGATGCCAAATTTATTGGAGCCCCAAGAAATAATGATTATCAGATTGATTAGCGTTTACAATTTTGCCATCCGCGAGGACAATCTCGTAGTTTATGACGTTGTCACACCTGAGCCTTATATTACGCTGAAAAAAGAGATGCCTCCTAGGTTCCCTTCTTCGGCGAAAATGGACAATGATTAAAATTAATATCTCGTACCTCCAGTTTTCAATCCTCCAACCCAGAAGTCAGCAAATCTTCCATCTCGTAGCTATTCCCAAGACCTACCAAACAGATAAACTGCCCCATTTTGCACCACCGCGGATTGAAACCCATGTTCCATCTTCATTGACTTTCGCCTCGTTCATGGCTCGATGGCTAATCGTGACCCCGGCTTCAATATTCGCAGCTCCAGCATTCAATGTTATTTGCAGCCTGGAACTGTAAATTTATTTATGCTCTAAGAGTACTTCATTATAATTGAAACTTCGGCACTCGTCCTTGGCGAAACTACGCGCTGGGGGAAATGATCGTTCTCGGGTTGAAAAATAGGAATTTCGTGCCGATACATGATTTAGGTCATTGTAACTGGCGACTATCTTTTCGAAAGAGTCGTGTAATGCATTAATCTGTGTCTGTTGTCAGCCAGAAACATTGAGGACGTATGATTTGGCAGTCTAAACCGTCCCGAATTTCGGCCATGATGGTATTTATCTTCGCAGAGCAAAGAATTAAACAAATATTTCAAGTAAGAACAGGACGACTTGAGAATTTGGAAATGGCTCTTCTATGGACACTTGCATCCTTTAATACATTTACGGTATCAATTGAAACACGAAAAGCGTGGGACTTTGTGCCAACAAAAGACAAAGAGGCATCTTTATTGCTGGCCCAATGAACCAACAAGTTCATTCTAACTCAGACAACGTCGAATAACCATTGGAACATACCCATTTTTGCGCGGAATGTAAGCAGTAAAGCCGCTGTCGCTGTGCAGTTGTAAGCGATATCTGCATTTGGGAACGCAACGGCTGCGAATTGTTATGTAAATCAAATGCTCCTATTGGAGCTAGGTAAAGAGTATAGTAGAATTGTATGCTTCCCGCGTCGCTAGACTTTGCGGCGAATGCCTACTGTGAAGCTGGTTTGGAGGAGAGAGATTAATCTACCTCTAATATTTTCATCATACATCCGTATTTGAGGTGAAAATTGAAAACTCCACAAACACGAAAAGAATTGTGCTGTAAAATATGGTTTGATTTTAGTAGTGAAGGGTCTACATTATGAAATGGTAAACTTGGCTTAAAACAATTTTGCTCCGAGCTTGGATTGAGGTGTAAATGTGCCTTCAGCGTGAACCAAACTATGGAAACCTGGTGTTATGTTTTCATGTTACCACAGCGCCAAAATGCGTAAAATATTCATATATTGTTGATATTTCGCGCGTTGGGAGACTGCGTTGAACTCAGCGAGTTCGTGGAGGGGACACAGCTTTTTATCATAATTTCCGACTAGTTTTTCTCTTTTCTGGATGCATTTGCAGTCCTCAAAAGCTACGCAATAACCATAGGGCAAATTTGCGAGAACAGGAATGATATTCCAAGCAATGCAGATGCGAGCGATTTTGATCGTGTTCTTGGTGCGCCGATGGATTTTAGAGCACAAGCATTACTTACATTGCACATCAAGCGTGGCTAACTGTCGCTGAAGCTACGGCAATTTACAGCTCAGAAACTTCCGCGGCCATTCTCGGTTTATTGTACAAAAAGTAAATACATACACCACGACGAAGCCGGTGGCAAGATGGGCTGGCATCAAAATTTGCAAACCAACAGCACAGCTAAAACAGCCATGCAAGTGTCTCCCCACGTTACATGCCATTTTTCCGGAGAGAAACGAAACAGAAACAGCATCGTTTACGTCTCACAAGACCCATCAGATACAGTTTCTGTATCTATGCAAATCAAGCTCCTGTCTGCAGGATTTCGCGTCTCGCAATCGGCGGCTTGAATTCGGACCACCATGGCATTCAAATAACCAGACTCCAAGTATTGGTCGATGATGTTTGTCTCGAGTCAGTCTGGATAGTGTGTATCATAATGCATTGAATATACTCATGGTTGCAATATCATTGACCGTGTGGGCCTCGAATCGAGCTCCACGATTCGCACAATGCTGGTGCAAGGAAGAATTTTGCTGAAAAATCGGCAGAGAGAATTATTGGGCTGCTATTTTCAAAATTTAACAAATGTGTTAGCAGCCCAAGACTTTTCTCAGACGTGCCTGCAGCTAGTAAACAAATTGACAAGTGAACGGTAAAACGATGAGAATCCAACGTGGTATGGTCACGTGAGATTGATTAGTCATACAATCGGAAGGTTTTTCCTATTCAAACTTTTATGTTACACGGCAGTGTCACTTGTTATCTATCATCTTGAAATAAAAAAAGGTTCTTGCATTCTCATTTAACCTACATCTTTTCCACAATACACCATCAACATCGTGTGGACCTTCCGAAAGCTCCTACCCGACGATAAACCTTCCTCAAACAGGCGGTGAACCTCCAAGTGGTATAAGCTTCACTCCTAGCCAACTTGAGTATCCACCATTTCCCCGGAGCCTACAGAGTAAGCATGTGATCATAACTTGACTAGGTTTAGAGTAGCAGCGTCAAGTATCTCAGTGGATACCCCAGCGAAGTGTAGAAGGAAATCTCTCACAAAATCTCATCATTTCGCTGCACATATACGAAAGAGGCTGGCATGATGCTTTAATCGCTGTACATGAGGTGTGGCTCCTTTTGGCATTTGGCATTTGGCAAGAGCTGCTCGCGTAAAACATTGCATCTATCTACAATGATGTATCAAAAATTCCTTCATACTGCGGCTTACGGACGTGTTGCGGGATGCAGATTCGCATCCTGATATACGGCTGTTATAGCATGATTGGCTTTCGACTTGTGTAATACGATTAGTTCGTATAGGCTAAACATTAATGGAATTCGTCAGTGTCTAGGCGACGAGATCGCCTTACATTGCTTTGTGCCGCGGTAAAAATACGCCTTTGAACTTTATATCATTTCCTAGGTATAAAATCCCGATTACCATATTTAGTGCTTTATCTGACTTTCCCTTGCATCTATAGTTATTAAGGGGCATAACGCCAAGTTTAATGTTGATATTGAATTTGAAATATGTTTGATTGTAATGAAACTTGCTCGAGCGCTCTTTCAATATTGGAACGAGCTTATGGTCTCTATCTTCAAGCAATCCATTCAGGCTCCGCCAGGGTATCATCAAAAATCGTTATCAGTTCATCTTCCTCATTTCCCCAACGTCAGGCCCACACAATAGTCTTCTTAGGATTCCATAAACATGGATCTAGGTTTAAAGTATAGCCCGTGTATGTTTAGCAAGGATAACTTCGGAGGTTCCACATTTCTGGGCCCAAAGATTAACTTGTCAAGTCGTCGACAACATACTAGGGATTAGAAGGCTTGACTATAGTTGGACCTAGAGCCGCAATCCAGCGGTTGCAGGTTATCTGTGTAACATTGCTCCAAAAACGCTTTCGGGTAGGAGGATCACGACATTGAAACCAATCAAAGAGGAAGACAGATGTCGGGCGCGTACATATATGGTTGTGGCTATCTCGTATTCCCGAAGTAGGCAGCTTATCAATAGACTGCGCTACGGACATAATACGGAATTGTGATGGATGCCTTGAGCTTAATTCGTATCTTATTTTTGGATTGTGCCAATTTCGAGAAAAACTAACCTTAGAGCCGGGACACAGATCGTGGGAAGACCTCAGCATGATGTCTATTGCTTGATACCACATCCTAGGTGAAGGTTCCAGTTATGGTTCGCTCGTCATCTCTCTGCTTTTGCTCTCTTTGGGGTTTCAGTTTAAAAGAGCATATGGATGGATAATGGTCAAGCTTTGAAAAACACAGTTGCTCGGGAAATCCTTTACGGATCTTGCGAACGAAACAAATGCTAGAGCACAAGATGCCACAGTTAATATCTCAATTGCTACAGACCACTAAGACTATCTATGGTATCAACCGCTAATTTCACAAGACTATTCACAAACACAACCAGATTGACATTCATAACCATTTATTCATTTCATCATGATTTAATTTCCCTTTCTTAACACCTGCCAACACCATAAGTCCTATGGAAATTTCCCGCTTGCGCAGAATATGAATAACCCCATTCCCTCTTCGTTTCCTCTTGCGCCTCGTATCCAGGCTTCTCCTCTCTCACCCTTGACATCAGCATCTGGTTGTTCCATTGCGGCATCTGCCACTCATACATCCCCGGATCAGTTTTGAATATATCATCGTAGCTCCCAGGAACCTCCGGCATGGCACCCATAAAAGTTTGGAAAGGTTGTGAGCCCCAATGATGTGAAGGACCCATGTTGTATTCGGTAGGTTCGGGCAGTTGACGGTTGAGAGAGGGAGCATGAGGTAGAGAATTTGGTATTGTGGGCCAGCTAGTTTCTCCGTAAAGCCCGTCAAGATCATTGAGTTCCGGAGCCGGTGATTGGTTTGCAGAGCGGATGCTGGGCTCTGAAGTTGGCGGCGATGGTATGGATGCTGTCATACCGTTCCATGGAATAGAGTGGTGTGATTCAAATCTTTGGTGTCCTTCAGCTTCTGGGTATGGTCTTCCGCTACCCACCACAATCGTAGATGGCGACCTTGATCTAATAGTGGGAGTGTTCATTGGTGGAGATAATAACTGGTGAGTGCCGATTTGATCTTGAGCATCTGTTCGAGTGCTCACTTTCATTTTTCTGTCCGCTCTCGTGGTTGTTTGTCTGCGCTTGGTCCCTTCTTGCACATATGATGGTCTTCTTGTCGCTACGATGTTTCCGTCGGCGTCTCTCCAAAGTCTTTTTCTGGTAGCCAATACACCTAATCCTTCACCACCAGCCTCATCATCCTTTTCCTTATGACGATTCATGTGCCTGTCTACGTTATATGTTAGGCGCGAGAAATATTTTGGTGCAAAGCAGATGACATACCAAGAAGATCACGACGTCGAAAATGTGCACGACAGCGTAAACATGTGTGGTTTCCATCCTTGTGGTTTAAAGCGTGACGGTGTAAATGTTCGCTCCTCGAAAACGACTTTCCGCATCCCGCAAAACTACAGCAAAACTTCTTCTTCCCAACACCAGCATTTGAGTTGTCATTTGAACTTTTCAAGCTCGTTGCTGAGCTGATCGAAGATGTGCGAGAGGAGGTGGTGGTGGAATCTGTGAGAGAAGACATCTTGGTGTCGATGATTGTGATATGATAAGAGTAAAGATCAAGCTTTGACTTGTTGTCCTAATTCCAACTCTGATATTTGAGTTCAGACTATATAATGAATATCAAAGGACGGGGAAAAGAGGGGTCCAACACTAAAGTATATATTGTATCAAGTCACGGAATAATTTCCACTCCGCTGACAATCGTCCTATCTGACAAGGTATTAACCACTGGCCCAATTTCTATTTACTCAACACTTCAAAAGGATACCCACCCAAACACCGGTTATCGGGCATGGTGCACATACGTACATGATAATACATGGTTCCTCCAGGGCTCTCCACAACTAGTCTACTCGAGATTCCCACTTCAACTTAGTGACAAGGTATACGACTAGTCAATTGCGAATTGACATTCTAAACCCGACCTGTCAATGGGTAAAGCTTGGTAAAGCTACCCAAATCGAGTAGGATATCCTTTCACAAATCCTTTGAGACTAAATATGCTGTGTGATAGGCATATAGCCACAACGAGAATAGAAATATTTGAACCTCATTTTGACTTCATCCTCCACATCCAAAAAATTTCCATAGCGATGATGCCGCACAAAATTACTTGGCGATTGGCCAAACCATGTTACATTTCATCTGATTTCAACCACGGGTTCTACAAATGCAAGTTGCAGTTGTTTGTTCCGTTAACACCCAGCACCTATCATATATCAGCAACGATACATCATGCGTACAATGTACCCCCGTACCTCGTAGTTCTCAGCCGGTCACTGTGCATTAATGCCTCTCAATTACCACCAATCAAGTACATTAAACGGTTTTCTTTTCATACTGCAATTGGTTCATTAAGCACATGGCATACTAGCATCTCCATAATTCACATCATTTTTCCCAAATCAAAGGCCGCCAGGTTACCCCTCCACGCAAATCCTTGCATGCAAATATTTATCAGTCGCCGCTGCATCCATCAATCTTTTCGATATGTTTTCTTTTTTCACCTAGGGTCTTGCCAGTTGCCCTCCTTATCGATGTTTCCCTCTGTTGAAATATTTTCCAGTCAGTAGGGGCATATACTCGAAACTTAAATCTTCCCCTTATCGGGGATGCCCGTCCACTTGTCATCCCATAAAGATTCGTACGCTAGATGAATTCCTCAAAGCTTTCTGGTGATCTCCACCAATCAGATCCCTCAAAGTTTATTTAGTTTCCCAGTTGGCTTTATGAAGAAATACGGCGCCCTTCAAGTGCCGCGGTTAGTCATGGGTGTGAAGGTGCTAACGGCATCGCTTATTATAAGCTTCGGGGCCACAGAGTCAAGAATTCACTTGAATTGAATATCTAACCGACTGCATGACAGGCCCTTGAAGGTTAATCTTTGCTTTTGAATACCAAGAAGTTGCTGCCTTGAAGCTGATGAGGCTGGACAGCAAGAAAAAATGGGAATTAATACTGGGGTCCATAAGTTATAACGAAAATATCCTCTATGTACGTACAATTCCAAGTAGTTGAAGATCTTCGTGCCTCCAATCTCCATGGGTTTGGTTTTGGTAATTTATCGTAGCATCCCAGCGCAAGATATGAAGACTTCGGTACACAATAGTCCGGAATGGGAATCATATCCGACGGTATCCACTTTCTTCGATGTAAGAAAGTCCAACCCCTCACAGACTACTATTCTGTATATGATACAGTAGTGCGAATTTAGACCGGTCACATGAACGGATGTCCCGTCCTTTTCCTTTCATCGTAAGGATCATAGTGGAAGCCAACACTCACCGTTGTTAAGAGGTGATATCAACATGCTGGATTGCATGCGATAAGACGTGACCGTTACCATGTCTGCCATGTGTAAACGCTGTGTTCCTTCTCGTCAATCCTTTCGAGCAACTTAGACTTGCAAGTCGTCACCGTCACCATCATCCTGAATCCTTCATTTATGTTTCAAACAAACGTCTCCGCGCTTGAATTGTTCGGGCTCCACGTGTTGTCCTGTGCTTTCCCTCCTTAGGCCCTGGTCCTTGTAGCGTGAATCAGATCCACAGCAAATAATTTCCCAAAAAATAGGCTTCTTCAACCCCTTCAACTTGCCAGCTGTGAAAACGCCACGTGCGAAAGACGAGATCCATTTCCGTGGGACTACCGCAGGTATGGACAGAAGGATCAATACCTGCGGCCTGAAGAAGCTTAACCAGTGTAGTCTAGCTGACGGAAATATATGAATGAAGCGTTGATACCTAATTCGACTTATCTTAGCAGCATTTTAGTTCGTGGTGTTATTGATTACCGATGTCACTCCGGTGGAGAATCGATATTAGATATGTCCGTTGCTGCTTTGAAATGTTGAAGATCCAGCATCAACCCTGAGAAGTCTTTAACATTACCTCCTTTTTTGGATTGTGCAGGAGATAGTAGCCATTATTGAACCCAAAATTTCCCGTCTTCCAGCCGAGACGGTGATCTGGAACTAGTTCCGGGGTAAAAGAAAATATCAAACATACAATTGCCAAGCTCAATTGATGTCAATTTCTCCATAACACCATACCACATGGTATGACTAGAATCCAGAAATAAGCGCCTTTACCATCTCGTATGATTTCTCTTCCGAACTTGACATTACTATCGATGCCAAAATCTTCTGCCTCGTCCATCTGCCGTGATATACCCCTTGTCGCATGACTGGTTATTGCTCCTTTGTAAGATAACACCGGAAGGAGTCGCGTGGCTATTGTTACCAGCAATGCGAGATGGATCGATAAGGTTTTGGCGTATCTATCATCCTCTTTCTTTGACATAAACTAACATAATCGATCGGGGCGCCTATTCGTTGTGCCAAAAATATCCACTGTGACGACATTGCTTGGAGAACAAATGGAAGAAATAAAGTGCCGTTTGCTAATACTCCGCAGGGCGTCAAGATATAAATAAAAATCCTTCGATCCATCGAAAATTCTAGAGGCAAGCCCCCAAGTTTATATATCCTTCATCCCCTCGTTCGCTGCTCATATCCCCCATTCTCCTACAAACTCTAATCATACTACAAACCTACCTTTTCTAGCGGAAGGAATGTATTGCAGCCAATCAAAATTCCGCTCCCACGTCTTCATAGGCAAGAATGGGGTGCAAATTTTTGAATGTCTCTGAAATCTTTAGGATTTACATAACGCGACCGTCGTACACAGGTACTCTCGCGGTCTATGTCCCGTCGGTTTCGTTCACCTCTTCCCAAAGATGGGGTTCCGTT
Source organism: Sclerotinia trifoliorum (assembly GCA_905066765.1). Classification (NCBI taxonomy): domain Eukaryota; kingdom Fungi; phylum Ascomycota; class Leotiomycetes; order Helotiales; family Sclerotiniaceae; genus Sclerotinia; species Sclerotinia trifoliorum. The sequence continues at coordinate 1,590,411 of CAJHIA010000021.1, forward strand.
GGAGGAATGATAAGTAATAAAGCTGGACCACAGCTCCTTAAAAAAACGTGACCGTGCCACAACAGGCCAAGCTGGTTCTGCAGTCGTGACTGGATGTTAAAACCTTATTTTTTTTTGATTGATTAATAAACAAGCGTTTATACACCACTCCTGAGCCCTAAAAGCCAGTACTTAAAACAAGAGTTATCTAAGATACACGTGGAAACAAGCATAAAGGTTACACCCGCATTACCACATCTTCGGGCAGGACGTAGAAAATGTAACAAAACCTTAAGTTGCCGACGTGCAACAAAACGACACGATCAACCAACACATCCCGTCCCATCTTTCGAATCAGCTGCTCTTTAAACCCTGTCATCCCATTTTCAATCCCTTCTCGCACATGGCGAGCAAGCATGTCGTTCTGCACACCACCACTAATAGTCAAGCCATCTCCGAGGACTCTCGGATCCGACGATAACTCCGGTAACGGGTTTCTCACATGAATCAATTATGTACCGATGCCCTTGTGCATTTTCATTACCGAATGGCTTGCATTGCATGTACATATACATATATACGCTATCTGTGCACTGCATGGCATAAGTTTCCGCTGTTCCTTGCGACTGCTTGTCCCGTTTTCCTTTCCAAGACTCCGGGGAAGGTTGGAAACATACAAATGATATTCAATACATACTCACTCATTCCTTGCAACGACGACCTCTTTTTCTCCGTAAGATGCTGTTGATGAAAAACTTTGGTCTTTTGACTTATGAGTCTTATCCGGCCGTTGATTATCTAACAATCCAAGGGGTGAAACCGAAACCCGCTTACGATACATTACCAACGCTGTAAAATTGAATACCGTCACTTCTATGAGAATAGTCAGTAACACCGAAGACAGTACTTGATAGTAAATAGACTTACATTCCTTTCGTACTTAGCTTGCCGAACTTCTTTCCTCTTCATTTTCCCTCCTTCCATCTAGCCTCGTCTGAACTGATCTAGTAATCATCGTCGTACTGCTCCATATCTTCCCCTCGAGACTCTGCCAGCGACATAGCGATGGCTTTCTCCAGCTGCGCCTTTTCATCCAGTAGGCTGTCTTGCCATTTGTTGATCGGTGGCAGAACTACTGAATGGCTAGGACCTTGATTCATTGATTCAACAAAATTGGCTTTATTTAAAGACGCAGCTACGGAATTTTGAATGTTGTTTTCTTCAAACATAGCCTTGGATAGCTCCAATGCATATTTCAACTCAGAATCTTCGTCCGTTGTCGGATTTTGCCACTTAGCTATTGCACTACCATATTCGGCGTTAAGGCGTGAGTCTCCTGGCACTAATTTACCGTCATAGCAAGGATTCTCCCACACCTTATTGTCCATTCCCTCATCGTCATAAAACTCACCTCTAATCTCTATAGCTTCTTTTTGGTCCTCCAGCTGCTTATATTGTTCTTCTTTCTTCTTTCTTATCGTACAGCCCTCAGGAATATTTTTGATCTCTGCTGCCAGCTGTTCTAACTCCGTCTCCACAGCGGTGTATGCTGCATCGTAATCATACTCTATATCATGAAACCAAGCCCAATCCTCCGCAGGGTTATTTTCGCCGGCTCCGTTTACAGAAACGCCAGTATCTATAATGTATTTTATCAATATCGCCGCTCGATGCCGATCATCCACTGTGGCTAGAGGTTCAGTAGAAACAGCTTTGTCTCGAATTTCTTGCATTTCTCTCTTCATCTTTTGCGCTTTTGGCGCGATATTGCTGCCCTGGGCCCATTTGTTGCTAGCGTTCCAGTTACAAATAACGTTTGCCCTGTAATGTAACTCACGCAGATCGCGAACCGACAAATTTTGGGGCAATGTCTTCATCTTAGTCTCGATTGCACCCATATCAACACCTTCATCTATATTCATTGGCTGTCCTCGAGTGATCCGCGGCCTTACAGGCGCACTAGTGACTTCTTTTTCTGGTTGAATGCCAGCCGAGCCATTGGGATGACCTGATCGTTGCCAAACGGAAACATAATTTTCAGCTCTTCCCCTCGCCATCAATTCTCTCGCCTTTTCATCAGTCAGCGGCTCCCACGGCTTGCCATGTTTGGTTACTTCACTTAAATGTAGGCGAAGAATCTTTCTAGGCTCCCCCTGAGCATCCCAATCCTCATCAGATGAACTGTCGTCTCGAATTATCTCGCTCCGCCGACGTTTTCTAGCTTTGCGATCTTCTGTGGTGTCATTCTGAATTCTAGCCACGGAGAATAGGCGCCTAAACGGGTCGGGCTTATTGGAATTAGTGACTCCTTGGGCTAAGTTCACAATAAATTCATATTTCCGAAAGGCTGGATGCGGCGTAGTCTCGCCATTTTCAGAAATGTACTGGGGCCGTCTTCGTGGGGACCTTGAACCATCAGATTGCGCATCATTGTCACAGTCCATGTGCAAATCTTTGCATGGTACGACTTGAGAGACTCCATGCAAGTCGGTCTCCACTTCGACTAGAGCTTCTAATTCTTCATCATCTGATAAAGACTCTGGGGAAGAGCTTGGATAGGCACCCGGCATCTTTGGAAGATTGAACCCTCTTGTTGAATAACCGTCATCGTTTGGTACATGATCTTTTGATGGATGACTTGGAAAGTTTCTTGCTAAAATATGCACGTTATTTCCTGATGCATCATCCCCTGACGCATCATTTTCTGGTAAATGAAACGAGGGAGGAATGGCCCAGTATAAAAATATGTTTTGAGGATCAATAAGGTAATCGTTGTCCAAGTACGTAGGAGGAACTAGAGGAGCTAAAAAATCTACATGTACGTCCGAATAAGAGGGATTTCGCCAGCGGAATAAAGATTTGTCGTTGGTATCAACATTGAGGTCTTTATTATCCAAGTAAGATCTAGAGCGACGTCGGATATCTACTTGATTGTCAGACTCTGAAACTCCTTGCTGCTAATTTTTGCCCGTCTAGTATTGTGCTCAACTTACATTTAGGCTTGAATTTGAAGTACCTCATCCGTGATATTTCGGCTTCAAACTTTCGAGTACGACGACGCTTAAAATCACACCTTTTTGTCACTCTATACTTAAGAAGTAGCTTCCTGGCGGGTTTACTTGCACGCTTACTTGTACGCTTAAATGCACACTTCCTTGACGGTTTTCGAAAGTCCAGGTTCTTGTGGGACATTGTTCCCATGGGTCGTGCAGGTGTGCTCCGTGGTAGGGTCCTAATCAATCGAAGGTCAATGTCTGGCAGCGGGTCTATATCCAAGCTGACCCAGCCGTTGAATTTGTCAAGCTCCTGGAAATATTCAGCTGCTCGTAAGTCACTTAATACAGAATATCAGTAATTGCTCTGGCTAGGAATGTGATAAGTTACTTTTCAAACAAATTGGCTGGGCAAGGTGGCTGATCGTGTCTTTGACCACCCCCGTCACGATACTCTGGTATCCACAGCCTGCATATTGAAGGTATCCATCGCTTGTATTTTTGTCCCGTGAATTCCCAATATTGATCGAGTGAATCATGATGTAACACATACTTGGGTATCGGTTTCTTTATTTCCTTTTCCTCTTCGCTACCGTGTCGTCGGCTGCGAACTATCATTCACGATTAGAACATGTTTGAATAATTCATCAGGATATTAACACGGACGATTTAGGGGCTCCTTCGAAAGTTGAAGGCTTCTAATTGCCTCCTTGAGATCAAGCGGTCGTTTAATCTCTTCCTATACGTTGATCAAATGTTAGTTTGTGGAGGCAAGGGTTCTACGGAGTGGAAGTTATTCCGCTCATTAGCTATCAGACACTTACCGTCTTTAGCCCCAGACAGATCCTTGTAAAGCCCCGATCATGAAGACCTCTTTTCCGTATGATACTAGCAGAGGGGATACGTCCATCGTTGGGCGAGGTTTCATGAGCGAGTCCTTGAGAGGAGGGTGCATATTCTATATGGCCGGAATCTTCCAAATCATCGGAGTCAGCGGAAACTTCCTGAAGAACCTCAATGATAGGAGCAAAACTAGGATTCCTTAGTATCTGATTATTGGACTCAACAGGCTCGCGGCCCATATCACTGGAGACAATCAAAGGAGATCCTGTTGTTGGAGTGGCTTCTGGACTTTTTTCAGAGTCTGGTATAACCCCAACGAACATTGAGTCTCTACGAATGTCGATGGAACTTGATGATGCTGGATCATTTTCGAGATGATCGGCGGAAGATCCTCGAGGCTGTTGGTCGTGATCAAGATTTTCGTCAGACGCTTGTACTGGATTAGTCTCCCCTATGTCCGGTGAGCGTGGCCGAGGTGGTAGTTCGTATGCAGCTTCCATGTAATGGAGGGGACTTGGCCGAGAAAGAAATCTCCGTCTTCTAGGCATATTGGCAAATGCATATATCACTAATAAAAATAATGTCTCTGATGTATCAATTGTTATGTAGATGAACCATGAAAGCGAGCGGACTAGGAATGTGGGTGAGCAACGTTAATTGTGAAGCATAAATGCATGAATGAACTGAATTGTTTTCGAATAGATGTTAATTTTCAAAAGTTCTATCAAAATTCAAAGGTAAGAATAAATTATTCGCCGCTCCTGCCTTCAATTCCTTCTTACGTGTTGTCTTCGTTGAAGGGTCGAGACAGACAGGACGTGCCTTCTTAATTTGGCACATTTGGTTGGAAAGTGCAAACAATCATCGATAGAGCTATCAAAAAGCGTACTTTAAACCTCCCACAAGTCATTTCTGTATATGCACATATGTCACCGGTCCAAGTTCTTCTATCATTGCTTCTGAAATATCTGCAACAGCTCACCACACACCAAAATTTCATCCTTCCCCGCCAAATTCGCTCTCCATGTCACAATCGAACCGGTGCATCTGGAGTGCAGTAAGCCAGACACTATTGACCATAACAACAACAGATTAATGAATAACCACTCGGGAAGAAAATTTAAATATTCTAACTGTCATATTCGAGTAAAGGACCAGCGATAGCTTCCTGTTGATCAAGGAGACCGAACTTGGTTCCGAGTGTTTGATAGAATTCTCCAAAACTCATCTCCTTATGGTATTTTCAAAATTCTAAGAAACTAAGAGTAATTAATAAACATTTGCCGGCCGATGCATTGGTTGCCGGCCAGTAAACCGACCTAAGATTCGAGTGTGTACCAAGCACATCAAGACTCCTCTTCTGCGTCCCGTGGCGGTTCATAAAATAAAGACTGCCATCGCTTATTGATGACGGTGTCATATGAATTGGAGGACTTCCTAAAAGCCACTGAGATACGTTTAGTTACTTGATCATCTAGGTGAATTCGACCTTGAAAACTCGCTTTTGTCCCCAGTCAGTAATGAAGAAGTCGGAGGTTAGAGGCCCAAGCCGTAATATTTCGGGTCCTCAATAACATCATATGCCGTATAATAGGCTATTTATAAGTCCTTCGACCACGAAGATACTGATTCCACCAAGCCAGCGAAGTATAAAGTTCACATGGCAAATTAGCAAGTTCCCAGGTCGCATGAGCGCATCTTGAACACGAGATAAACGAACATAGTAAGGATCGTTCGTCGTCCCTATCCAAATATCCCGTTAAAAGGAAGATCTAGCACTCTTGCTCCCCATAGTTCAAATCCTAATATTGATTCCAATAAACGACCCGCCATCGCACATCCTGTGCCAATCATGACAAACGTGGCGGTGTAGAATTATAAAAGATACTCGAAAAAAGAAAGATCTCATGGTCGCAATGGTAATCTTAGGTAATTAATGCTCGATGTGCATTTAACATGCGGTCTATAAGTAATAGGCGCCACACTATTCCAGAATAGGAAACGTTAAACAAAAATTACCACTACGTGATATGAAATTTAGAGTTCACCGTACATCCTATCCTGTCCGATTATGGTTATGGCTAATGTATTCAATAAAACCAACTAGAAAATGAAACATGCGCTTGCGATATAAATCCGAAATTAGATATTGAGTTCAATAATAGAAACTGTTTTGGTGGTATTTATATTTAACCTAAAGGCTTCATTTCTAGTTATGGAATAACAGAGCCTGACACGAAAATCTGCTCTAAATTAATGATGACTTCATAATTCTATTAACTCGCGTGGTGAAGGGAGTTTGTTCAAAAAATCTTTATTGAGCCCACTGACCATTTATCTATATTTATATACATATATGTCGTGAATACAAGAAAGATCCCGGCCCTAACAGACGGGAAGAAAATAAACGAAAAAACCGAGACACTATGTAGTAGCTCCCACATCCACCATCACCATCAGCTTCTGAAAACAAGTGTAAGAAATTAAAGATTTCTCAATAAAACAAACATTCAAAAGCAATCAAACCCCAAATAACAACAAGCGACAACAAGCGACAACAAACAAATCAGCCAAGCCAGCAATCAAGCCATCTAGACACCAAGCATATCTACAACCCGGAATCAATCTGATCCACGACCGTAGAATTAGTAAACAACGACCAATCCCTACAAGTCTGCGCCATAATACTTGGAATCTTCAAGTTCGCGATATCGGCTGGGCGCTCAACCACATTGACATAAAGTCCACTACTAACATGGAAGGCAATATGACAATGCAGAGGCCAAACACCGGGATTATCAGCCGTTACTTGTAATACCATGTAACCCGCCCCTTGAAGTATGTGTACATCACGACGCTGAGGATTTATTGGTCGAACGACTGTATGTCCATCCCAGGTTCCCAGTCCTTCGTTCAGGACAAACATATTGTGACCATGGAGATGAATAGGATGGGCAACGCCAAGTGGGTTGGTGAGATAGATACGGAAAGAGCTGTTGGAGCCGAAGTTGTAGACGTTCCATTCGGGACTATCCGGGTATGAGTTATTTCCCTGGTTAGAGAGGAGAAGAAGAGGATGATTGTAATTTGCACGGAAGGAAGAATTGTTCATCGTCCATTGCCAGTTGCCGGTCGAATTTTGCCCAAATTCGATATCGATATGCTCGGTTGTGGGCGGGTTTGGATCGGGGATAATTGGATACCAGGGTATGGTTTTTGTAAGGGGATCGTTCGCGCAAACATTGGCGACAGAATTATTGAATGTGCCAGAGGCGGTAGTGGTGGGATTTAGGTTAGGTCTGGAACCATAGTAAGCCACTGCTTTGGCTGCGGGGTTGCTGGTAAGTGCGCATCCAGCAAGTGTCGATCGCATCCAGTATGATCCTGATTTTTCAAGCGGAAGAGCTTGAACTATGACATCGGTACGCTGGCCAACTCCTAAAGTAACGACTTCAGTAGTGTAAGGTAGGATAGGAACAAAATCATTCGCAATGACAGTCATGGTGTGCCCATCGATTGCGAACTTTTGGGTTCCTTCAGTACCGGCATTAATAAGCCTGAGTCTATGTCTTCTGCCAGGTGTAAGTTTGAAAGTTGGCGGCACAAAATCCTTATCATTGCATGTAGCGGCATCAGTGGTAGCCTTTGTCGAGCAATTGAAAAATCCTTTTCCTTGGATGAGATTGCTATCAGATGTCACGAGCTAATGATTCTTAGTGTAAGTCTTTGTGGTATGAATTCCGGAAACTACTTACAACTCTGGTGATATTGGTTGAGACTACATCTTCAACCAGTGAGAAATAATCTGGATGGTACCAATCCGTCAGAAGTATTGGTCCTAAGTCTATTCAAAAGTTAGCAAGGTATAGAAAATAGTCAGCCTGAGTACTCACCAATATCATATGGAACAGTTGCGGGGCCGTGAATAATCATGGGACCAAAAATCCCAGCATTGTACTGAGCAGAGTAGTGAGAATGCCACCAACTAGTCCCATATAGGTCTGCCAAGAAAGTATATGTGAAACTTCCTCCAGGGGGAATTGGGCATTGCTGAACTCCAGGGACACCATCAAACCACTGAGATTGCTTTTGCAAAAGTCCATGCCAATGAAGTGCCGTACCTTCCTCAGGACCCGTGATCTGGTTGTGGACGGTAACTTGAATGGTATCTCCCCAGTTTGCTTCGATGAGAGGACCAGGAAAAACACCATTCACAAGTATTACATCTCTTTCATATCCATCTGGTGATGCCTTGCCTCTCTGAACAGTGAAATCATAGCTTCGGATCACCCCGGTATTTGGTGCATTTGCTGTTGTAGAAACAATGATCAATGACAGTCCCATCCATTTAGACTGATAATCAACTTACTATAAGGATTGGTGTTGTTAGCAGTCTTGTCACCCCAAGGAAATCCTTGGGGAAGAGGGGTGACAGGAGTGCTGGTTAGCAAGTATTCTACTGGCAAGGCCGAGTAATTGTTCTGAGCAGAAACGAATGACCCAAAGAGAAGGGTGGCGAGAGAAGCTAAACTCCTCATTTCGAAAGAATATAAGGACCAAACTAAAGCTATGAACAGTAAACTCGCTGAGATGATGATTTGAATGTAGAAGATGAGACTGATATGTGAAGGAGATCTTGATATATATACAAATATTCCACAGCTTAGTCAAGCAATATACTCAAAGACAGCAAACTTTAATACAAAGAGATTGATCAGTAACGCAAGCACCGTGCAGGATAAAACTATGCCATGCTAGATGGAGATCGGAAAGGCTTGCAGGGTGCTGCATCGTATGGGTCGATTTGGAAGCACACATGGCATGAAATCATCCGAACGTGGCTGAAGTTTTAAGAGTAAGCTCGAGGGTAGATCAGAGGTATCTAAGGCTGAAAAACACTAGTGCTAGGCTACAAACATAATTTACAAGATCGTTCACCCTAGTGTCATGCTGTTTGAATAGCCTTCGCCAGAGAAAGATCATAGCTCTGAGTCTTCATGGCAATCTATTACTAAATATATTGGCAATGTAATCGAGCCGTTCCGCAGGGTTGTTCGGCAAGCCGCATCCGCTCCATGCTTACGGATTTATCCCCTTGCAGGTCGCATGCACACTAAGAGTAACAAGCGTACCAAGAGTCGTCATTGAAGTTGGGATCGATGAAGTAACTTTTTTTGTTATGCATGGCTTATTCACATTCATTTTTACGACTTTGAAAATTCAAAATATGGAAAACCATTGGCTCCAGGTCTTCCTCCTTGGCGGTACACAGAAATCATCAAAGGTCACACTGCTCGTCAATACGAGCGTTGGGTAAAAATTCGACCCCAAACCTCGGAAAATGCCAAGTCTTGCGTGAAGATTGCTAAGCTTTCTTCCGCGATCGTGGTCCCTGCAAAAGAGATATGTGGAGGGGTAAATCGAGGTCTGACCTTGAGTGTCACAATGAACCGAGAGTGAAAATAAAACTTGGCTATCATCACTATCATCACTTTCTTGCCGTTAGGAGATGATTAAAAGATTCACAAAAAAAACCTTACAAGTTGATAAGTGCTTTTTGATAATCGGGACTTTCGGAATTGAACACATGTAACCTTTGTCATGAGGCGAGCCCCTGCAGAGTTCGGGATGATACAAGAACACGAGATACAGTCGCATCGTTGCAACGCAAACATGTATTGTGTGCAGAAGTAGCCAAAGTACCTGGAGATACAAGAATCTCGGAGAGTATAGCGGATATTGGTGAGAGCACGAAATATCCGAGTAGAAATCTACATCTAGCCGCTCGTACTCATGACTCTCCAAGTCAACCCGACTAGAGCTTTTAAGAGGTGAAACTAATGATACCGCTCATTTATCACGTTTAGCCACCAATACAGCGGCTGGATTCTGCGGTTCGTACCATGAATTTCCCCATCAGACACATTTGAAAAATGTGATGGTGAGACTTTAGTTCAATGTCATGGACATGTAGCATGCTAGCCACACACTTGTCTGCTTGTAGAGATGGCTGTATAGATATCTGATAATTTGGTGTTTTCTTAATGCTGAGACACCATGGAATTCTCGGAAAGGGTGCCTAAATGCTTATTAGACACAGATCACTTACAGGCGTGTGCGAGCTGTGGCGTGCAGAACCCACGAGATTTCCAGATGCTGATGCGGGACGGCTTATTAGCTTCAAGATCTAAAAGAGGTCTTCAGTAAATTCATGGACGGAACGGACGTGGTCGGCTCGTGATTGAGTTAAAAACAAATTTCTTCGCTTCATGTTCCTGATGTGGGAATTTTCTGACATCATCTTGTTTCTCGCTATTGGAATAAATGGAATTGCGGTGTTTGAATAATTCCACCACTTGTTGAATGTCGGATTTATAATCAATCGTTGGGCGCGGGTGGCCTCATTTTTTATAACATGATTTATCTCACAGCTGGCTATGCCCATTTGGTCATGATGCTGGAAGAAGACTTGAGGTGAAGACTGCTTCGTATGGTTTGACTCTAGAATTGGTTAAACCTTTCTATTAAAAAACACAGACCTTGTTCAATATAAACAAGCTGATAGCAAAATTGATGGAATTGGTTGCAGCACACCGTTACCTTGGCACGCACTCGTGTTTCGTCAAGGCAAAGGTTAGGAAAAGCAACGACTTCAGCTCATACCACGTGATTAACCACTTCTCTCGGAAGACATTCCGAATTGAGGATTGCTTTAAATGCCAGCTTGATGTAATGTAAGGTATGTATAAAGCGCCAAAAACTGGCTGAAATCTGCACGAAATTAATGGTTGTGATCCTCTTAAGCAGCGAGCGTTGCCCAGTCGAATGTCACGTCGGCCTTGCATGAAGGCATGTATGTCTGTCAATTGTGCTATTCGTCAGTAGGCATTTTCGTATCCTGAACGACATGTTTTTGCAACTCCCGTGCATGATCGATCTGTTAGAAAACTTTCTGGTAAAAGTCCATATTGGCCAACCTATCCATTCCCTCAAGTTTGTGTGTGCCTGGCATTTCCCAGTAATACTTGCAGCTCATGCTTGCGGCATTCTCCCCTACTGTTCGTGTCCTGTTCTGGCATAAGATCAATTTTGATACAACGGGCGATTCGTATAACTCTTTCGGAAGTAGGTATCTGTGGTGCCCACATTACCGTAGATTATCTGTAGTTTAGTATAGTAACCTGAGGTACAGGAAATGCAGCGGCCGCAAATCTTTGATTGGGTTCTTTTGTCCCTCCTCCCAAGGTTAAAGTGATACCGCTGGACCTTAGATTGTTGTTCCCGAGCTACCATTATCAAATAATGTAGACATTTCGTATTGGTAGTACTGTAAGGAAGCTGCGAACAGAGTCCAAAATATTCCAATTCAATCAACCGGATGATGGGTGAATGGTGAATGTAGATATATATATATGCACGAAAGCGAATGATGTGATATTCTGATTGATAGCGCCATTTAGCGCCGGAGCATGCCGAATATAGCAAGTTCAATAGGTAAGGTCAGTGCCTACCCCACAACCCCAACCCCATCACCCCGTACGGCCATCATCGATTTGACATTCTCGAATTTGCTCACCATCGTCATCTCAACGACGACGACCTCGGGAGCTTCCACAAACTCTTTCTTACGCTATGGTGATCATAGCTTCATCAATAAACACTAACTAATATCATTATTGTCTCGGCATAGGCCATCGAGCCATCATCATCAGTGACCGTCTTCAACATATCTACCCAACAATAGACATCTACCACACAGTGTATTTGGTTGACGCAACTATGGCATCTCCAGCTAACGCCCCAGGAAGTCAAAGCCAAACATCCATATCTTCTGCGAATCACCCAGACCATATAATCCATGGGAGGGAAATTCCTCTTGAAACCCTGGTATCACATCTTCTTGCTTCTAAACGCTCCCTGTCATCCATCAATACAGTATGGCGCGCAAACGAAATCGTCACCTCAGCAAAGAGCGCATTGGAAGAGAGCGTAATACTGAACGCTAGGACAGGATTCTTACAAAGTGGTATTAATGAGCAGATGAAGGTCTTGATGAAAGTTAGGAATAGCATAGAGTGCGTGTATAATGATGGTCAGAAGGATTTCAAGGTGGGTGGTCGAGCTATCGTAATGATGTGCAGGGCTGACCATAATACGCGTAGAATGTTCTACATACCCTCGATGCCGCAAATGCTCGACTTGAGTCTACAATGGATGTCCTAAGGTCAACAATGGTGGATGCGGCTTTTCGACCAGCTGGCGAGGAACCAAGAAGTTTGTTGGACTTTGTGGATGAACAAGGTGTAGAAGGAATGCGAGATGGTTTGAAAGAGTTGATTCGAGAGTCCAAGGCAAGAAGGTTTTTCTGAATATGCAATTGTTCCGGTTATTGACCTTGGTCTGTAGGAAGCGCAAAAAGAATTCGATACGTCTCTACTTTCTTTTGATGACGATCTACGCAGCTTGAGATCGGGTTTCAAAAATACCAAAGTATCGCCGCCAGTTTATTCTCCAATACCAAGTCATTTAGCAACACTAGAGGGACATGCCCAGGAAATGGCATCGTTACTGTCATCCCTTTCTAGTCATTTCGACCTATGCCTCAACGCCATCAGACATACGGAGGGAGGATATGCCGCTGTCAGAAACGCAGCATCTAATCCACCACCAGGCGCTGAGCCAGTATCCGTCTCTGGCGTAATGAATACCTCCCACGATGACATAAACGAAGAACCCCTTACCGAACACGAGCGTGAAGAAATGCTCTTCGTTCTCGAGAAAGACGCGGCAGAAGTTGAAGATGTTGTCGTGGAACTTCGCGATCGTCAAAATGAAATGGAAATTAAACATGATGCAATCCTCGATCACGTTTCACATCTCACCGAACAATTTAAACAAACTACGGGTATATACAGAATTTTAGAAGGAGTATATGAGCGACTTCCGGGATATATCATTGCAGGTCAAGATTTCCGTGCTAGGTGGGAGGATACCAAGGCGCAGATACATGGACAAATGGATGACTTGGAGGGAATGCGACTCTTTTATGAAAATTATCTTTCCTCATATGATGGTCTCATACTTGAAGTTCGGCGCCGTAGAGTCGCCGAGGAGAAAGTAAAGACGATAGCAAAGAAGGCTATGGAGCAAATAAGCAAAATATACGAAGCAGATATGAAGGAGAGACATGATTTTAAACATGACGTGGGGGACTATTTACCCGTTGATCTATATCCTGGCATCAATGCAGCAGCACCGAGATGGGAATTTAGGCTCATGGAGGATGAAGAAGTTGTAAATAGTACTCATTCATTAGAGAGGGAGCTGATGGAGATATCCAGTAAGAGGGATGAAGGGAGGCATAGAGACGAAAAGGGAAATTGACAATGTAGTCAATAAACCGGAAGTTCTGAGAAGTTCTAACGACATGTAATTATTGATGATGAAAAAGCAGAATCAGCGAAGGTTTCCAAACCATCTCAAAGTCATATTAATATCAAAACTTAAATAGTGGATTTCGCAAGACCAGACAGATCAAGGTGATTCCAAAACTTGTATTGTAAACTTACATATATTCATCACCAACCGAATCTCCGCGAGGTGAGTGTCGAGGATAGATCTAAGGCGGTAACAGTTTTAAGCTAGGCTAGGCTCCCGGTATGTATTCAGTGATTCAGTTATTCATGGTTGGTACAGAGACTCTAGAGAATTAACCGAGTTGAATAGTAAGATACATTCAAGTCGAGAGTTGATTTGATTTGATTTGATTTGGAGAGGAGAGTTATAGTTTTTGGGTTGTTGTGGATTTGTATTGTTGATTACCTAGTAGATGGGATTGGTTATTATACTAGGTATGGTATGTCTATGCCAACCTACTATTCTGATCAATAATAGCGGTGATATGAGATGGATTATAGTATACCTACGTAAGTCGACATCTTACTATTACTCCCCATCCTGCCTTCATCGTGCCTTATCGAGTATAGAATTATGCGGACTGTAGATTATAAGACTATGTTTATGTTTAATCCTATCATCACATCATCAATAATCAACACCAAAGTCGTAACAAGTGTGTCTGTCCCGCCTGCAACACATCTCCAAATCACCACACTCCATCACCTTACGATTATTAGTAACCCTTCCTATATACAGATGGGGTGCTGAAGATGAGGAGGGCATTGTTCTAATAGCTCACGAAAATGGTGCATTCCCATAGTTACTAGAAGAGGATAATTAGCTTGACGAAGCTGACGTGGATAAGTATAAAGAGCCGGAAGATAGCTTGACGTTGCGCAAGGTTGTGCAGCATCTGGAACCGGTAAGTGATTGTGCTCGGAATATGGCTTATTTGATGAAGATATCACGGTGAGTTTTCTTGATGCTACAGGAGAAAAAACCAAGAAAATTTGTTTCCGCGCAGTACATCAGTCTTCTTACTTGTTAACTGCATGGCAACTGTACACGCATACTTACTCGTGACTCCATTTTATGTTTCACCACTGGGGTAAGTATATTGGTGAACATTTCCAGCGTATAGAACCGTTCTGAAACCTTGAGTACACTAATCTCATCACCAAACACATGATTTTGCCGGAAAGAAACTGGTGGGATGTGTGTAAGGTACTCTGGTACTGAGCGCGCCATTTGCTGGAGATTTTCCCATCTAGGACTCTGTGAGACATTAGTTGATGATTAAGGATAACGAGATCACTAGAATGGGATGCTCCTTAGCCATGAATGACTTACCATGAATAACAATGCAGCTCGTGAAGATTGTTCATGAAATTCATCATCAGTGGATGAAATCAGCACTGCGTTTTCCCCATCAATTGTGATGATCCGGGACGATTTAATGCACCATGACCGCTCATTAAGAGAGACAATCATCTCCTTGAAAGTTTCAAAGATGAATATCTCAAAGTAGTCAGTACGATCTACTATTGACACGAGTGTACTTCAGCAGGGCATATATCAGCTCAATAGCAAGATTAATGATTAGTCTTTAAAATTACTGGCGCAGACAAAACCTCATCTAATTACTGCGAGGATTTTGCAAAATAGTAGACTCTTTCTCAAGAGTGAGTCATCAAAGTCGCTCGATTTGACGGTCAAAAATGGATTACCATTCGTATCTTAGCTCAGAACACTATCTCCCTGAGAAAAATAGGAACTGGCCTGCTTTCGAAAATCTCATGCTGCCTCTCAATGCTTTGACCTTAATAAATTCCTAGTATAGAGGCATATGTGGGAGGACACTAACATCATCTAGAAAGAGGCATGAAGTCTTACGAGGAGTAGAAATTTGTGAGTATGCTCGCCATGTTGATCAACGTTCGGTTTACATAATGTTGGAGGGGGGGATCTATACACAGTTTGTAACAGTTTGACTACGCTGCTGCTATACGCTCTAAAGCTAGTAAGTGTCTACCGCAGATATCAATCGGAATAGAATCATTACATGTGGATATAAAACATACATCAGCCAAGCTCATAAAAGGCTTTCTGAGATAGCGTTCATTCAGAGCAAACTACATGAGCTGCGCTCATAATATAAGGTAAGATTAGTTAAGCTGCTAGGTAGTTTTTACCAATTACTGCCACTTCCAAAACTAATTGTATACTATATGCGACAGGACTCACAACATCAAGTCTTCATTATTGAGGTTGGAGCTGTGACTTTGGACTTTTAGTTAAATATGCTGAGAAGAAGAGAAGTAGATTTACACACTCTTGAACCGCAAATCGGAGGGTAGAGCTTGTGCTGATGTAGTGAGTGAGTGATTGATTGATCATATATAAGCTGTATTACTATTCGTGTTGATTGTTGAGGAGTGTCAAATAATTCCAGCTAGATTGATATATGTTTCGAGTCTGGATTTTACTTGTCGTAAACGTATAATATGAAATGTATTTGCTGAATGCGAGGAATTCAGAACTCCGGTGGAATTGAGATGGAAAAGATATGAAAACTTAATTTTTGTCAAAAGCTTTTTTTAAGTTGATGAAAATGGAATGGAAATGGAAATGGAAATGGAAATGGAAATGGAAATGGAAATGGAAATGGAAATGGAAATGGAAATGGAAATGAAGTTTGAGAATTCGACGTTCATTTTGCCTGTCTTTCCGACTTATTTATTTGAAAATTAAAACTCAAAACTTTTAATATGTTATTTGGGGGAAGTTTTGATAGGAGGGTGCTCTTGGATAATACCTTTTCTTGATTAGACTTTGGTTTGGTTCTTCACTTGTTTGCTAGTTATTTGCTCGCTGGGCAGGAGCAGGAGCAGGAGCAGAAGCAGATCATATGAGACTGATCACCCGGATTGATATTAATGAATCTGAAGTATAGAAATACATAGCCAGCCATTGATCAGGAACTATACATCAAGCTGGGATACTTCTCGTAATATCTACTAGATATCTCAGTCTAGATCGAAACATTAATATCGAGTTTCCATATATATAATTTTATATTCCCTCCAATAATAAATATCCATTCTTTGTCAATTTATTCGGTCAACTCCCCAGAAATAAAACTGCTAAAATAATAATCTTAACCTTAAAAATTGTGACTTAACTAAAGTAGAAACTTTTGTACTTTCATAAAATCCCTGCGATATCAATTTACCCATTTCAATTTCCACCAGTTCCCCCAGTGTCTTCACCAACTTGATATCCAAAGACCGCTTCATTACCACCCATATTAGAAGGTCCATGAGTTATTGCTATAGGCCATGTAGAAGGTTGCTCAGCCCATGAACATGTCATTGTTGCCCATAAATCACGATCCATCGTCTCTGTACATTCCTGTTGACGTATCCCTGAACTTCCCATCCCCATCCCCATCCCCATTCCTACTTCACCTTCACCTTCACCACTAACCTTCTGTAAACCCGTCTGTTCAAGTCCTGGTTTTTTAAAACTTTCAGCTGTATATGTGAGATTATCACCAGACCCAGCTTCCCCAATACCGACATCCCATCCCGTCATTCCTGCACTCAAACTCTCATCCCAAGCGCCCATATCCTCAAAATCAAAATCCAAAGTTGTATTTTCCAGCAATGGTGCCATCCCCGGATCAAGCATGGGACATTTTCCTCTCGAAATAATTGGAGCTTTCGGTATAATAGCTTCTACGCGCTGTTCCCATGTTTTCTTAAGCGTACTTAGCATACTATTCATGACGAAGTATTTATCAAAATGCCCTTTTTGTCCCTTATTACTACTAAGATCTATCGTCTCGCTTTCGCTAGACTCGAGGTCTGCTCTAGATGATGATTGGAAAGTAGACGAAAGACCTCGGAGCCTGAAACAAAGTGCTTCCAAATACATACTCAAGCCAATTCTCTCCCGCGTAGTTTCGGCTGACCAGTTCTCCACGTGCGCGATGACGAATGTGAGCCGCACAAGTGCGACGAGACACTGTACTAGTTGGGACCAATTGATTAGATTGAAATGCGTGTAGTCTTGGGTAGGAATTGACAGAAGGTGCTGGAAATAAGATGCACCCATTCGGAGACATGTATGGAGATGATCGGGCGAGGGTATTGCATCTGTGGTTCCTGGTACGAAGGGACGGTAAGGACGGCGTAGGAGATGAAGGGCATGAGCGTAGATGGAGAAATGTGTACATTTGTGGTACAGAGCAAAGAGTGCTAACTTCTGTTAGTTTTGATCTTTCATCAAATTCCTAGTAGGTGAGAATCAATTGAGTTAGGCTCACGTGAGGCAGTGATATATTCTGGTACATTCCGTTTCCAAGTATCCAATTCAGCGGTAAATAATTGAACATATAGTTCAGTGCTAAATGCATCCATTTGCGGATAGTTCTTTGCGGTCCACGCGTCATTGATACGGTCACAGATACGCTCGAGTATTACCATGGCTGTCGCTGGTGTAGTCGTATGAGATGGAATGAAGGAATCAGGATTGCTGGGTAAAAGATTCTCGTAGGACATGGTTTGTGGCTTATTAAATCCTTTGGAGAGACTTTCAGAGATACGTCAGTACTTCAAATCTCTTGTGCATTAAGATATAAGTGAGAGTGATCACTAACTGAGAGCCTAAAACATAACATCCCATGTAGGCTCTCTTGGCCTCCGTTGTCCAACCACCATCGCTACCCACAAGTCCTTTCAAGTCGGACTCCCCGAAAAGATTTGTTTGAGGCTCCGCTTTGTCGAGTCCTAAGTCTAAAGCCAACGAATTGGCAAGGTTCATGTATGTGAAGCATGGATTGGATTTTGGTTTGGTATGCACAGGATACCAAGCTATGTACACAAGAAGACCTAAAAGATAGTCGAGCGATTTTTGCGACTTAACGATTAGTTTGAGACTTAAAACACGACGGAATTCCTGATCAAGTTGGTGGTGGAGGTAAGGATGCGGAATGGCAGCCGTAGTGAGGATGGCCAAAAGAAGGAAAGGGGACTGTTGAGATAGGGTTGGAATTGTGGGGTTTGCTGGGAGCGTGACGAAAGGAAAGAATGAAAGTTTAGGAATATAAGAATTCAGGAGGAGAGTTGCTTGAGAAAGGGTGAGTTTGCGACCGGGTATATATTTTGATGGTAAGGGTAGTAGTGTCTCTTTCAATGGCGTGGGCGAACGGGGGTTGTCATTTTTAAAGATTCGTTTGTGATGGTTCTGAAGAATTTCAGCGTCTTTCGTTGAATCATGATACACAGTGCTAGGAAGATCGAGACAGAACTCTCCCTCTTTCACTGGATTATCGGTAGAAGGAGAGGTAGTGGATGATAACGGACTATCATCTAATTTTGTCGCATCTCCTGAACGTTCTACACGTCGAACACGTTTTGGTCTGGCCTTTTCTCTAACGACACATCGACTTTTGGTTTGGTTGCATCTAAGGCCACTTGAAGTTAGTTATTTTATGAATAATTGGTTTTTGAGAAGTTTGAATATGCTAGCCACCTTTGACATATCGTTTGATCATCTGCGAAAAAGCATCGGTTTTTACTTGCTCTACAAGCTTCGCAAGCACGTGCATTCCTCATTGCACAAATACGTATTGATGGTTACCAGGGTTTATTTCGGTATATTTCGGTATATTTGATGTTCAACTTTCTAACATTTGTAGATTTGCGTTGTTGCTCGTAAATGAGGCAAATAATGAAACGTCAGATTATAGTGGGGAAATCTTGTGGCCCGGATATACGGAAATAGCAATATCATCATCTTACATCACATTTAATGCAATGGGTTTTGCTCAGAGCATCGAGAGATTGTGGCATATTTCTTCTTGAAACTTCGATGGATTGAATTGGACGAAAGTCTTGAATAGATCTACCACGACACTTTGGGACGAATAGCAGTTTTAGCTCTCTCCTGTTATTTCTTGAACCCAAAAAAAGATACGAAAAAGACGAAAAAATAAAATAAAAAATAAAAGCCCATGTCCGTCGAGGGTGATGGGACAATTAACATTGCCCAATGTACAGTTCTACCTTTACAGTATTTTTTTTTGGCTAGAATTTCAAGGAAAGCTGCCTCCTTTATTTTGGCTTCGTGTAGACACAGTAGCATGAAACAAGGTGTTATAGGCAACAACTGAAATACCTAGATGCCTAGAAGATGACTGGTTTTGACGATGAGTCTCTCGATACGTCAATTAGCCCGAATTGAATGATGACTCCAATAAGACAAGTACCTGAAGCATAATCACGACTTTACTCGCGTGCTCGAGTTGAAGATACCTGAATGTCAGCTACAACAGCTCTATGATCGGAAAGATACACCCCATCATCATAACGATTGCTCAGCACTGCATAGGTTTCGTATTTGACCATTGTATCTTTGGCGGAGAAAATAAAATCGATCCGAGTTGGCGTGTTGTCCACGTATCCAAAGGATGTGAAAGTCATCTCATTTCCATATCGTTTTTTCTCGGGAACGAGATCTCGAATGTCTCTCATGGCCGAAGTGGAGGACGTCATCGTCTTATAGGCTTCATCATCTGGAGGACTATTGAAATCTCCAGCAAGAAGAAGTGCAGCGGGTGCATAAGCATTTTTGTAATGATTGACCTTCTCCAAAATCAATTCTGCACTCTTTTGTCGAGATATTGGACCGGAGTTATCCAAATGAGTACTCATGACAACTGCAATTTCGTTCGTCGACCGATGCCTAAATATACCTAGTGTAACCAGTCTAATACATCCAGCATCCCATCCGAAGGAGGGCTTGTCTGGAGTTTCACTGAGCCAATATGTTTTGTACAGAACAAGGTCCCACACCGCGGGACGATAGAAAATAGGAGAGTATTCTCCAGCTTGTTTGCCGTCATCTCTTCCAACCCCAAGGCGCGACCACTTATACCCAGGACCTTCATTCAAAGCATCGTGAATATCGACAAGCTGAGAGTGGAGAACTTCTTGGAGGCAGATAAAAGTCTCAGGTACAGTGGAATTAAATATGAGTTCGGAGCATAGTCGAGGACATCGGATTGACCAAAGCTCCTCTCCTTTAAACGGAGATTCAGTTGCATAACGAATGTTATGAGTAATTACTCGAATAGGAATTGAAGTCGAAATGTTGTTCTCGGAAGCGGTAGAAGTGTGAATTCTCTCCCCATCGAAGCCAGACAAGCTCTTTTCACGTGTCATCATGCAGTGATGAGTAGAGTAAGAATTTAAATATTTTTTTTCAAAGGGAATGAACCCACAGTCGCTGACTGTGAAACTGTGATCAAACCGACCCTATCGATGAAGGTTCGATAATGGTAATACTCGTCGTCTTATAGCTTGCGATGAATATTTTTGACTGGGTGGTTATGTCATGATAGAATTGATGATGTACCGATGGGGCTCAATGATAATGATAATCTGTACAGTATCAAGTGACCTGGGTTGAAATCTTGCACTCCGCTTTATGTGGAGACATAGGAGGCTTTTAGCTTTTAGTATATCTCAAGGTCTGTAGTAGTCAGAGGATGATTAGGGTCATCGATAATGCTTGATGGATGGCCAGCTGTAAAGTATTTGAGGAACAGTCCATACACCATACATACATTGCATTGCATCGCACCCATTAACTTGTCGATAAAGTTGCGGATCTCGAGATAACTACGTAAGGTTAATCACGTAATCTATTTAGTTTCTCGAGATGCGCGACATGCGATCATGCATTGCACTTGCTAGTGCACGCACTTAATTATAGAGGCGAATAGGAAGGAGGTTGAGACTGTAAACGATCCGACTAGTAGTTGTAAATCACCTGACATACTCAATTTAAAGTTTAGTGCAAGGACTTACGAAGAGGGGGGCGATGCGCAACCTTCTCACTCAACCTCTTCACACTCCCTTCATCATAAACGATGAACGATGAACGATGGACGATGGACGATGGGCGATGGACGACGAACGACGAACGATACGAACATTCTATCAAAATATAACATCACCGCGCATATTTCATCAATAACTTTAATATCACGGTGACCAATTTTGATCATTTACACCTGCATTAGAACGAGAAATGCGGATAGTTCGGGTCCTTCTTTTGACCATTCAAAGTTCTTAATTAAATCATGAATGTGCCTGTGGCTCTAAAAGATATTTTGTAGTCACCCGGACTGGTGGACATGGTGGATATGGTGACTGGCTTACAATTCTGATTGATCGAACAATCACGAGCATCGTCCAACGAGAAGAGTCACACATGAAATACTTCCTTTCTATTTTCGCATTTTTTATTTACTCTTGTAATGTTATTCCAAGGTTTTATCACGCTTCTTATCTTTTACTACCGCCTATATGATATACTTTAATTGTGTGTGTGGGTGTGGTGTCTCACTAATATGTGATTCACATTATCCCGCATGCCCTTATCTAACAAGGCGCAATACGAAAAAGAATGACTACTTACCTCCAGGAAATTGCTGAATGACTGACTATTTAGTGAACATGCCTTTCCAAATACCTACTTCCCTGATTTTCCTACTTATTCCTGCCTTCATCTGTCACAGGAATCTCCACATTCAAATACTTTCCAAGTTCAGAGCAACAGGAACCCCGCCTTCGCAAAATATACATAGACCGGCCTCGAGCCGGATCTGTTGCGGGCATTAATCCCATATCATCCTATACAATGCCTTTCAATCAGCTCCAGCGTCGGGACTCCTGGCCTCCAACTATTATTCATCTTGGCGAAAGCAATCTAGATCTCGAATCGATCGATGAGAACCCCTTCTCGTACTTCCTCACTTCGCCCGATGAAATCACAGATGATGATATTGATGACTTCTCTGCGGGAATCGAGTCCGACGATGAAGAAAAATCTGAAGTACGACAGATTTCTCCTTCTGCGTTACAGCGGGCGCCCCTAGATGATGATGATGATGAGGAGGATGTGTTGTTCGGATTTGCCATACCTCTGAGCTTGAAGGATTTTACAAAATTTTATGGTAGTGGAAGGGAATCGCGGGCTGCACATAGAAAGGATAAAAATCTCAAAGGGCTCGGAATATCCATCCCAGATTTCACAGCTAGTCGAGGTCGGGCGAAGGTACGACTTACACCTCCACGAAGCCCCATTCGAGGCCAAACACGAAGCCTACCTCTGCGGAGGCCACATTCATGGCGTGAGCCTAGCCCTGATCTAGGGTCTATAAAAGAGGAGCGGGAAAGCGAGGACGTCGAGGAAGCAAAGGGAATCGCTAGCGCGCCGGCGACTTCGGTGGTTTCTAGTAAGGCTGTGGCGAGTCCGAAGCCGAAGAAGAAGGTTCACTGGGCATTATGAACTGTGTTGCATTTTGGATAAATTGCACAACATATTTGCATTGCTTGGAGTTTGGGTAAAGGCATACCGCAAGACTGGGGTTTAATTGAGCATACATCCGTCTTCAGCATGGTTTTCGGTGTTCTGGTTTTATATCATATCATGGCATGGCATGGCATGGCGTAGCATATCATAGCATACTCTTGCTTTTATAGCATAAATTTTAAGCTTTAATATCTGAAATCGTAATACTTTCCTCACATGCTTCGTGCTCCATTCAATCGTTCTTTACTCTGCCTCGTGCCAATTCGATGCTTAGTCATGTTGAATACATAGAGTTACCTCCACCATGAATAATCATTGATCAACAGCGTTACGCATCATCGATTCAGTCGCATACTCACTCACTCACTCACTCACCCACTCAAAATGAAGAGAATAAAAACACTAAATGATATCTTGACTGCACAGCTATTCAGTGTGATAGCCACGGCAGTTGGTCTGCCCTTTAATATGTAAGCCTCATCGTCCGCAGTCATCATGCACGCCCTCGAGCCCTTGATGCTCCCCCGCCCTTCTCATTCCATGTGCCCTCGATCCCAACACTATCTTGGTTCCATTTATTTTCTACTTTAATCCTTCCTAATATGCACACTGTTTGACTCATTCCCTGAATGAATTCAATCATTTTTATTTACCAAAACTAGATACAAAATTTGCCCTCACAATGACCCTACTGCCGATCCAGCAAACAGCCTTGTCACGCACTTTCCCCCAGGCGGCTCAAATGTGTAAATGCAAGATGTAGATCTATCCGACCACACATTTTCAATGCTCCAGCGAGATGACCGCATTTTTTAGTTCAAACCATATTCATTATCTTTTCAACACTCAGAGTCAACAAGATCTGGACCCATATTACGGTTTCGCCTCTGTCTCACCGGTCACCAATGATGTCTCTAGTTTTAATAAAGGAGCATAACTCAAATCCAATGCACGCACTCACACCACAACCCCCCACCCCCCAACAAAATGCTCCTCTCGCGCTTCCAATCGAATCACAAAGAAAGAATCGAGAGCTAGGAAGGAGCAACTTTTCAAAGCATTTGCCCCGCTCGGCCAAGCAAAGAAGGCTCTGTATCCTTACTCTATGTTGTCTACATCTTTCAGAAAACAGTTAGAATATCATTTTCTCAAGCTGGAAATGATTGTCCAGGAGGCAATTTGTTCTGACCATACATCAGATTCTTCCTCAATCTCAGAACTAGCAAATTCAGACATTAACTCAACATATAGTTCATTCTCTGACACGCCATTGTCAGACCTAGAAGTTGTGCATTGGAGGAACCAAACTTTGATGTTGAAAGTCAGGCTCATCGAGGTGGACCATATGATTATCTAGAAGACGACATCGACATGAACACGGGAACACCTGGACTGGAGCTTGCTTTAGAGCCCGTGTTTCAATGTAGATTCGAAGCCAGAGACAAAATATGTCCTTATTCAACAAATAGAGAAGCTGATTGGGTCCGACACGAGGAATATGAGAAACATTGGCCACAGAACGTTACATTTGCATACACTGTGCCGAGCCACAATATAACGAATCTCAGAACCCTTAATGCATTTATTTGCCTCTCGTAATTTCCAACACGGAGAGAAGTCCTCAGTCATTGCTTGAATTGCGTGGAAGCAAGAAAAAGGGGTGAAACCTTCGCTGGAGCCAGAACAGATCATCTCCGAAAACATCTAACACAGGTCTATCAGCTTGCTGGAATTGACAAAACATCTACAAGCTGGAATTACCAAGTTATAACTAAATAGCCAAGGTATTGTGGGTTCTGTACGTACTACTTCAAAGATTGGGAAAGGAGGAAAAGTCATGTTGCCTTTAGTTTCAAAGAAGGTGCTGATGTTTCAATGTGAGATCCGTTATTGCACAAACCTCGGCGGCAACACGAGGATGAACCAAGCTCGTTGCCCAGAAATGACGACGATGATGATGATGATGATGATGATGATGATGACTTGGCCCAACATGGCAAAATAGGACATTCTATGAATACAGTTGTGCCAAGTAGTTACTGCACATCGAGCAATATTAGTAGTAGCAACTCGAGCTGCATGCCGCAAGATGTATTCTGGACAAGCGAAGACACGGAGGGTCTCAACATGTGGACGAAAATGAAAACCCATGTTTGAAGTCATTGAAGTTATTGAGCGAACTTAAACCCGAAGATCTTATTGATCACTGGGATCTCTTGCTAGTGAGACTTGCTGCTGCAATATTCTCTAAACTAAATTTTGGCTGGATATGTGATTTTCAACTCTGGAACCGTCATGGAGTCATGGCGCTCAAGGGAAAGAACCCGCATTCTAATCTAAGTTCATGCTGTTCTATAGCTGAGAAGACATCCCATCAAGCCTTTCCTAATACACAACGATATGTTACAACATCTTTAAGAAGAAACAGTGGACACTTGTTAGACATTATGGTCACCGGTGGAGACCTTGAAAGAAATGTCGTTCGAGAAACTACAGTTACATCGAACCCCTCTACTCCATGGCATTCTGGGACAGGAAAACTTGTAGATAGAGGGAGGTAAAGCCTTTATCAATGCCGTTGGACGGGGACCGTCCAGATTCAAAAAATACAATGAAAAAGATGTCATTTACCTTACACTTTATATAACGATCGATCTAAGTCCGAGAAACTATTCAATAGCGACATATATGCAACCAAAAAGGGACATCAGTCGCAGCTACTACACAAGTTTCATTGTCTGTGAGAGCTAGCCGGGAAAGGAGATACACAACTCCAGATCATAATGAATACTGCCATAGACGCCCAGGATCCAGTTACTTTTCATCCTGGAATCCATGTTTTTCCAGTCACTTTCGGTACATATATTGTAAAAGTGGTAGGTCGAGATACGTGCGTCCCGATAGCACACTGTGAGGAGGGAATTGGAAGAGAAAGCTGAATTAGATTACATTGTAATACATCACTTATAAATAAAACGGGATTCACAATGGTTTTGAGGTTGATACTATATGGGTTCAAATGTATATATGTAGAAGGTTGATTATTGTGAAAAGAAGAGGCAAAAGGCTCCTCTTTTATATCTAATTACAGAAGGTCATATGATTGATTAGTTAAAACCTTTATGTATTTGGCCTATAATTCCAACTTTCTCACAATATTTACCTTGCGAAACCGAAAATTTCGATCAATTTAAAGGTCTTTGGGACGAGGGACACCGACGTGAAATATGTCTCAATCATTTAAATTGCAATGGCGACGGGATTTCATGTGCCTTTGCCAAATTCGAGGAGGCGATGAAAAGATGTATAGCTTGGTCAATCAAGGGGACTTTGACCTTTGTGAAAGTGGTCTCCATCCCCCGAGACGTACAAAACTGAATCCAGAACTGCAAGGTCGGTAGCACTGCAAAGATACGTCTCTGAGTATAACCAGAACGAGAATTTTGCGTACCTGATTTCTCGGGATCTTTGTGGCAATCAAATTACTGCTTCACATTGCGGGAATAAACTGAAACGATCTTTTGCCTTGAGAACTTGTCACTATGGTGTTCCTTGAGAAGGTTTGGAAAATTTATACTGTTACTCTTTCAAATTGCCGGTGCCATGGGATGTGGGACAGACAATTGATGGGCGGGAGATGCAGGAGAATCGATGCGTGGACACGCAGTTTCTTATCGGGGGCGTGGGAGATTTTGGGCCAGTTCGAATCCATTATATTTCAGGGTTCCTGGGTCATCTTTCAATATCGACGAGACATTTTCATAGGAAATTCAAGGAGAATATTTCTGTTATAAAGAGGGGGATTTTTGGTGATGAATTGGTTCGCTAGTATATTGCAGGAAGGCTGGTTGACTTTAATTTGACATGGTATAACCGCTACGGTGTGGTGTATGGGACTTAAGTTTCTGCTGATTCAATTGGGCAAGGGTTCACCACAAAGGAATTAATTTCGAAAGCAAGGGAAGCAGCAGTCATCTTCCTCCATATTATGACTATTTCGGCCAAACGGTTACGGTGATGAATCGCCATTATCGAAACCTCACAGAAACGAAGGTCTATGAACTTTCAATTCTCGGGATACTCTCTATGAGCTGTATATCTTCAAAAGAGTTTCTCAAATTATGATATATTAAGAACTATTGAGATTTCGACGAGTCCTGAAGACTTATTTACTTGAAAGGATTAACACCGTGATAAGCGAAGTACGTCCTACACTTTCTTTTGATTCTAGGAATATGGTATGTAAAAGTAGAGAATGCTCGGTATTTTCGCTAGCCATCAGGTTTGGTCATTAGTTTCGTAATGATATGTTTGGCACACTAAATGACTAGCTTGCTTATGTTAATATAGCGCTGAAAAACATTGTGAGTGCGGAAAGATTCGTAGATGTACCCTGCGTAGGTAGTAAAATGATGTGAGTATGTATGAAATAATGACTCCGCAAATTGCAAAAGCATTCTCTAATTGTAAAAGTTAAGGATCACCTGTTTTTGGATTATTTCCAACTATTTGGAATCCAGGCCCTCTCATATGGTTTCTTTTCTTTGCTCCTCTCACTTCGTGCGCGTCCACTCAACATTCACATTCGGTACAGTGTTCACAAGCTTTGAAAATGCGTGTTAGTTAACAAACTTCACTATCATAATAAGCAAATTTTGTGAGTACAATTGTTTATTTTCTATCTTGGCACGCAGAAAAGTTTACTGTGTATGTATGTAGCATAATTACTAGTGCTAAAATCGTGTATGCTTCATCCTCTAGAATGCGATAATGGTGTGTAAACACTAAATTTATTGTTGCAGCTTATGATAGCACGAGTATTAAATACCCCAAATAATCCTCAATAAAGATTCACAACCTGACGCATATTCTTGAAGGAATACTAGAACAAATGCCGAAAAGATCAAGGCTGAGACAAAAATACCCCCCAATCCCCTTATTACCCTGCCTAAAGTCGCCCTATGGTCTGTGCCAATTTTATCTGAACCGCCACGGATCTCCAATACTACCTCTCATTCATCGTCACTCGCCCAATTCTCTGTTCCGCTATATTCAAATTGCATAGATGCTACCACGGATGTTTAAACTTTCTACAAACTCTCGCCTCAAACTCTCGTAACTGCTCTTTCACCATCTTTGTCTCAGGTGTGTCTCTCTCGTCATTTTTCTTTACCCACACCCACAAGCAACTGCTGCGATACCCATCCAAAACATGTTTTGTTCTTCATTCCAAGTAGCCCAAGAATGATAGTCTCTATCCATAAAGTCTTTCCAATAACACATCACAATATTCTTGAATTCTCGTGCCGCTGTCGGATACCATTCCCTACCCATTCCATACGGATATGACAACGTCTTGAGTATGGGCGAGCGGAAAGGGACTAAGCTGTGCCACTCTGCTATTGGAAACCTTTTCCAAAATCGAAGTCTGTTGATTAAAGCACCTTCTTCGACATGGATTCGATCGCCATCAAATTTGTCTCCGTATACTTCTCGCCGCAAGAACATAATCTGGCAGCCAGACGTCTCGTTGATAAATAGTTCTGGAACCCGGCGATAATCAGGACCAACCCATGTCGTCAGCATTGTTATGAGTTGCCTCATGGCACGTTGATCCAGAAAAGGCTCGTCCAAAGATGTTGGAAAACATGATGAGGTAGCTGACTTCATTTGCATCTGGTATTGGGTTTGCAGGAATTTCCAGCAGATACGTGCAGTCAGGCCGAGGCAAACTATGGTAGGCCTATTTGCTTTCTCGTCGCTGGCTTCTACCCTAAGCTCGATTATTCGAAGAAAAATCTCGTCTGGTACAAGTTGCTTCCTCGCAGGCGTTACTGCTGCCATGCTTGTCCTTTTGTGTTTTTAAAATGGACCTTTGAAGGCGAGGTACTAATTTGTGTCGGATTGGTGGCGATGCTTGGTGTCATTGATTGGTGCAGGTCTTTCCCCATATCTGAAGTAGTGAAGTTTAGTGTATTGTTCGTTTTAAGGTGAGGAGGATGATAAAAGGGACAACTGGTTTGTTATTCGTGTAAAAGAATTTTAGAAGGCAATTGTCGAGTGATAGGTTTGTGTAAATAAAACAAGTTGAAGTTGAATTAGTGTCAAGTTTATATATATAGTGCAACTTTGAACAGAAGACATGCAGTTTAGACGCTAGTGTTCGGCTAATAAGTACGGGAGCAGGACCGCTTCGAAGAGATGGTGTAGATTAGGAAGTGTATAATAAGAAAGGCTTCCACAACAAAGAAAAATCTGTATTACCGTATCAAAACCAAACTACCGTACATCTCAATGGGCGGAAAATTTTTAGTCTGCTCACTTTATTATGACCAATACAAACTTTATTCTATTTTTCCTTATGATTCACTCGAGCTCATGAAGTACTAGATGGAACAAGGTCCACGATTTGAACTAATCTTAAGTTCTTCAATGTATTGATATATGATGTACCATGATTGCTTTATCTATAACAAGTAAAATATCTCACGTGGAATTACATTGGTACTTGGCTTGCCGAAGCTAGGCATAAAAGCACGTATCTAGAGCTAGCAGGTTCTTTACAACAGAGGACGACATCACTTTCATACTGCACTAGAGCCCTCAATTCCAAATAGAGACATAGATTTTCTTGAAAAAGACTGTACATCGTGCTAGGCCACAGCTCTAAAGATATGTTTTGCGTTTATCCTCTTGTCTATTAATCCAGCCAGCAATGTCAAATTTTGGGATTGGTGAACTCGGAATGCATGTCGTCAGTCTGTATCTTCCTCACCGCAAATTTCTTGGCACAGATACACAACTTTGCATTCTCTTTTTGCGTGAATTCTTAAAGTTTCAAATGACACAATTCAATAGTAAAAGCCCATCCGATTAATCAGGCCACGTGCTAGGAATAATTTAGTGCCCGCAGAGAGTTCTTATAAACCTCATTGTAGCTGAGGCTTTTTAAAGTCTTAAAATGCTTTCCTCACAAGTCTCAGGCAAAGCAAAATGACGATTTCATCTTAATCGGGTGATACTTTCAGAAGTTGTAGGAATACCTCGTGTGAAATGACCAAGTTTGTGCCATCTTCCCTTGAAAGAAATGCATTGCCTAGTTAGCTCCAAAGTCTGCTCAAGATAGCGGCAGGAGGCATTGTAATATAATTATCTTGTGCTAGGTTACTGTGCCTAGCCTCTCCTTTAAGTATCCCTCCAACGATAACTCCATCGTTCCAGCCTCTCCTCCAGCAACAGGAATACTACGTAGCCGCTCCCGTCCAGAAACCTAAATGCCCTCTAGATTCAATGATCTCTTACTACTGGACTTGGATGCTTTTACCTATGTCATATTGGATTTTTATGGGCTTCCTGTTGCTTGCACAGCCTGGAAAGCTTGCGACAATGGAATATTTAGAGATGTCATGGTCGGATAATTTGCAGGAAGCCCACTTGCCAATGTGAAATTAGTTCTTCTGATATGTAGAATTATGAAGTTGATTCAGTAGGAAGAAAGATGGAAATTGAAAGAAGCTCCTATAGATTGTGAAAGAGTTGGGATTGCAGGCCATATACGTAAAGATTTTCAACGGCTCAATTATATGACCCTTCGTAGTTAGATATAAGGAAAGGCTTTCGTCTCCTTTTAGAAACCAATCAACCCTTTATATACCATTTTCAGAACCTAAACTCGTTTCAACTTCAAATCAATTGTGAAACCCCTTTTATCTATAAGTAACCCGTTATAATGTAATCTAATCAGCCTTCCTCTCCCATTTCCCTCATAGCATATTACCGGGACGCACGTATCTCGACCTCTCACTTTACAATATACACAAATTTGCCTAGGATAGAGATGATAGAAATGAAATGAAGGCTTTTAGCAAGGTTGACGAAGGATCGGCAACTTGTATTCTTCCCCGTCCCCAAGTTGTAATGAGGATTTTCCGCCCTCACTCATCCCTCTTTCCGCGCTCTCAATTAATCAACTTGAAATCAATTCAACTAAAATAAATCATTTAAAAGCCATTTGTTTACCTGAATCCTCACATGTAACTATTTGAAAGTAGCCATTTAACAACTGGCCTGGCAGTTTGCATGGGAACAACCACAAAAAGCTTCACCTACCAATATTTTCGCAACCTAAAGATATTTCTATGTTATCCTCATTAGGATCCTTGAAGATCTAAAAGTTATCCGTTATCCATATCTAACTCCAACTTAATCAAAAATTGTGCAGCATCTAACGGAAACCACATAGTCACGGAATTATACGTTTTAAATTCCCTTATAATATGCTCAGTCTTCCGCAGGGAAAACTTTTCACAATTTCTCCAAATTCTCGTCAAACGTGTTTCAGATCCTGAGGCTCAGCCTATTCAGAAATGAGCTATGAAATTGGGCCTAGATACCCCTTAGCTATCATTTGGTGAAGATTCATTTTGTCTTCTAGATTTAGATATGAGATTGGATGACAAATCACTATAAAAGTAAATAGTTCTTATTTTATTACCAAAAGCTATTCATGTATCCGTCTTGCAACTATTAAATTACGGTGGTGTTGCACACTTTCACCTACCTATACCTATAAGAGAAGTCGAAAAAGGTAACTAAAATACGACACCTGGTGAGTCCACACATCTCAATCATAAAAGCTATACATTTAGCATGTGTGTTGCTAATCACTCAGCATCAATAAACTTCACAAGATTCTAGGAGTATCACGGTCTTGAATTTATAGACTCTCACCTAACATATAGTCAATATGCTACATTAACTTCTACTAGTCTATACAATCGGACCCATTTTATCAAAATCCTGAACTTTACTCCCAAACGGTGTCCTCGGAGGGCATTTCCGCGACAAACCTGGCGGTATTTCCATCGAGCGAGCCGCAATTTCCACTCTCATACTGCATTACCTTCCTATCAAAGTTCGGCAAATCAGCTTTCATTTCTCTAATCCCTTACATATCCTCATCGTCCACCCAATCCTCCAAAAACTGATGGAAATCCTTCCCATTGACCCAGTCCCATAGGCTAGTTTTCTTAAAAGTATGCCAGGATTCAAAACTGGCCTTTAAGCCAGGAACATCACCATTAATTGTTTCGCACTCTCATTTCTGGACCAAAAACAGATACTCGGAGGCGCTAGCGTCGTACAAAGAGTGACCCATTCCCTGTGGGTTTGGGAGATTAGCTGTATTTTCCATCATGGCGTGTAGGCCTCGAGTTGGCCTTAGCTGCAAACCTTCCGGCTTGAAACATCTACAACTGAAGTAGAGGCATCGTATCTCTTCTCCAATCTTTCCTCCTCTCCAATATACCCTTCTCCGTGTTGCTTCTTCGACAAAAACATGGGTAAAAAGCTTGTATCACCTTGCCATCAATCCGTGACATGATTCAATACTTTTCGGGAACCCAGTTCTAGAGCAAGGGTGCCAGGAGTGCTTGGTCTTCTTTCGGTGCGTAAGCGTTGTAAATCGTGTTCCTGCTAGGGCAACACCACTGCATCTTAAAGATGGACCAGTAATGTCTGCAGGTGAGCCCGAAGCAGACTGATGAGACGAGCTTCCCATCCTCTTGTTCGTAGAGTGTATCCAAGATTTGCAGAATACATGAATCTGGCAGATCATTGAAACTTCTGGCTGGCCTGGTTTTGATGACGCTTTTCAACCAATCCTGCGGCGTAACTTCCTGTACGTCCTCATCCTCGTTCTCGTTCTCGATTTGTTCGTTTCTAGATCTGCGGTTGGCCTCTAGACATTTTGGTTCTCCTTCATTTGGTGCAGGCGATGCTCGAGCAGGTTTTACATCTCCTCTACGGCGCTTTGTCTCTCGTCCATCTATCAGAGGGGAGGATGGAGCGGAAAAATACTCTGACTCTTCTCCGCTCTCTTCTACTGCCGTTGGCACCACCTTTATCACTGACTTACGTCTCCGAGCCACGCTAATTTGAGCTAGTGTGAGACACCTCACCCCGCTTAACTGCCTTGAACTCGGAACAATACTGTCTCTTTGTTGCTGACTGGTCCTTATAGCTTTACATTTACGCTGGTGTCCTTGGGACACCCTGGTGTCACCTGCTTGTCCAACTTTCGCTTGCCTTGCATGTGTAAAAATGGCTGTGTTCCTCGCTTTTTTGCCTTTTATCCTGTACATGAATCTCTTTACATGCTTAGGCCCCGACGTCGGCTTAGCTTGAGCACGCAAGCGGTATCGGTCTTGGAAGATGGAGCGCGAAGATTGAGTAGTCATTTGTGATGCGCGGCCGGGAATCTTCTTGTCCCTATTATTCGGCATCTTTTCTGCAAAAATTTGACCTTAGACCATGCAGACAGAGAAAGTCCCAGCAGACTCAGTATAAACCTAAAACTATTCTTGTGATCTTTTAGATGGATGAATTGTAGCAAGCAAGTATTCTTAAATACCTTTAATTTCTTGGACTTGATGTGGATGTAGTGGAGAGCGATTTCCTACGTTCAAGGGGTTCTAGATCCTTACATCAACTCCTACTCCTTTCTACAGCTCTAGTATAGTCAATTAATCATTACTAAATTCTTTACTGATCATTTCTCAACCTTACGTACAGTACAGACTGACTCGTGGTTAATCATCACCATCCTTAACGGGCGTCTTGGCGAGATCTCATGCATTGGCATCAGTCTTTGAAAAGGGTGTATTGATAACCCGAGGTATACCCCACCCTTTGCCTAACCCTGTTCTATACCATTAATAATATCGAAGCAAAACCTCGAATATTGTATTTCGCTAGTAATGTAAGGGATTCTGGAATTCGATGAATCAATTTCCGAAACAGGCAATATTGAAGCAATATCCGTAGGAATTCAATGAAATTCTGGCTAATATCGCCTATTTCGGTAAGGAATTTGCCCTTCGATCAATTGCCAAGCTTACCCACCTAGCTGCACAACGCTTATTTTGGGCAGATATAAACATGTACATAGAGAATAATGAAAACAAGAGTTTTGCCATACAGACATCTTATCAGGCATGTTGGTTCCATTATGCACAGAATCCTTTGCCTTCTAATTAAGTAGTGTATGCGGTAGTAAGATCTTACCAATATCTTATCCGGACCGTAGCCATTACATTTCATAACATATATCTAGTAAAAAGCATTTGAGGTAAGATATTGGACATACATCATTAAAGTGTTGGAAAGTGTTTGCTCGCCATTAGTGTCTGTTACTAACTCACTAGACACATGATATTTTAGCTCAGATACAGGGTATAAGGACAGCGTGAGCTAATTTAAAGCTTTAAAAAGGCAGATGTAGATGGCATTAAACTCGATATGATTAGACAGATAAAGTGGGTTATAGTTAGACCATCTCAAAATGATTTAGAAGTATAGTATTTGGTTGGACTCGCTGAACTAACTAAGCTAACACCCGTTATCTATACGTGAAATTTTGTCAGCCCTGTATGCTGAGCGATGATTCCATTGCCAGAGTAAAACCGGACTAGCTACGTCTCCAACGACCAAGCCTTCATGATCATGTCGAATCCCCTCAGATCTGCCTTTATATCTTCTTCCGAATACAGCAAATCTACTTCCCCGAACAGCATTCTCTGCGATATCTCAGACTCTTCTTCAACTATACCACTCAAGCGCCAAGGCTCAGGAGCATCCCATTCGTATGTCCATTGGTAAAGGTCAGTGCCTCTGAAGTCTACCCACGACAACTCTATATGTCCTCTAGTAGATCCAATTATATCTGCGTCGTAATCGCAGCATTTGCTGTACCATTTCCAAACGAGATCACGGTATATAGTTGCAGCTGTCAAGTACCATTCTTCTCCCATCCCTTGAGGACTTGGGAATTCGACATGATGTCGGGACGTAGGACTGGAGCCGCTTTGACATTCAATCAAGTAATAAACGTTCGTTATGGCAAATCGATCGTCATGGCGTGCTAACAGTCTGCGTTCGGCTTCGCTGCGATATGTGCCATCGCCGTAAATATCTATACAGAGAAACATTGGAACCGGGTGGCAGTTAATGAGATCGTAGGTTTTTCGAAAGGTTGGGGGTACCCAGGAAGCCAGAATTGGTTGTATTTTCGAGGCTTGATTTCGGGTCAACGCCGGCATTCGAGTTGTTCCAAAGTCACACCAAAGCTCAGCAAATATCTTCCAATACTTGCGGCAGGTAAGGGCTAGGCAGATTGAGGTGGTGAAGCCATCATGTAATGGATGATCCGCGATAAGATTGCTTAGGATCCAGTAGTCGAGGCGGAGTATCTTGAAGAGTTTAAGAATTATTTCCGGTGGTAAGTTTTGAATGGTTGCCCGAGTTTGAATTGTGGAGGAGATCAAGGATTGTGCTGTTGGCGACAAGTTGCGTTAGCTATTTAGTACTATCCGGGGAATTGGAGTAATGAAACTATCATACCAGATGCTTCAAGAGTTTTTCCATTCCAAGAAGCCAGTTCTTCATCCTTCTTCTTGTCAACTGCAGACGTAGAGTTGTATTCAAGCAGAGCTGTATCGCCCGCGCCATCTACAGTGTTTTTTGACTCCATGACCAGCACTTTCTCATTGCAGAGAAGATTTTTGATCTTTGGGAAATTGAAAAGAACACAGGATGTGAAAAGAGCCATAAAAATACCAGTAACCTGCACTCAAAATTTAAGCGAAGCACTTTTTTCATCAATACCATTACGGTAATTGGATGAAAGCTATTGATTACTACTACCTATTCAGGCTACAGGGACTAGAGTGATGAGCGTACCTCAGCATTAGTTATAAGCTAGATGTGTATACCTACCTCCTGGCCTCTGGACACCAAGCCGGTCTGCTAAAATCATATTCCACTCCACTACATACTCAAGTCAACGGGATTCCTAATTTTTCTTCTGGCTTTACTTTTTCCATCAATCTAGAACCGTAGAACTTCTCTGTTGATGTTTGAGGCTCGGCCAATAACCTTTCACACGTAAATTTAGCACCCAAATTCTACGCTCACTCACATTATTGAAATTCAAATCTATTTTCACGATTAGAAATTTGTCTAAAACATGTCCATGACCACTTAACGGCACCGCTCCGCAATGCTGAATCATCTCTCTACATTACCAATCTTCGATTACTCCATTGAATTACAGAATTTGGCCATTAGGTCGCCGAGAATCCAAATTATACTGTAGTTAGTGTACTGAGTTTTATGACAAGTCCGAGGAACTGAGATGGAAAGCCCATCCTATATTCCGTAGCTCAAGTGGTTCATCTGCTTATATGGGAAAAGGGCATTAACGAACCATGGTGACTCAGTAGGTAATGGACACTGCGCAAAATCCACTCCATGCATATATTAGGTAGTAGAAAGGAGGGATTGCTAGCTGCCCATAACAGGGAGGTAATTTAGACATGCTGTATCAGCCTGAGGAAAACGGCCATGAATTTAATAGCAAGCCGACTTCCCTCTGCAAGCTGCCGAGTATTTTTAGTTTTCAACCATCATAAGTCAGGAGGCTTTAGCTTGGGCATTACTAAAAGCGTCGGTTTCAAAAGGATTGGAGCTGATGGATATGATTTAACTATACCTAACCTTGGTATGTCCTGTTGGTAGATGTATCTGTGCAGTCCAGTATTGTCAAAAGCCTCAGACTTATTGTCCACATTGTAATATTATTCCTGAAATACATTGATAATTTGGCGCCGCATAATAAACTTTCTTAGTGAGAACAAAAGCCTTCCTCTACATTCAGTCATCTCCCATCATAAATGCACGAAACAAAGTCCTCATTTCATATTCTCCATATTCATCCGCCGAAAATTCATCCTGTGGAAATAAAGCCCATACATCCCAACGAAATACATCATCTATGGCTAAGTCTTGAATAACATCCCGTTCAAGCTGAATTATATCCCTTACAACTTCTGCTTTCTCCATTACAAGCTGGGTCACGGAAGGATGGCTGAGGTTGACTGGTGCCTTGTATTTCTTGACCCAACGATATATCGAGGTCTTCATGAATGATCCCCAAGATAGAATCATAGCATTGCTATGGGTTGTACCCAGAAGACAACGATCAGAGTATTCGGACTTCCAACTCGTAAACATGTCCCTGTACTGTTTGGCTGCTGCAAGATACCAGGTAGTGCCCATTCCAAAAGGACTTAATAGTTGGACTTTTGGCAACTCGGCTTTCCAGTCACTGTTACCAG
Organism: Sclerotinia trifoliorum; assembly: GCA_905066765.1. Lineage (NCBI taxonomy): Eukaryota > Fungi > Ascomycota > Leotiomycetes > Helotiales > Sclerotiniaceae > Sclerotinia > Sclerotinia trifoliorum. The sequence goes on from CAJHIA010000021.1 coordinate 1,627,183, forward strand.
TACTCGGCATGAAATCTTCCAAGTATTGACCGCTGCAATCTAAGATTTGGGATCGAGCTTTGTATCTTCTCCACAAAGAAAGTTCCTTCCTCGTATTTTTCTTAATACGACCCGTCCCGTAAGCTTTTCGCGCAAGAAACATGTTGATGTACCCCTGCGATCCATCCCTAGATGAATATTTTACCGCATATGAATGAAGAGTGAGGAGGTTTGAACGGCGGTAATTTGGGCCGATCCATGTTTCCAAAAGAGGGGCGAGGATGAGCTGTTGAGTCATAGATAATTTAAACTCATCGAGGATCCTGTTGGTACTAGGATAGCACCAAAGATCACGAAAGATAATCCAATATCTTAGACAGGTAAGAGCGAAGCAAATGGCATCAATCATGCCGCCATTATTTTTGCCTGCTTTACCCTCTTCCTCTTTTCCATCAGTCCTCAATGCATTCTTTGTGCTGGGCTCCGAGTTGGTATCTTCTCCCTCTATCGCCGTGCATAAGATTGATTTCGAGTTTCGAGTTGTGTTTGAGTTCTTAGGCTTTCGTGGTGACTTGATCATGGTTTCGAAAATTTTAACTATCAAGTTTTTCGGGAGAAAAGGTTTAATTTCGCCATCGCTACTTGAATTTCCTTTGGTTTTGGTTAGATTAGATTGCATATGATTTAAGAGGGGACTGTCTACTTTTCTGGATAATAAACGAAGCAATTCTTTCTTCATCCTCGTAGTCTGAAGTCCAATCAGGAGTAGCCAAATTATCATTTCCAGCGTTGAATGAGCCGTCAGGTCCTCTTAGACCACCGTGAATATCTTCTTGTACGGGGTTGCTGAAAAGAGGCTCTGCATGATAAATCCGGTTTGATTTTCGAGGAGATGGAGTGGCGCGTCCCATGGAATGATTTTTCTTTAGGATCTGATTTGTAAAAGTAAAATCACGATGTACTCTTCTTCTGTTCTTGTAGGGTCTCTTGCTCTCAGTATCTGCATCATACTCCAAATCGCCAGCACCATGCTCTATCTTGAGGCTTTGGAAGGCCATGACGTTTGATGCCCGGAATTTTTAAGTGTTGAAGTAAATATTCTGACCTCTGATGCGATGTCTGGTCGTTTTTGAGTATAGTGAAGGACTTTGTTGTTTTTATTGCTGAGTAGTTTATGTAGGGTTGATGAGGTTGATGTGACAACTGGAGGCTGAGTGGGGATGGGAGAAGAGAGGTTTTCAGAGACCAAAAGCGTGCGTATTAAATGATGCAGCAGCAGCAGACAACTCAGCTTCAAAGTCTTAGAAAATGTATGTAATAATGACCAGGTACCCTCGCAGTGAACATATCGTAGAGGACCAATTACAGCGGGGTTGACTCAAGCGCAGGAATAGCTGGAGGCGCATAGTAAAGTGTAATTTTAGTCTCACTGATATGTAGAAATTGTTCTAATTGGATGAGTGGTTGATTCTCTGACATCACTTAGCCACCACTGTCATTGATTATGGACTGTTCTTTTCCTGCTTTGAAACTTGCCGTAATGACTTTTATCGTTATGAACTGAACTTAGTCCTTTCCTTTATTTGAATCCTGGTCATAGAGTTAACCAATATCTATAAAATACCTCTCTCAATTAATTTTCACACTCTACAATATGCGTCCCTACATATCAGGTATAAAAAAGGTATCATCTTGAACAGCATCTATTAGACTACCCTGATATTGTAATTTCTGTATCCTTTTATTTTGCTCCTGTAAATCATGTATTACAAGGCAATAATCTAGACCAGCACAGTTCTGTCTTACTGCCTCCATTTATTTTCTCCAATCTCGACTCCTCCGGCTTCCGTCTTGACTTTAACAGTCCCACCATAGGAACATAGGTATCAATGCTTTTTCCTAGTAAAAGAACTAGGCACATCGGACTTTTCATCCTACATAGCTTATCAAAAGTAAATAGACTAGTGAAATCTGATCCACGTCTGGCTGTGCAGATATACGATTTGTACCATTGTCACATCCTGCAGAAGTTGTGCCAGTATTGAACGCAAAGTTTAACTTTGAAGATGGGTTGAAAAATAGCGACTGAAAAAACTCGAATTTGGGATCTCCGTAAAGAATTTAGAATCTAACTTGATGCTCTTGTCGAAGGATATTAAAAACGTGGGTAAATATCTCGAAAGGCGCGTTTTGAATTATGGGCTCTAAAAGTCCGTCAGTATGTGAGCTTTTGAATGAATGAAGTATAGGATTTGACTTGACTGTCTCCAGTTATTAGGATATCTGTCTCTGGGTAAAAATCGTTTCCAAGTTGTGCTGCGAGAATACATGACTTGCGGGACCTTCAAATTGAAGCTGTCTGGTGAGCAGCAACTGCTTTCTGAGGGTGTATAATCTTCCTGTGTTGCTATTTACGCATAAATATCAGCTTGTGATTATCTTTGCCTGTATTTTTTGAGTAGTATCGTTCACGCTGTGAGAAGAGACTTGGTTAGCTGCTTGAGACAGCCGCATAGAATGAGGGTAGAAACTTCCTCACCGAAGTTTTGATCATAACAATGGCATTAATGGATCTGTAGCATGAGAATCTCCTGTTGTGAGTTAAAAGTATCATTTCACCAAGATTTGACCAAGATCTTAACTCAACGGTCGCCCTTCCACAATCTGCGGCGCAACCACCAAATGACGGTTGACCGAGTTTTTGTGCCATTACTAACCTATATTGATTAAGTCGTTGTTTTTGACAATCTCTCATCCTGCGGAACTGCTTGCGGAATCTCATTACTGAATTTCTTTCAACAACTGCCAACAACTTGATGTATCAACGTCCGTTAAGCTATACACCCTTAAGAAAGTTAGCCGAAAAGGGGCTCGCCTGACGCCCTGATCATACTCATATCCAACATCATGGGCACAACAACGGAGACATTGGTGGAAAATAATTGATTAATCGTTTTTTGAATACTAATTATTGAAGTATTGAAAATAAAGGATTGGTATAGTAAGTATAATGTAGAAGAATGATATTCGCCAAAGTGCGCGCCCGGACCAAGGATGGACAACTACAGATTAAGCGAGGGATTGCCTGGAAAAAGCCTGGTCTCTTTTGTGAAAACATTTTATTTACAAAGCAGATACAATTATTCATGAAATGAACAGCCTTCATTTTGATTTTCAAACCTATGACTTTCATGTCAAAAAATAATCACACATGCAGACATTATTTAACACTGATAAGATCAAGTGCCACTTCTGCTACTCGAATTCCTCCTTCCTTCTCTCACGCTATCTTTCAAAGGACTTTCACTCACCCTATTACCAGCTTCGAGCTATTTTACTTAATCACCTCCTTTTGAAATCTCAGTCAATTCAGCATCTACTCGACTCTGCCCGACCCGAAGGTACCCTTGACTTGAAGATTGATACTCCCCTATGGACCGCACATCATATTCAAAGCTCAAGAACGCCAAACAATTGATACTGACCTGCAAAATATTTAGCATAACATTCCATTAGCACTTGCTGGGCTATAGACCAGAATCAGCTCGATGTCTACATCAATCAACCTTCCGTCCTTTCCGCAAATACCTACCATCTCCCTCAATCTCTACGTCTATCGCTAATATGGATCATACATCTTGCTTCCAACAGAGCCGCAACAGCCACATACTATAACAGAGAGCCTAAGCCCGAGGTGAGCGCATTGCATGTTTTTGATAACGTCGCCACAAAGAGTGGCCATCGAACGGGATTATCACACTCGATGCAGTCCCGGTTTGAAAGCAATCGGATTGATAATGATGCAAAGAAGCAACTTCTAGCTAAATTTGTCGAGACCACTGGATCAAATTAATTTCTGGCAGAGGTATTTTTTCAAGTTGTAACCGGGAAACCGAGTGACGTTGTTGCAGTGATGGTGGAGAGCAAATCTTGGAGGGAAAGAACGACGCTAAAGAGCATTTTTAGATCGCTAGCTACGATGAATTGGCGCTATCACATATCAACACTAGCAATAATATCACAAGCCATCATGGCCAGCTTACTCTTCAACTTGGTCATGTTTCAACAGACTATCTCCTCAAAAAGCTTAATTAACCACGAGATTTTCACAGCCGTTCAACAGATGCTACAAAAGGCTACTCCTGAGCTGATCTATAGGATATTTTATGCTCTTTACCACGGTGTCGAATCACGACTTCTCGAAGCTATCTACCCTGCACTTAAGTCCCAGCAAGATTTACTGCGATACAGGCACGAATAGTATTTACAATCGCTGCCAACTACAATGTTTTTGTCAAGATGTCTGTTTGTTTGGTAGAGATTTGGATAATACCAAAATTTCAACCATAAACCTCGCGTAAGGGTCCTCATGCAGCAACCAAATATAAATCAACATGTTTTCCTCCTGGAAAATCTAGGGCGACAAATAAAGCTGCAACGCCCCACCGGGGTGAACCTCGAGAAGCTAGAAGCAGGATATGATTATAAGAGAAACGACAAGAGAACGATCTAAGGGATTTTGTCACGGAATAACCAAAGGGATGTGACATCTCGCATCATCAGTCCTAGCTTCTTTTCTGGAAAGAGAGGGTCCAAAAGGAAGGAAACATTGTCTCAAGGGCTGGATTGGAAAGATGCGGGAGAAAATACGCTGGAGATGACTTACCAATGCTGCCAAATATTATATGTGCTAGGAACCAAACCCTTGATACGACGAGGGTTAAACAATTGAGACGACATGGTATCGGTGGTGGATGCATGCATGCGTATATCTCTCAAATGGGTATATATAACCAAGTAGAAAGAGGCAGGGAATCAAAGAGGCTCCCCTGACGCCATGCCGGGCTGATGGGGACTATTAACTAATCCAAATTAAGCAGGATATCAATACTAACTATCGTCCTCAGCTTTGTATTTATCACAGATTATAAGTACTTGATGTAATTGATTATTATCACAGGCGACCCGGATATCTCGGGGTGTTGTAAGTTATTTGTTTATTTTATAATTTTCTTTTTCCCAAACAATTTATAATGTATATATCACAGGCCTATGGCATGATCCGTGTAGCGTTAGATATAGTTAGATCAAATCGATTATGAATTTACTTCCACTACTAACTAAATAGAGTTCATTTCTAAAACTATCCAGCCTTCTCATATGATCATACGATTTCTTCCTCTATGCCTTACGCGTCACCACTTAATTTTCATTTTGATTCGTTCCTTATACTGCCTTGTTTCTTTCTTGTTCTCCCTTTTAATTGCTTGTTCCCTGTTCGGGGACAACTTTCTTTCCCGGTCTTTTCTACAACACACTCTCAAGCACTCAGTATGAATACTACTACCCCTATTTTATAGTATGATATATCTTTCCAGCTCATGACCTGTTCCACCGCTCATTATTTGAAGATCTGACCATGAGCTTTAGACTCATACCATTCCCCGCGCTATACTCCATACTCCACACTCCCATAATAACATTCAGAAAGCCTATTACAGATGGGATACCTACCTTGCACATGTATTCATACATCCATCCATTTTATTCTCTCCAAGCCCGCCATATTCATTTCATCCCATCGTATTTCACTTGTTTACAGTTTTACTCCCAACCCCATATTCTCACAGTTAGATAACGCTCCTGTTCCAATCTCATCATCTCAAAATGCATTCCAATGTATCATCTTGTGTGAGCTTTCAAAACAAGGCTTATGCAATTTCACCATAAACAACCGCTTTTTCTATCCCTCTTCCTCCATCCATTTCTCCTAACACTGCTCTGCTTCCTTCTCCCCAATCTCATCCCCAACCTCACTCCTCCACATAAATATGTCAATGTAATCCAAATACTGAAACTGTTGATTCGCATAAAAACTCAAGCATACACTTTACGCAAATTGACTTTCTCTTCAGCAAGTTCAACTAATTTAACTAGTTCAACCAAGCAAGGACTTGCCTACCACATGGACTGCACGTGATGATACATGCCTCTCGCTGTATCCCAAGCACGTGATTGTCATAATTTTGTTGCATATCTAATCTGATCTGATCTGATTGATCTCCTTCCGCATAAACGGATCCGATACTTGCTTGGATAACCGAGGAATTCCTTCGACGACGTTTGTGTATTCATTTCGTTTGAGAGACATACTAGGTACATTAATTACTACCTTTACCTGTACCGTACCGTCTACATTTCTTTCCGTGGTATCCGTCAAATGGCCTGTCTCTAATCACACGCAATACTTGAAAGCTCCAAAGAGGCCTCGGATATACGAGTAGCCCTTCCCATGATGAATAACCAGTTGACCTATGTGTACCGATTGAGATAAGTATCTTGTCAAGTACTTATACAAGTGGTCGGAGAATAACTCTACAATGACGGCTAAAGACAGCGCAATAGTAGCTACCAGATCTTCATATGGATCAGATGAACACGAACTACTTCTTGGTTCCAATCCGCGTATAACATCCAATAAAAGTCCTGTGAAACACACATGGACATAATTTGCTGACGACATATACTGGACGACAATGGTTAGAGAATTGGTGTTAATGAATTGATGATTGTGAAGTTAGACTAATGCGAGGTTCATGATGAGAGTTTGATCAGATGGAAACATTAATATTCCCAATAACCTGTTCGCAGCAGCAACATCTACCCAATTCTTGGGCTGTGCTCGCTTGAAGCTAACAGCAGATCGGGTTAGACTTTACAGACGTGGCGGACGGCTGATTCATGTTGGACCAGTTACAGTGATGATTTTATAATTAGGATAATATGACGAACATCAACTATCCCGAAGCATTAAGCAGCTTTTGAGGTTATTTCAACGTTAGAGGAACAGATGGATAAGAAGATCAACCTCTCTTGGCTCTCTCGGGACTTTCTTGCATTTCAGCTTACTATTGAGAATATCAAATATTGCCACTAACCTACATCTCCATCTCATGCTGTGATCTCCTAAAGGAGATACGGAAGTAGTTGGGTGAATTTATTTGAGTTGATGACTTCACGGCTGAAAGGGAGTCCAAAAGGGGGGTCTGTCTGTAAAGCAGCATTGGATTCCGGGTCTCATCCGCCTCATTGACGATAACGTAGCAGAATGCGAAAAATGTTCAGAATTTGATAAGAGTATATTTTAGTAGTACATCCAATCGCGGAAAGGAGTGTAGATGTCCAGATTGGACAGTATCCATCATTTCAACATCTGGGAAGGGAAGTTTGATTTCGTGGCAAGTCAAATACAGTTGATTATTCAGTGGTCGAGATTTCAAATCTTTAAAACCCTCTCAAACTCATGAGTAAAATTTACATAATCTTATGAAGAAAATGATAAATTTTCAATCTCTATCGCGTGATCTTTGAGCCTGAGGCATTTTCGTTTGTCTACCACTTTACCATTTTGGGAATCAAATTGTCGCCTCTTTGAAGTGAAGCCCTGGGATATCAGCGTCGAAGTGAACAACAGAAAAAGCACAATTGAACTAACCTACTATGCATCCTATTTTGCTCGCTTTGTGATAAACCTCCATCACGATTTGACCTCACGATAATTAATCAAATTTAAGCCCAGGAACCAAATCCACATCCGAGTTTCCGTGTATATCAGAAAAGTAACTCGGCAACTTTACCACATGCCGTCATTTTTGTAACTCGTTTTCTCTTGTCCCCCGCATTTTACTATCAATGATTTGATGCAACCTTGTCTTACACTAAAAATCTTAGACAGCCTTGGCTTTGTGAAACCTCCCGGTCCCTTGGTTGGAGCAGAGAGAGAAGCACGCAATAACTCAAAATTTGACCTCAACTGCCAACCGACCCTCTCTAATTCGGATTGCGCCCAAAAAGAAAGAAGTTCAATTAATCCCCTTCAATCAATTGAATCACTTTAGTCTATTCAATCCATTCAATCCATGGTTTGATCAGTTAAAACTATCGAGCAAATTGCTCATCGAACCTTACTTCAACACATTGCCCCTTCGATACATTAACTCCGATTCCATCTCCCTACCACCACTGGACGCCCTGTTTTGACGTTCGCTTTATCCACCATTTCTAAATATTTCACCATAGCATGGTCAGTATGGCGTCAAATCGTGACGAATCAGTGGCCATGCGCCATAATGTTGAGCGGGATTTAGAGCGGTCAAGAAAGAATACTTCAAAGGAGGACAGTCGCGACTTTTGTTTAGCAACGAAACAACAAACGAATCGCGATAACCTCGAACCTGATATTGTTGAATCTGGAGAACCACTTTCAATGGAGGGCAACTGCAGAGCCGATCACGATCATTCCGATCCGACCATTACCATATCCTCTACAAGTAAATTGGCCGGTCAAACTGTTGCGCCATTCCTTGCGAAACATATTCCAGAACAATACGCTCCTCTTGGACCCCCACAAACCACTTCGACTTCACGAAAAGATCCAAATACCAAATACTGTTATCGACATCGACCTGATTCAAAATGTCGAAGGACCGCAGATGAACCTACAATGGAGAACTTACAAAGGGTGCGTCACGCAGTCTACCCCTCTACAAATCGATACATCTACTGACATGATAAAAGGAACTCGAAAGTTTGTCGCAATCAGATCAACAAGGAATATCTCATGTTTGGACACTCTTCTCTGCTGCACCTTCAAAACATCGAAACCTTATGCTCCAGGGCATCCTATCACAATGCTGTTTCCCGCAGCTATCCTACCTCTCCTGCGCGGTCAAGAACCTCATTCGAATCGACTTCATCACCGCTCTACCTTCCGAAATCTCCTTCAAAATCCTTTGTTATCTCGATACAACTTCCTTATGTAAAGCTGCTCAAGTTAGTAGGCAATGGCGAATCATGGCGGACGATGATGTAGTGTGGCATAAAATGTGTGAACAACATATTGATAGGAAATGTACAAAGTGTGGATGGGGTTTACCATTATTGGAACGGAAAAGATTGAGGGACTGGAAACGACAACAACAACTGAGAGCTACAGGTCTTGGTCTTAATGACCGGTTACCTCAAACCATACCCATGCCAGACACTTCGCGCAGTATGGAAAGAAGTGTGGTGACATTGAATGCTTCGGGAAAGAGATGTGCTACTGAGTTAGAGTGTTCAGTGGAAGGTTCGAAGCGGCAACGTACCAACCCGGAGGATTCATATCTTGGAAGACCAAAGTTTAGACCATGGAAGGATGTATACAAGGATAGGTTCAAGGTAGGAACGAATTGGAAATATGGTCGATGCTCATTGAGAATATTTCGAGGCCATCGGAATGGTGTTACTTGTTTACAATTCGACGATAATATCCTCGCTACGGGATCATATGATGCCACCATCAAAATTTGGGATATCGAAACGGGAGAATGTTTACGAACTTTACGAGGTCACACATCTGGAATTAGAACTTTACAATTTGACGATACCAAACTAATTAGTGGAAGTCTTGATAAAAGTATTCGAGTTTGGAATTGGCGTACTGGAGAGTGTATGTCTTCTTATCCAGGTCATACTGATGGAGTTGTTGGCCTTCACTTTGAGGGAAATATTCTTGCCTCAGGCTCTATTGATCGAACCGTTAAAGTCTGGAACTTTGAAGATAAATCTACATTCGGTTTACGGGGTCACAAAGACTGGGTCAATGCCGTCAAGGTCGACTCTGCTTCAAGGACTTTGTTTTCTGCTTCTGACGATTGCACCATTCGCCTCTGGGATCTTGATACTCGACGTACGATTCAGACCTTCGAAGGTCATGTGGGTCCGGTTCAACAAGTCACTATTCTTCCAGCAGAGTACGAATTTGATGATGTAGATGTTGAAGAAGCAGATGATGGAACATCAAGTACAGCGTCGTCAACGGAACTCAATCGCCCCATAGGAGAAAGTTGTTCTTCCTCCCAAACCTCTCCACTCTTCGACTCCTGGCCAGCAGGTCGTCCTCGTCCACCCCGCTACATTCTTACGGGCGCCCTAGATAATAATCTTCGTCTCTGGGATGTATCAACCGGTCGCTGTCTCAAAACTCTTTTTGGCCATGTGGAGGGTGTATGGGCACTTGCAGGTGATACATTGAGAGTTGTGAGTGGTGCTCAAGATATGATGACGAAAGTTTGGGATGCTAGGACGGGAAAATGCGATAGGACGTTTACGGGTCATAGAGGACCGGTCACGTGTATCGGTTTGAGTGATAGTAGGATGTGTACGGGAAGTGAGGATTGTGAGGTTAGACTTTATAGTTTCAAGGGAGATATGGAAGAGACGGTCGATACGGGATTTATTGAGGAAGTTGCACAGTGAGTGTAAGATGAGACTGTGGGTTGCGCTGCTATTATCATGGTTTTGGGTGCAATTTTTGTCGACGGAATGGCTGGTTATTGATATCCATGGATGGGAGTGTAAGATACCTTTTTGCGATGTTTATTTCTTATTTTCGAAGATGTTTCCACGCAAACGACAGTCGGAAAACATCAGATGGAATTAACGCTGGATATAAACTGGAGTCTGCGTATTGGAGTCTGGGAATTTGGTGGAATGAAAATCGATATGATTCATCTCTGGCTGAATGGATCTGAGCAGTATAAATGGACTTGGGTCTGGCGTTTGAAATATTTGAATGGACACCATGAGAATATTGAAAAATTTTAATTATATTCAAAGATGAATGCGCAGATAACGGATAGGGATAGATGGGTAGGAAAGATACCTAGGTACATAAATATGTTTGTATTGCTCCTAGACCCATGTCATGGTTGTATGGTGGGTGGGTAGACGCATGGATGGCTTAGATAAACGTCCGGAGCGTGAGAAGGAGAGCGTTGGGAGTGGATAGAAAGAGCATTTATTGTCTATCTACCACATGGTTGTGCAATTAATATAATGGAACGAAATTGATGCAATTATTCTCAGATCATGATATTAAACTGTGAATCGTGAATTCTGAGCTGTGAGTCTGAAAATTATGAGCTATGAGAAAGATGAGTGTTTCAAGGTAACACATGGACTAGATTACCAGCCGCCTTTTTAATACCTCTCTCTAGGTCCCTAGGCAGGTAGGTAGGTAGGTAGCTAATTATCAGAAATATCCTTCCTTCCATCCATCTACAAACCTGCCGGGCTTTAAGGTTCTAATCCCGCGATTCTTGCTGGTTGATGTAAGTAAGATTGATTATATGTATTGAACAAGAAGTATGCGGAGAATTCGAAGCAAAAGTAAAAGGAAAAGTAAATTTGTATAATTAGTGGCTAGTAAGGTTAATTATGTGTTGGGAAAAGATGTTGTTTTTGGGTGGGAGGGGTGGGTGGTGTATGTGTTAATGATGGATGGATGGATGGATGATGAGAGAATAAATGATTATTAATTAAAAGTTGTTTTGTTTAATGTTATGTGTTATGTGCTATTGATGAGAATCTTTTTGTTGGTTGATAGTTGATGATTGTTTTGATGTTTATTTTGTGTTTTGTATATATGTAATAGATGGATGGTTTAATTGTTAGATTAATTTCTGTTTATTTATTTATTTATTTATTTATAATTGTTGATTGTTGACACAGTCGTATGAGAGGGAAAGCCAGTATTAGATTGGTGACGTCTATTTCGCTTAATCTGTACTAATTAGTTGAAATTGGAGTTTTATATTTGAAGTTTTGGGCGCAGTTATATTGGATTAAATTATTAGCTAATCAAGATATAGAGTTTTGTAGTCACTTGGGACTTTATTCTTATAGGAGACCATAAAGGAAACTTTTTTGGAATATTACAAAGAAAGCTTTTTGCAGGTCATGAAGCATAATCACGGTGCTGACTAAGTACAGGAGTGTAATGAATACCGGGGCTTTTTTTAATATTATGCTTGAAATCTAAGATATTATTGTTCATGGAGATGAAGACAGGCTGAATTGTAAATTTGCCTTTTTCTCAGTAGATTCTTTTCTTTCACATATAAATGCATAATTGTTGGTTCATGTAAATCTTAGTATTTCATGCGAATATAGCGTGTGATGCAATGTACAGCAAAATTATGAAATTGCTGCAGGTGATTTTTAGTTCTAGATTCTTCAAATATTACCACATACGTACTTATTGTATGATATCTTTCACTACTTAGTAACTAAAAATTATCCTATATGCGTAAGCTCATTTTCATACTTTCCCAAATTCTTCACACTCGCGTTAACTTTGCTGTGGAAAAATCCAGAATAAAAGCTTTCAACTCCAAGCTCCAGCTGTCCTTCTCTTTTGGATGGGTGCAACGCCAGGCTTAAGCCAATTCAAATGGACCTGAAATTCAAGATTACTCTATACCCTACTTTGGTAATCCGCGAGGTTCTTGTATCTTATCTTAATAACTTTTTCTGCAATGCTTGTTTCCTAGAAAAACAATCTTCCTCCATGCTGGGAAAAGGATCAAACAACGTATTTGGATTCGATAATGCTGGAATTTGGTCTTTATGATCGTTTTCAAATATCTTGTATGAACCCAACAACGTTAAAAGGCATTTGCCCGGTTCTTGTGGGGTCAACGTAGAAAAGAGGGCTGAGAATTTGCCTACTGACTTGTTTCGAGGAGAGGATTAAAAATCTTAATGATGATCTCGTTTGATGTTAACCATCACCCTCAACAGTTAGTGATTCTTTAATTAGATGGACTCGTATTTGAGTGACATTGCGATACATAGCGGACATGCAATATTTAGAATGATGGAAAAAAGCTACAGCTAGGAACGGATGCGAAGGTATAATAGTATTTGATTTCAAGTGTTGATTCAGAGAGCGGCCCAATTAGAGGTACTTGGCTTAGGTAGTCGCCCTTCAGAGGCAATTGTTCAGGCTTTAAAACAAGACTGAAACGACATTTTCTCCTCATGGGCCGTGGAGTTAACGTTCAAAGACTCGGTAGATAAACTGAGATTTTGGATGATCGGATATTGAGGGATGGGAGAGTTCATTTGAATGGTTATGATACCCCTTGGGGAGTTGCTTACAATCCGTTCTTACATCAGTATCATATCTTCGACTTTGTTTCTAGAACAGAGATATTTCAGGTGCTACTAGATGGTGATAGTCATTAACGAATAGCTGTTCACTGTACCTTACTGTTGTAGCTGCAGTCAGGTTAAAGTATTTAGAACGAGAGAAATTCGGTGAAAGTTGGTATGCAAATATACTTCCTTTTGGAAAATACAACATAATGTTTTATAGTATTACGATATTGCTATTGAAGAATAATCCTCCACGTTTCATAGTTTCCCAAAGGCTTTCACAGTTTTTTAAATTCCTTATAATTATCCCTTTAGCCCTTCACGTAAGATTACTCACTTTCTTTCTTTGGAAGAAATAGATTAGTCAAATCCTGTTAGCCTGTAAAAAGCTCATAATGTAAAACATTCATCATCCTATATTGGAGCTTTGAAATTCATGAAAACCGAACAACAATATCGCGACACATAAAATAGAGCGGAACTTAGTAATTTATCTTATATTATCCCAAAGGCCGCCATGGCAATAATTTTAAGTATGAATCTACCATGCCCCAATGTCCTAAAGTGGCCGGCTCATGATAAGTGCCTACCATGACCATCTATCCAGCTGAACTTCTAGGATTAGTTGTAGGAATCAGTAATATTCCCTCTAAGGGTCCATCCAGACAGAAATTCAAATCTTGGGAATATAGTCTAGTGAAACTTTGTTATTGACGAAGTGTGGTTGTAAGCATCAAGCGTTGTCAGATCTTACCCGATATATTCGGACCTTTGACTTTCGGCCATGGTGAACGAGGATGTGGCTTCAGCTGTAGGAGATTCATCGTATTGAGTTCAGATTAGCGAGTACGATTACAATGGCATAGTACGGTAGTTTATTTACCTAGAAAGGAGTTCAAAATATGAAGCTAAACGCGCTACATTAGGTGATAGAACGTATTATTTTCTTTGTTTATGAAACTCGTTGATTATATCAATAGGTCTTCAGGATTTATGAGTAGTCTCTGGTGCTAATATAGCAGGTAGGTATGTTAATTAAGTAAAATTGTTTTCTCAATAGCGCCAGAATGTCACCCGTAGTAAAAGTTACTTAGAATCATTCTCATACGGTAATATCTTAAATCAGATATTTCTTCTTTTTAAGTGACCATAATCTTATTTTAAGAAGAATAACATTCACAATCACCAACGAATTTATAAATACCCAACGAGACACCAGATATTTCCTATCTTGCAAGATAAAAAACCGAAAGCGAATGATGCATCCGAGCAACTCCAAGTCACTGAAAAGAGCTCCGAAACATGAATCTCAGACACGCAACCTCACTATTTGCCCTGTAACCGAGGGCCAGAACCAACATGCGTTGGATGAACACAGTAAATCCCCTCTGCTTACAAACTCTGGTAAGTGCTCTTAACCCTCAGGTGTGAAATGAAACCTTTTAGACCTTGAAATTGAGCGCCCAAAGAATCATTTTATATTCAAAACTAACATAATTACAACTAGATGACGCAACATCTAAAAAAACCAGCAAATTCGAAGGTTTCCCCCTCGACATTGTGAATATAATACTTGACATCTTGTACGAAGATCAAGATAAAGCTACAATCATCTGTCTCAGCCTCACATGCCGAAGTTACTGGAACTATATCCAAGGAAAACCATATACTTACTTTCGATTCCATAAAACCGAAGACCAATTAGCACTTCAAAACTATCTGGCCGCATTTATCGAGACCTGGATGGGCCCAGCCTATCGTCGTTTGGGACCTCATAGTCGGTATATTCAAACACCATTTCTGTCTCGTGCCGTATATGGGAATTTTCCTGGAACAGAGGAAAAAGCTTTGGATGATCAATGGAAGGACTATAAAACCTTGGTCATTCGTGAAGAGAATCAAGAGATTCACTTTGTTCCCAGACCTCTCGGTTTGAGCGCAGACGAATGGTTTCCTCTCGCAGCACGAGAACTAAAGAAACACATCTTGCGCGGGGAAGCCCGGAATGATAAGGCTGAAGTCTATAGCGCATATCGTGCTTCTTCTCTATGTCGCTGGCTGATGTTTAATGGAGGCGATAAGTGGTTACTGTATAGTAGAGATCGTGTTGCGTATGGAAAATCCTCACAATTCTCTCTTAACCCCTTGATTGCTATGTTGATGGCTTTTCCGGATTATGGAAAGTCGTGGCCGACGAAGTCAAAGAAGTCTTTGAAGAGAAGTAATTAGAGGGGAATGCTAAGAAGAATAGGAAGGCTGGCAAACAAAATCGCTTGATTGGAGTGCTGTATTGTGACAAGAGAATTGGAGAGTTTCCATGGCTCTTTCAAGCAAGTCATGGGATAGGTGAATTATATTTTTGCTTTGCGAGGTACTATGCGCTGATTTATCCTTGATGTACCGAAGGAACTGGGAGTAGCTTCATGATTATGATAACCTGCTTAAGAGACATCCATAAATCAATAATATCACATGTCCATCAAGTCAGCACCAGTAAGTCCCCTACCCCTCATTCCGACCACTTTTCACACCAAAAATCATGAATAATTTTTGTTATAATATTCAATTCTAAAATAAGATATATTTCAATATTTCCAAAAAATTTACATTTTATTTTTAATAATTTTTGTAGAAAAATTATACATATATTTTATTATTTTAAATTTATATATAATTTGTATACAAATTAAAAATCAAATTTCAACTTTTGATATCTCGATCAATTAAATCATCAAAAATCTGAAATTTTTAGAATTTACTATTCTATAAGTAGTAAACTTGCAATTAAAATTTCAAATAATTATATCAACAAATAAAAAAGTTATTAATAGGTGAAAATCATAGTTTTTGATGTAAAAAGGTGGTCGGAATGTGGGGTTGGTGACTTATATCATGTGCTTATGTGAATGAAAATTTGAATCTTGTGCATGAAACTCGCCCACAGTATCTTGATATAGCAGCCGACCCAGGCAGGATTCTGTGATAGGAATATTTGAATTCATTTTATAGTCTTGACACTTCAAGAATCATATAACCTTCAACAATTTTTCGTCAAAATCCATTTTTGGAAAGAACCCAGATAATCCGTCAACATATCTGATTCCTTCTAACATTGTTGAATGGCGTGACCCTCATACCATTTTCAGGGGTGTTTAGCGATTGAACGAGGGTTGATACCCCGCATTTCCTTTTGGCCGTGTCGCGTCTCCCTCATCAACAATTTGACACTTTGCATATACCAACAGATAATGTGGTGACTATCGTTTCGTCTCTCTGATACCCTTCCGCAAAAGCAATGCATAAATATCTGCATGCTGCATACCCGAAGAGCAAAGTTAAGACGGACCCCAATCGGAATGTGGTAACAACTGCCAGAATGCAACCTTTTACCCATCATACGCAGGCGATTTTGCCCATAAATCGTACATATTGATGAATCATAATTAATCAGTACGAAACACGATACATGCGTGGAGACAACGGCGGCGAGGTTAACTGCGAGACTGCTTTTATCAAGAGAAATTGCTAACCATCTGTTTTTGTGGGTGACAATTGACGAATTTCCCAAAGCGCGAGATCAATTTTCTCGACGATATAATTAATACCAATTCAGAACCAAGTTCATCAACAAAAATCAAGAATAAATGATGGAGTTGAGACTGTCAACTTCCGGTCTCGGGTGTCAGGAAAGGAGGATAAATGGAAAGTTTTAAATGAATTTAAGGCCTCGGATGATGGATTGACGGATGATGGGTTGAGGTATGCATCTAATGCCAAGCTCCGATCATCAATACCACATACATAGTGGATGTATATGTACGGTGTAGGTACATTTTACTCAAAGTCGATTACTTCCTATTTCGGATTCATGGTCGCCAATTAGTTATACCCATTCATCTCTCCCATATGGAAGTTCCTTAAAGGATGTCCTTGCTACAGTGGGGGGAGGCAGTATGGTTCTGTCTGGCGATAAATCTTCGATTATCATTTTTGAATATTCAGCATAGCACCGTCAGTATCAAATAAGTCCCTCCCCAACACACATTCTTCTTCACAACGAGCAACAGATCAAGGAAAGATAAATTTATCCCAACCTCAACAATCTCACTACGAAATCAGACCTCTTCTCCTCCCACTCACTTTTATTCCAAATTTCTAATCTTAACATCTCGCATCTACAAGGTGACCACTTATTAAACGGCAAAACCCCGGATTTCTCAACCCCCATCTTCAACTTCAACAACCTCAACTTATCAACACTATTTACTTATAAGTTAATTACTCCACAAGAAAAATTCAATTACTTCATAGAAGAAGATAGCAGGTACAATCAAATCAATATCTATCTATGTGGAGCGCAAAGACACACAACCGGTTTGTAACTAACTACATTCGTCCTCATCCTCGACGATCTCTTCACTTTCCACGAGGAGGAGTGGATACGAGAAGCTTTTTCGGTAACGCCTGTTGAGATATTGGATTACCGACCCTAGATCTACGGGGTATATATCTCGTGACGAGTTCTTGCAATTGGGAAGATTTTTTCATATTTTCTTTGCTTCATTTTTGAGTTGCTGTTTTTCTTTTATTTGGTCGACAGACAACTTCAAAATGGTTGGTTCACGGATGATCTCAGGTCTTCTGCTGGGCCTTGGAAGCTTCATACATGGTTCTAATGCTGTTAGATATGGACCTAGCTATGCTACTAGCAATTCCACCAAATATGTCATTATGGATAATGACTGGGGTTCAACAGGCTTCATCCCCTATCTCATAGCCCTAGACGCCGGGTGGGAAATCCTAGGTCTAACATCCTGTAAGCATTCTTCCCTCTTAGAAACTCCCACATCTCCATCTTTCCTATCCCTTTCATCTTCAGCTAACACATCCTGTCTCAGGTACCGCAGATACATGGCAACACCAAGTCGCACTCCACGCACTAGCCACCCTCTCACTCGGGAACCTAACAAGTTGTATCCCCGTAGTACCGGGCTCTACATTCCCGCTCCTAAACACCCCAGCCAGATTCCAAGCCTGGGAGACGGTTCATGGAAAACTTCCTTGGCAAGGAGCATTTGCTCCTTACAATGCCACCGCGGAAGCAGCGGGGAAAGATCCCACGTCGGGTGATGATCCGTTTAGAGTTGTACAGGGGGCTTTTGTAGAGGGTTTCCCGAGTAATTACTCGATTGATGCGTTGAAGCGGAGTCAGAGTGCTAGTGCGTTTATGATTGAAATGGTGCATAGATATCCAGGACAAGTATCAATATGTAAGTTGAGCACTTTTAACCGGCTACTCATCTGATGATCGATGACAAACCAAGAGCATCTATCTATCCGTTCAATTGTTACTCATCATCACAAAACCACAAACTAACACCCCATTCCCCACAACAGATTCCGGCGGCTCCCTAACAAACATCGCCCTCGCCGTCCGCTCAGACGATAACTTCGCCTCCCTCGCCAAAGAACTAATAATAATGGGCGGCTACATCGACGTCAATCTCCTCCAAGTAACCGGCAGCATCAACCAAGCCGACATCAACTCGGATATAAACCTAATGATCGATCCCGAAGCCGCGAAAATCGCCTTCACGGCCAATTTCCCAAAAATCACTTTTGCGGGAAATGTAGCAAATCAGGTGATGAGTTCACAGGAATTTCTAGATGAAATCGCAGAGATGAAGAATGCGTATTCGGAATTGGTACATGCGTATTATGGGACGAAATTTCCTTTTTGGGATGAGACGGCTGCGGCGATTATGGTAGATGCGGGTATTGTGGAAAATTCTACGAGTTGTGAGTTTACATTCTACTTACTCCTCTCTCCCTTCCTTTCTTTCCCAAAAATAAAATAATCTATCCATCCATCCAACAACCCAACTAACCTCCTCCCTCCTCCCCCATTCTCAGTCTACATAGACGTAGATACATCCTACTCCTCGCCCTCATATGGAAACATCCACGCCTACCAAGCCGCACTCATGCCACCCGGCTTACGAGAAGTCGAATACGTAAATCGGATTAATGGGGATACGTTGAAGAAAATGATCAAGAGAGCCGTGCAGTATCCTAGGAATTGTTCCACGATGGGTCATTAGGATGGATGAGGTTAGGTTGGGTGTTTCTTTTGATGGGATCTTTTTTTAAAAACAGTGCTACATAGGTAGTATTACTTGCGGTGCATGATTTGCATTGCATATAACCTTAATCAGTGTGGTATGGCATTATTTCATCCAAGTCATGCATGCGATGGAAGTCACAAAAGAGCAATTTGATTTGAAATCTTTTAAACCTACAATTCATAATAAGATGCGCCACCACAAAACCAGAACAAGTGATAAAGTACGTGAATCTAAAAATATCGATATGCTATATGCTATTTCTACCATCGCAACGCGGTGCAGTGCTTTAAAATTCATCAGGCGTCCATCCATCCATTTATCAAAAACCAGAAGCATGGCTAAAACGAGAGAAATTGTAATACACAGTACAAAGAGTTGTTTCATCCTCTAGTCCTTTGATAGCCATCCTCTATCTTTTAACAGCACTAACTATTCATTGTTCCACATTCCGCATCCCACAATCATTATCATTGTTCCCCGTCCCATCTTGCCTCATGACCGTATAGTCATATTATCTTATCGATTTCCCCTAAACCACGCCCGAGTCATGAAACTCCTAAGACTTCCCCAGAAACTTCAATGCCTCCTCTCTCTCTTCTACGGGTAACATAGATAAAACTTGTCTGATACCAGCCATAGCACCACCACTCAATCCTCCCTTAGCACCCGGTCCGCTAGTTCTAAGCAATGCCGCGACCTCAGCAGCTACACCCTCAATCTTCAAATGTTCAACCTTCTCATGAACCACCTTTCTGTTCTCCTCGTACCACATAGCTACACTCTTGTCATCAGTTTCGAAAGCTGGGATACCAGTCCAGGCAGCAAGCTTTCTCAAGTTCTCTGGTCTGGTACCATTTGGTGATTTCGAGTTCGCGGATAACATGCGCTTGAGGATGTACTCCTCGTTGACACGTCTTCGTACACGCCAGTAAAAGAATCTTCTGGCCTCTCTCCACTTCAATGAATCTCTAATGACACCCTTTGCCTTCATACGCCCAGCACGATCGTGGAGATCAGCGAATTGAAGTGAGATTTGAGTGTAGACAGGAAGTAATGCCTTCTCTCTCTGCTCAACCCTAAGCTTGATCTCAGACAACTTTTCTTGACCAAGAGAGTTGTCTAGTAATTGTTTCTTGAGTTCGGCGTATTCTGGATCGAGACGGGCCATGGTCTCCAATTGCTTATCTTTGCGGTATTTGATGTTGACGATACCTTCTGGTTCCAAAACACCACCACGAGCATCTTCATCAGCATACATCTCCATGTACTCTGGGTTGATGGTAGGATCAACGACGACCCAAGAACCACCTCTAAGCTCACCAAACGGTGGGATGTAAACGAAGATTGGCTGCTCATATTTGACCAACGCATCGACAATATAACTTCCATACTTGAGAACTTCATTGTACATATCACGTTGACCACCAGAGAAACCTCTCCAGTTGGCCAGGATCATCAGTGGTAATTGTTCACCATTGTTAAAATCCTTGATAGCTTGAGCGGTCTTGAAAGCAGAGTTAGGATACCATACACCACCAGCTTCATTAGTGATTTGTTCAGTCGAATCAGGGTTTGCGGGATCAGCTGGTGTGATGTTTTCAACGGAGCGAGTTTCGACAGCAATGACACCCATTGGGATACCACCAAGACGAGCACGACCGACGACAACAGTCTTTGCCCAACCGCCAAGGGATTCGACGAAAGAGTCTTTGTCGAAGAGACCAGACATGAATCCTTCGTCGTCTTCCTTACCAGCAATGAGGTTTCTAACATCGTAAGGTTGCTTCTCAGGTGGAGTGTAGACAATATCGCGGTCCCAAGTGTCAGCAGCAGGTCCAATTGGCAAAGGACTATTTCTCTTATCAGGCACATAAGCCATCCACTCAACAATCTTGGAAACACCCTCGAAATCATCATTGGCAGTCATGTGAGAGACACCATTCTTGTACATGATTTGGGTACCACCAAGTTGCAAGTTGGAGGTATAAACTTCACGGCCGAGAAGTTTGTTGATGGCAGGGGCACCGGTGAGAATGATGGGTTGTCCTTCGATTTGAATGGCACGTTGACCAAGACGAACCAAGTATGCACCAATACCTAAAAGCGTTAGCAAAAATGACCATAAACCTCAGAAGAAAATACATACCAACTGAACGACAAGTTACCAAAGTGATGGTGAAAATGTCCTCGTAAGCTCTTGAAGTAGCTCCAGCAATCAAACCAGAACCCTTCAAACACTCAACACCAAGGCCATCTTCTGCACCAACAATGGTAACAATCTTATGTCTCGTCTCACCATCTTCGACAATCTCCTCGGTGATAACATCCTTAGACTTGCCATCCTCAAATCTCTTCTTGGTATCGGTATCCAAGTAAAGGTACTTGAATCCAGCTTCTTGTCTCTCGGGGTCTTTCCAAGCAACCTTGAAATGAGGCATGAGTTCTTCAGCCATACCGATACGAGCACCAGAGTTTGCAGAAAGGTAAATACGTGGAATGCCCATCTTTCTTGCAAGTTCCGTGCACTTGTGGAAAAATTGATCTTCCTTGGGTCCGAAACTACCAATTCTGAAAGTGATATCATTGGCGACGATGACGAATTTTCTGCCTCGAGGATATTCTGGTGTCTTGGCGGTTACGAGCCAACCAACCATACCATGAGTGTTGGTACCAGGCTCGCGCAAGACCTCAGCAAGACCATCATTGTCATCCAATACAAGCTCACTGTACTCGATGCATTCGCCAGTAGGTGGTTGTTTATCAGCCAAAGAAGAGTGCTTGCGAACAGCCTTAACCCAACTGTTCTGAATGGCTTGCCTGAATAGCTCTGGGAAATCGTAGACGTATTGAGTACCCATAAGATGAGCCTTGTATCTCTTTGGCTGTAACCATTCCTTGGTTGGATAAGGAGTAGATACTGGTCTCAAGTGCATGGAACCAATCTTTGTGGTACCACCGATACTCTGGAAGACCCACTCACCACCCTTCTCGGATTTACGCTCAGCGTACATCTCAACTTGAATGACATAGCCGGAGGTATTGGTGATGACAACGCGAACAGGATATGGCATGCCAGTAGAGGGATCCGTGCAAATAATTCGGATTTCAGCACCAGTAACACGGAGTCTCCAAAGACGTCTACCGAAACGCTCCAAGAAACCACCAAGAGCTTGTTCGATCTCAGGAGGTTGAAGAGGGAAAACTGGTGAGAAGTTGATAAAAATGTGGTTAAGGTCAGAGTTGTTGTTTCCGATAATCTCAAGAGCGTCCAAAATATCATTCATCAATCGATCGGACTCGGAGATCAAGTATTCGGCAGTAGGAATCTCATCACGAAGTCTTCCAGGACGAACGACAGCACGAGTGAAATATCTCTTGTCACTTGTAGCTTCCTTTCCAACAGCCTCATAAATGTGGATGTTTCTGTTCTCGGTGAAAACAGGGGTGATCTTGAACTTAGAAAGCCTTCCCAGTTCAAGTTGGAAAGCCAAAGCGGGCTCACTGTGACGAATACTCTCATCTTCCTCATAGTTGGGGCCTCTAAATGTGTAGTATCCAGGGTACGAACCATCCTTGTGACCGCAGATAAATGTAAGACGACGAATGCGACGGTTGAGAAGTTCTTCTTTGTAATCGTTGACAATCAGTTTGATCTTAGCGACAGTCTCATTGTCATCAAGACTTTCGGCATCTTGAATAGCAACATTGCACACAGCAGTAAGCTCATCTTCGGTATCGAGACGTGGAGGTGCAACCTTGCGCTTGCCACCAAGTTCTGGCAAGAGACCATTACCCTTCTTCTTACTACCAGCAACTGGGAAGACCTCAAGGGCTCGTTGCAAGTACTCTTCAGCCTCGTCGAGATATTGAACGGGAACAATTACACCCTTTCTTGTTGGCTCGTGATCAGGCTTGTTGGTAAGGTAAGTCATATCACTGATAGAGCTGATACGTTTGAATGGGTTACCGGATTCATATGAAGGAGTCGCTGGTGTGGAGGGAGCAGAGGATTGAATTGGCATTCCAAATTCTGAAGCTCCAACCTTTCTCAGGACAAAGTCCCATGACACAATGAAAGGTGGGTCGGCACTTTCATTGTGGTACTCAATCTTTTGTAGAGAGTAGGCTCTGTAGGCACGACGGATATAAACTTCAAGAGCTGCAAGAGACACCCAGGGATCACTATGGCCGAAGAAAATTGGTAAGACATCGAAGACAGTGTACTTCGAGTCAACGACCTCCTTAAGAACCTCAAGATCAGGTTCCCTGTGCTCCCATCCGGTCTCACCATATCTTGATTCGACAACGGAAGATCGAAGGATATGCTCCATTTGTGCGGCACGCTCCTCCAAAGATGGTAGAGCACATTGAATAAGAATCTCACGAGCCTTCAAAGAAACCTTGGCGGTTTGACGAGACTCAAGTTCGGTAAGACTCTTGAGAGGAGCTCTGAGGTACTTAGCAACATCACCCGCATTTGGCTTGTTTGGTCGATACTCCTCGAGAATTGCGAGAATCAAGTTGTTCTTTGCACCAACTCTGCTGTGCGACAGGACAGTTTGAACAACCTTGGCGATGTCATCCTTATTTTCATCTCTGAGCTTAAGAATAACTTCCTCATCTCGGGAAGTGCGGCCTGAAAAGAGACGCTCCACGGATGCATACTTTTGAAGGAGACCGGAGAAGACGGCGAATTCGTGCGCTTTTGGTCCATTTTGGTATCGGTTGAGAATCTCAATCAATGGGGCAAGAGATGCGGTAAGAAGATCGACATCACCAGGTGCAACATTCTCGTCCAAGAACTTTTGCAAAGCCTTTGACAGATTTTTGGCTGGGAATTCAGCATTGCGGGCCTTGCTACGGTCAAGGATTTGAGTCAAATTAGCATCCAATTTTTGGGGCATTCTTGCATGAAGAGCTGAGAACTGAGCATTGAATTCACCATATGGCAACTCTGGATCTCTGAGAACCTCAATCAACTCCTTCAATGTAGAACCCATGATGACCTGATTATCGAAACCATCAAGGATATTGTTGAGAATGTTACGGAGGAGTACGAAGCGTTGAGCCGCCTTGGTACCTACAATTTGAGGTGGTCCAAGATCTGGAAGATGTCCCAAGAAAGGTTGGGCATGCTTAACCCTAGATGGATCATCCAAAGCAAGTATACCAAGGATATCACCAGCCTCAAGAGTTGCTCCTGGCTGCTTGATGAGTTGTACGATACCATCTTCAGCGGCAATCAGAGGCATGTACATCTTCATGACTTCAACTTCGGCAAATGCCTGTCCGGCTTTGATGTGTTCTCCGTTCTCGACAGTGAACTTGACAAGTTTTCCTGGAGATGGAGTTCTGAGTTGCGTTGGGTCGTTCTCTTGCTCAAGTAAGCAAGTCTTGCTATCAACACTCAAACGAGTAGCACCAACTTCTTCCTTCCAGTAAACATTGTGAGATCGTCCACTGAGAAGAACAAGGAGACCACCATCACTCAAAGCACGAACACCAACCGAGCATTTGGATCCGTTGATGAAAAGATGGTAGCTGTCCAAGCTGGATCGAGTAGCAGTGAACTTGTATCGGTGACCGTCATAAATAAAGTCGATGGGGAAAACGGTCTTGAGGATATCTTTCGACGGAACTTGACCCTTCTCTAAAGAAGTTCTGTATTCAGAAATACAAGCCTCGCTGGCGATATGGGCCTTGGTCACAGCACCGCAAACAACTGCAAGCATAGGGTCTGGTCGCTCAGCAGTCAATTTATTAGAGATAAGTTCATCAAGCCATCCAGTTGTAATGGTGTTATCTTCGAAAGCAGGGGTTTCCAAGAGCTTAATCAAGTATTCGACGGTAGTTCTGAAATCACCACGAATACTCAATTCCTTCAAAGCAACAACCATATGCTTTCGCGATGCCGATCGATTCTCACCATAGGCGAAAATGTGACCGAATTGAGAATCGGAGAAACTATGGATACCACCGGCTGTACCAACAGAGAAATAACCCCAAACGTTAGAACTACTTCTGAAGTTCAACTCGTGCATTGTACCACTTGAAGGTTTGAAACCCTCTCCCGGATCTTCGGATGTGATACGACAAGCTGTGGTGTGTCCCTTTGGCGTTGGTCTTCTTTGTGTTTGAATGCTCTTCTCTTGAGAGAAATGAAAATCGATTTCGGTAGTAGTTGAAGGATCAACTCCATACAATAATCTAATATCTCTTATTCTGTGCAAAGGAAGACCCATGGCAATTTGAAGTTGAGCCGCAGGCAAATTAACACCACTGACCATCTCAGTCGTAGGATGTTCGACTTGCAATCTTGGGTTCAATTCCAAGAAGTAAAATTTGTCATCGGAGTGCGAATACAGATATTCAACGGTACCGGCGGAAACGTATCCTACAAGACGACCAAGACGAACAGCTGCCTTCTCCATAGCCTGGAAAGTGGCTTGTTTAGCGACAGTAACTGGAGCCTCTTCAATAATCTTTTGATGTCTTCTTTGCACGGAGCAATCTCTACCAAAGAGCGAAATATTGTTTCCGTACTCATCAGCCAATAATTGAACCTCCAAATGTCTGGCATTTCCGGCCAACTTCATAATGAAGATAGGGGAACCGGGAATTTCGCTGGCGGCAGCTTTGTAAAGGGCCTCGAAACCTTGCTCGGATTCAGCTTTTCGAATACCCTTTCCACCACCACCTTCAGATGCCTTAATCATAACTGGAAAACCGATCTCTTTAGCCTTTTCAAGACCTTCTTCCCACGATTGGACACATCCCTTCTTGTACACCTCATCATTAACGGTGACGATACCCTCCTCATTGACTTCTACCTTGTCAACACCGGTTCCTGACCAAGGTATACAAGGTACTTTAGCGTGTTGTGCGACGATTGTGGAGGAGATTTTGTCACCGAGCGATCGCATGGCCGAACCTGGAGGACCAATGAACACAATCTTTTTCGGGCTCGCAGCTAAGGATTCTGGAAGTTTTGGATTTTCTGATGCATGACCCCTAAGAAACTTGTCAATCCCTGTGCTTGAACAATCCTGCTCTGAAACCTCAATTGTGAGGAAACCTACCATCCAGCCCATACAGCATGAACATTCATTCTCTCGGCCACATCAACAATCAATTCCACATTTGCGTAATTGTTGTTATTTGTACCACCCGGAACTTCAACATATTGATCTGCCATACGAATATAATCCGCATTGGCTTGAAGATCTTCTGGTGTGGCCATCACCGTGAATTGAATAGCCTTTTCATCTCCGAAGGTTTCGTAAGCCCATTTCCGTACCGATCGAATCTCTTTAACTGCTGCAATTCCATTATTTGCTATCAGAACCTGTTCCCCGGTTGTTAGTTATATTCCTCTAAAAGCATTGCGGTTCTGCAAATCCCCGACTTCCTAACCCCGCACCAAGGGAGCGAGCTAAAATTTGTGCATGGTGAGTAAGGACAAGTCCCTAAAACCCAATAGCACCCAGCGCTAGAAAACTAGAACTATAGATCCGTCTCCCCAGAACATTCTGCCTCCACGGCAGTGTCCCAGGAGGGCTAGCGGAGCGTCATTGAATTGAATATTACCAAAGCCTTTACTTACATTTGTAATAACAGTATGACCATCCGAAGCCGCTACAAAATCCTTAACCTTACTCGCTGGAGCATTTTCCAACTTATTACCGCCGATAAAGTGATCCGCAAGATTATGTCGGGCAGCATATGAGCTACCACCTCCATTTGTTGAGGAAATTATTGGCACGGTGCCATTTGTGTGTTGTTCTGCCATTGTGATTTTTGATTCGTATATATTTGAGAGAGATTCAGAGCTCAATGAAGAGCAGAGGAGAATATTTGGCCACAGGATAGGATTGAGGCCGGGGAATGGAGGTAGGAGGGGAAGCTGGAGGGATCTTGTCCCAGCTGAGAAAATGGTTGTTGAATGTAAAATAATTGACGAGGAACGGACCCCGAAATCCACTCAAAAATTTCTATTAGGAACTCCGAAATGAATTCTAAAGCCCTTTGGATATTGTGAGAAAATGAAAAATAAACTGTGAACAAAGTACCAAGTAAAAATTCGGAGTTTTGACAAGGTTGAGAGGGCAAAGGGAAGGGAAGGGAAGGGAAGGGAAGGGGAGATGTTTATGAAGGGTTTAAATCTTACCTGCGGTAGCTCAATCTAATGAATGGGCAGAAAAAAAAAGATTGGGGACGGTTCCTTCCTATGGCGAATGATGTCGGAATATTACAAGGTACCTAGTGCATGTATGTATATCTTCTAAAGCACGTCCTAGAGTGACCGCTGGACAAGACAACAAATATACCAAGAGGGAGTATGCATGGTATGAGTAAAGAGGTTATGTTACGTATGTGCGTATGGCATGTATATGATTGATGTGTGAGAAGAGTGAAGAATGTGTGTGTATTGGGATTCAAGTAGATCGGTCGGAGTATTGAGTAGGTATTGAAGCAATACAGGCACGTATATCTGAATTATTCGCAGAGGAGAGGTAGAAAAGAGACGAGACAAGAAAACAGTCAACAAGTTTCGATTATCACGGCGGTCAATACTTATTTACTCTCTTCCATATATGCTAATCCTCTATTTTCTAGTTGTTTTGATTCAATATCCAAGCTCTACCCAGGTAGGTATTCGGTATTCATGAGGTTATCACCAATTCGTTTCCCCTCTCTCTCTCTCTCTCTCTCTCTCTCTCTCTCTCTCTCTCTCATCCTCCCATCAACCCTCAACCAACTTTGTTGAACCAGAAGCTCATCCCTCCCTCCCTTCCTTATCAACCCCACTAAACCGAAGCGAGTAAAGTGCGTCTCCCAACGATCACGAATATGGTGAGCTCTGGCGCTGAACGGATCCACTTCAAACTTTAAAAAGAAGTAAGGCTTTTGGGTTGTGAGAAAAGTCCGTCAGAAAGCTGCAGATTGGGGATTTTTGACATGAATGCTAGGAGACAGGTGCCAGCTCTTGGAATCTATCACTAGCCACTAGCCACCTTCTACTCTAGTATATACTTGTATAGTCGGATCGTCAACCACAACATTATTTTAATAATATAGAAAGTAAAAAGTACATTAAGAATTACCTAGAGATACCTTTCTCATCCATTTCCATCCCCAAATTCTTCCCTTATGCATCCATCCATCGTGGCCATGCTTCTGGAATGACATTAGCCGGTCGATCAATTCCGATACTACCCTTACTTATACAGATATTGAGAATTTGGTGGAACCTTTGGTTTGCAGGAACCAAGTAGTATTGCAGCAAGGTTACAACAATCTTTATTACTCCATGCAATAAATAAATGTACCACAGAATCTCTCCTATCACACATCCAACCTACTGCCTTTCATTCTTCATTTCATTCCTACCCATGGGGATAACACCTAGTCTGCCACCACGGCAGTGGCCCCCGGAGGGCCAGCGGAGCGTCTGTCTGTCAACCATCCCATCAAATAAAACAATACAATATAATACAATACAATATAACACGAGGCTGGTGTATCTATGTACGGGAGTAGGTATTAGGAGAGGAACCCTCACTCACTCACGGACATCCGATGGGGTATGTCCTTCTCGCTCGACCAACCAGCACCAGCTTCAACAAATCGACAAACTCTCCCATCTCTTTCTTTCTCAATACTTACTTTTGGGTATACCACGGAGGACTAAATCAAATCAAATCAAATCAAATAAATAAATAAATACATCCATCTATCATCTTCACATCCATCTAGCTAAATTATTCACCAACCCGAACCCAACCTTAGGTATTTTCGGCCTCCGTCTCGAGACGAGCTCCGGTCACATTCATCTATGTAGGTACCCATATCAATATTTGGTCCTGCAGGAACATGTCATGAATTTACTTTTGTTTCCTTCTTATTCATCATATTTCGCGCATTTCCGTAGAGGGATGATCTTACTGCGTCTTGGACATCTACTTTTTGCATTCATTAAATCTCTCTTCACAACATTCATCTACAACAACTCCATGTATTACTGCGTCAACACATCAATAACATTCAATTGAATCATCATAATCATTTCTTTCATTCTTGTAGTCTGCTTGTGTCTGTAGCGCTCACTCCCAGCCATCCCATGCCATCCATTCATCCATGCTCTTTCTTCATACCTGTTTTATCAGTCCAGCCCCTCCCGTGTTCCCTCTCGCCAACAAATGAAAATCTCCTCATCCCGCCTCCTTCTCCTGTCATCAGCCATCCATCCAGTCCCCACCACTATTTACGAAAAAAACGAAAACTCTCTCCCCTTGAAAGAGAAGGATAAGAGGAGCAGAGCAAATCAACAAAAAAAAAGGTATAGCAGTAGTATCAATCCCAAACTGTACCCCGTTCCATGTCCGCCCAGCTATGCACGAGTGAGAAAAACAAACGCCCTAGCCCATGCAAGCAACCCAGATATACAGACCTCCACCCTCGTTCAAATATGATCCCAAATTCCCATTTCCATGACAGTATACAGTTGAAGCGAAGAGGAAGAAACAATTCCTGTTCATCCATAAGAGCTTAATAACATTCCCCAACACCACTCAATCTCCTTGGCCTGCCACTTGGTGGCGTGGGAGCTTTATTGAGTCCCGCCGGTTGTCTAGGATTGATAATTCTTTCGTCCTCTTCTCGAAATCCATGACTCGTGCTCGTCCTCCTAGGCATGGGTAGACCCGACATCGATAAAGACTGTCCACCACTTTTCCTACGAGGAAGTCCAGATAGCGGTGTAATGCTCAACCCCTCGGAGCCATTGACAGTTCCTCGTCGGCCCAGGGGAGTCGAATGGTCAGATCCTCTGTTCTCGTCGACGCCATAGCCAATATGTGACACACTTTGTGAGTGTGTATGAGGTCGTCCGTCCCCCTGCCTATCCGCATAGTTTCCCCCTAGACTGCTTTTCGCCCTCACCGGATCCGCCACTTGTGACTGTGAAGAATGAGACGTTGGGGTCTTGGCGCCTGGGCGACTAGCTGTCGATCGACTTGGTGGCCGATCATAAATTGAGCCACTAGCGCGACTCCCTGGTCGACTAGGCGGCCTGCTACTGTGTCGACTACTATCGTGGCCGTCTCTATTTGCAACCGGTCCAAATGAGATTCTGCCGATTCCAGATACGGATACTCGGGGAAGATGTTTTGTTGAGGTCTCTTCTCCAGTCATGGATGATGTGGTGCTTGCGCTAGCGGTACTGCCTGCAGTCCTGTTCCTACTCCGTACTGCAACGCCGGGGGGCATGTAATTATTACCCATAGCTAATGTTGTTTGAGAGGGACTAGCGACGGGCGCCGGTAATTTTGATCTGGCAGACTGAACCCTTTGCTCTAATCTTTGCATTTGCGCTGTAAGGCTTCGAATATGGGTGAGAGATGTTGAATTTGGTAAGCCGCGTGTGGGTGGTGCCTTTTGTTTCGTTTGACGAATCACTGCTGGCGTTGCGCTCCTCATTTTCGAACTGCCGTTTGGTGTTGCCCCTCGAGAGTGACGTACTGTCCCAGATACATAACGAGATAGGCCTTGCTTGGATGTTGCGCTTGAGTTTCCAGCTGGCATTTTGAGTTTGCTTTGAGGTAAATTCATCGGTGTGTTCAGACCGCTGCGTGCCGTTGCGGAAGCTTCTGACATTGGTGGGGATGGAGGGGTAGGAGTTTCGGAAATGGTATCTGTCGTGGAGATGGATTTTGTGTCTGGTGGAGTATTGATGAGTGGAGAGGAAGCTGTGGATCTAGGCGATGTCCCAAAAGGTTCATATGACGGAGTACTTGGTGTGATATAATCGGTCGTGATGGATGGATATTGTCGTTTGCGTAGCTTGTCTTGCATGATGTCTGCCTCTACCTTTAAATCCGACAGCTCATCCCGCAATCTTTGTGTTTCAATCCGAAGTTGCTCTCTCTCCTTTTCACCAATCTTGATTTCCTCCTCCATCATTACCCCTCGTTCAATCGACATGTTAAATTTTGATTCCATATCCTCCAAGGATGAAAAGGTATTGCGCGCCTGCCTCTCGATGTCATCATGTTGAACTTCAATGTCTCGCAATTGCAGCTGCATCGCCCGGTTCGCCTCTCGTAACGAAGTGACCTCCTTCTGTAATGTATTTTGTGCGGCATTTGCTTCATTCTTGGATTGCTTATATTTTGTCTACGAATAAAATCCTCGTTAGCCAACTATACTACGGATCTATCATGTTCACCTCTTTTACAAGACATACCTTCCATTCTTCCACTTCAAATCCCAAACTCTCTACCTTCTCCCGCAATACTTTCTCCCTCCGTTCCGCAGCCAATACATCCTTCTCTAATTCCGCTTCCAACTCTTGCGAACTCGCTTGAAACTCGGTCAATTCCGCCTCCAATTGCTCATATTGTAGTTTGTAGTATGCGATGGCGTCGACTGGATCCGAAGGCGGAGAAGATGGTAATTCCGACATCTGTGGTTATTCTCTTGTTGTTTCTGACCGATCTTCAATTCGTATGGGATCGTGTCGTGACTTCTCACTATCTTAAGCCCTTTCTGTTGCTTGGCGGTAACATCCGTTCCTTGCACCTGCAATATTACAAGGTAGTGACCAATAGGATGTGCAGCTGTTGCGACTGTTGTTGTTGACCATAAACAAATACTCGTTTGGCGGTCAAAAAATCGAAATGCAGGACTAATGCGGTGAATGGTCACCAAACAAAGTCGGAATTTTTGAAATGTTCTGATCGCGAAGCAAAGAGTAAAGGATCGAGGTGGTAAGAAGAATTGGAAGATTGGTTTTCGTGTACAATAATGGTCGTAATGAGTCGTGAATCACCTTTAACCTTCCCGTAAAGTAATATGAAACAATAATTAAGGTAGTGGTAGTAGTAGTAGTAGTAGTAGTCGTAGTCGTAGTCGTAGTCGGAGTCGGAGTAGTATATGAAAGTGGACTGTAGCACTGCTGAATTTGGTGAAGTGAGAAATAAAAATCCTTGGGTGGTTTTCGATGTATTTATTTGGTTGAATATTCCTATTTG
Source organism: Sclerotinia trifoliorum (assembly GCA_905066765.1). Taxonomy (NCBI): domain Eukaryota; kingdom Fungi; phylum Ascomycota; class Leotiomycetes; order Helotiales; family Sclerotiniaceae; genus Sclerotinia; species Sclerotinia trifoliorum. The sequence continues at coordinate 1,659,299 of CAJHIA010000021.1, forward strand.
AAGCGGTAGTTGTATGTTTTGTTTATTGCTGATGTCAAGTACATTCAATCCATACGTAGTAGATATTGATTGTACGGTAGGGTTTTTGCAATTCGAAAGGTCAAATAGGAATTCTTAGGTCGATATGGAAGTGTAATAAAGGGAAGTTTATCAAGATTCAAACGGAAGAAGGATCAAGGAAGTTGCGCTTGAGCTTGAGTTTGTTATTGTCGTCGATGTTCGTTTGTCGGTATGTACCGTTGGAGTGAATATCGGGTTGTAAAAAGTAAAAACGAAGGTATGTTGCGTTTGCCGATTTAATTTGAAATAAGATAGGATAATGTAGACAGCGAAGAAAAGAAAAGAGAAGAGAAGAAAAGAAATGAAATGAAAAAGAGAAAGAAATCGACTTGCTCGCAGTGTCGATAATGAATAATGATGGTGGTTGTCCAAGGATGTGTGTGTACCTAGGTATATGTATGTGGATGTGGATGTGTGTGTGAGTGTGAGTGTGAGTGTGATGTGGTTGATGATGATGGATGATGATGCGGGCTGGGCTGCACAATGAAGAAAGCTCCTGAGGGAGAGAAGAAGGGCGGAAAAGGGTTTGTTTAGGAGTGGAGTGGGAAGACCGACATTTGGAGCATGGGGAAGAGAGAATTCTAGAAATTCTAGAAACTTTAGTGGTTCAACTTCTCAATGTTTGTTTGTTTGTGTACGGTAAGGTACTGTGGACTATGGACTATGGAATATGGAATATGGAATATGGAATATGGAATGTGGAATGTGGATTATGGAATATGGAATATGGATGGATTATGGAATATGGGTTATTATGGATTATGGGTCATGGATTATGGATTTATGGTTGGTCCCAAGGTACGATTAGGTATGGGATGGGAATTAGAACCATGTAAATAGATATTTAGCGTTGGTTTATGTTTGAATTCATCGACAAGTCATAACTCTATCCTCCTCCGTAAAATTGAATGAATGTACGGAAATGTACCGGTATAGGTTACCCCAGCCACATTTTAACAACTGGCAGTCACATGAACGGTGAGCTTCAGAGGTAAAAGGTGTTTCCGCCTTTTCATTCAATTAATTCTTTTTCCCTATAGATACCTAATCTCATGGAGGGGATGGCTGATGTTGATGTATTAGGATACTTATCAATATCTAGGTATCGAATGGTGTGTGAATAGTTACATCTTTTCATCGTCTATGAAGCCTTTACTCTCATCATCATCGTCATCGTCACCCTATCTCCATCTCCATCTCCATCTCCATCTCCATCTCCATCTCCATCTCCGTCTCCGTCCACATCACATCTATCACCATGGTACACCACTACCTTTCCCTTAGGCTTACCCCTCGGTCATTCACATTTATGCAACCAAAATCGTTAATTGTGGAAATATTCACGGCTAGCATCAACGTGTTGACGTGTAAGATAAAACGTCCCATGATAATTTTAGCTACTCGTGCAGTAAGGTTACGGGATATCACTTCTGCACAATGTCATTCATGTCATGCCATGTCATGTACCTAGGCCTAGCACCTAACGGTAACCTTATTCCTTGCAGGTCACCTGATTGTGTACTTTGCTTTGCCAGATCATGATATGGTGCTAGGAAATTGATCCAAGGTCGATTTCTTGATGCTTAATATCTCTCTTTGTGTGTCCTGGAGAAGGGAAGGTTGCATTTGATTCGATATTTATGTTTCCGTCATGACTTAAGGTCAAGGATTTTGGTCTGCCAGCTCGACTCTCCACACGGATTATGAGGGGCAAGGCAAGGCAAAGCAAGGAACCTCATTAACCTTAAAAGCCTCAAGATATTCACCAACAGCATACACATACTTCCTGTCACCAATATCAATGATCTCTAGACACATTCAAACATTCAAACATTCAAACATTCAATTCTTTGGAAAAGATTAACATCTCACACAAAGTCATCTCCCAAAGAAAACTCTTTCATCCTTCAGTCTCAGCGTCTGTCCCACGTCCAAAATCCATCCAATCAAAAAGAGGTGCCATGTCTGATCGCATTGGCGTTTCGAAACATAAGATTTGGCTTTCTATTTTCATCAATCTAAACTCTTATGACCAAGTCACGGGTCAGTGAATATTGAGGAAATATTGTTCATGACCCGAGAAGCGATCACAAAAATCCAAATCCAAATCTTGGTCTTGCAATTGCTCTCCATGAATTTGCGTGCGACCATCTTATTCATTGAAGAGGTTGATAATCTCTTGTAAGATCTTACTTTTTTTTTTAAAAAAAATGAACAAATGCGTTCAAAATAACGCGCACAAAAATTGCATTCATTTCTCATTATCTACTCTATTCTACCCCTCTATTTCATGAACAGTACAGTCATGGATGGACAGTACCGCCGTCGTCGTCATCATCATCATCATCATCCATGTCCCCTCCCCATCCCACTCAACCGCTCTTATTTTCTTCCCTCTTCTCCCTTCTACTCATCTCATCTGAATCTGTCCTCTCCACGCCCGCCACCACATCCACACACTCAAGTTCCGGGCCCGAAAACCTCTTTCTGGCAGTAGTTCCCCAAGTCACCGCTGCCACCATCATAATTACTCCTATTGCCGCAGATGTATAGTTCATATTGTCGCTGGTAACCGGGTATACAGAGGGAAAATTAAAAGTAATACAAGCAAAAAGTAAATACGCAAGACCAACTCCATTAACTAGCAATGAAACCATAGGTCTCATAGCCCAAGGTCCTGTAAGTTGACGATGCGAACCATCGAAATGAGATATTAAGCGCACGAGAAGAGGCATGGCGTAGGAGAGATAGAATCCTTCGGTCGCAATGGCAATTACTGTGTTGAATCCTGTTACCGTTCCAAAGTAAATGCTGTTAAATGCCATTTGTACTACACTTCCAATAACAATAGCCACAACAGGAACTTGATGTTTAGCACTGACTTTACTAATTTGGCTCGAGAATGGAAGTCCATTGTCTCTAGCGAATGCGTAAAGACTTCTGCTCCCCTCCGCTAGCAGTGCGTTGGAGGATGCGACGTTGATCACTACGATCATGGATGCTAGGAAACATGCTCCAATGTGACTGTTTGTTGAATCGGCGTAAATTTGAATGAGCGGAACCAGAGTAGGTGTGCTAGCAACAGCGTCGATATCGCCGACGCAGAAGCAGACCGCGATGAGGAAGATGAATCCTGTAATAGCTCCAATGTAAACCGAGAGAACCATCGCACGGGGAGCTTCTTTAGAAGCATCTTTCAGTTCTTCAGTCATGTGGGATGGTGCATCGTCTAGCTCGTCACTTCATGTTAGCCTCAGCATTAAGTTGAGTCCAATCAAATCAAGTTGGGGAGATATTAGACTGTGGCGCGAGAAAGGCAGTGTCGTAGAGAGAACTTACAACAACACATGCCAAAAGCTGGCTGTAGTATCCCAATAATCCCAGCCATAGCTGTGCCAAATCCTGTAAAGTTTTGAAAGTCCCGAAAGACAAAACTAGCACTTTGCTTGTGGGTGTTGCACGCTAGAATTGTGACGACCGTCACAATAAATGATGCAATATTGAAAATGAGCGCAACAGTAGATACTTTGTCAAGAATCTTTGATCCCCATAGATTGATGAACGTTGCAATCAAAGTCGCCGCGTAGGCTACCAAGACCGCGTGCCACCTCTCAATCACGTATGATGGGTTAACTAGATTCGCTTGACCTAGGATGAAGTTTGCGCCGATGAAACTGTTGGTTGCCCCCATCGCAAGAATACCTGTACTCATGCCCAGAGAGTTAGAAATAGTTATTTTCCATGGAAAGCAAGGAACATGGTGTCAATATTCCATGAAAGGTCATGAGATGCGTCTTTCGGTATCATTTTCCCTCCCGGGTACGACTGAAATATGATGACAATATGACTAGAGAAATATGACTGACCGATTATCATAAACCATCCCGTTAGATAGGAGAATTGTCTCCTCACCGGTTTCGGTGAGAGAATATAGACCCATGAGTATTGGCCTCCGGCCACGGGATACTCAGAGCACATTTCTGCCATGGAGTAGACGACGCATAGAGAGACGATACTGATGCCCACCCATCCCCAAATCATCTGCGTAAGTGATTGCTGTTAGTTGCGCGTTCGAGTAGCATCAAGATACATTTTGTCATTATTGACAACTTCAAATGTCTCGGACGTCGTGGAACATGTTTGGGGCTACGTCGCAATACCAGCGCAGTGCGATGGATGAACTTCCTCGAGATTCGACTAAGACTCTGGAAATCGACCCATAGATAGGAGAATTAAGCATGGAAATGAAGGGATGGTCAGATTTAAATGAGAAATGTGAAAGGTTACTCACTACCGGTGGACCACCAGCATTGACACCTGTGACAAGCACACCACCTAGGGCACTCCAACTGCAATAAGCCGTTAGCAAGCGTTAAGCGTCCCATCTTGCCACGTTTTTCTGATCCAAGGTTGCAACGCCGGTGCCGATCACCGGTGTTGGGATTCAGAAGATGCACAGCATACGCAGAAGACTACTTACCTCGTAACAATGGAGAATGAGAAGCCAATCATGCCTAGAAGACCGAATGATCGCTTGAGTTCTGAAATTAGGCTTATCAGCGAATGGTCAAATGACGCCAGTTTCGTTGAATCGAGGAGGTCGACCCACCCGGACGATAACCCATATTCTCCAGAGCAGCATCTTCGGCCACACCTGGAGGAAAGACTTTTCCCACAAACGCTTCTTCTTTCATCTTATTCGTTACAATGAAATGCAGATACTCGAGATGAAGAATCCCAAAACCACAGTTTTGGAACAAGGCAGTGGCAACTTCCAAGATATGTTGTACTGTTGATTAAGCAGTGGAGAAAATATGACCGAGGATACAACCCCAGGTATTTATAAACGCATCCAGAGCATTCAGCGAGAGATCCCTACCTTTTCGGGATCTCATTGACGGATATCAGAAGGGAGGTAGATGGGCATGCAAGTTTAATGCAACATGGGCAACAAATTGGAGGGATCTTTGTGGAATAGCCATGCTAGACTCTCCCTCGACCAAATGATATAGACTTAGATAGCTAGGTTCGAAGTGTAGTGTATGATTGAGGTACGCAAGCTGAGATAGGGTTGACTCCCCATGTTGGCATTTTGTGTCCGATATCAAATCGTTTGTCAGTATCTCATCTATCTCGGCTCTTTCCGGCTAGCCCATCATGTTGCTGTATCTATGCATACTTGTATCTTGCACCTTGTCTTGCAATATGGGGTCGGAGAAAAGATTGAAGAATGGGGAACGAATGTTTGGATGAGCGTTGAATTGTTTGGTCGGCGGGGTCATGGTTGGGGATTCGATTGGTCCGGAGCAAACATTACTAGGATAATTTTTTAGGCTTATCTCTGGCTTTTTCTCCATGAAACTTCTTTTTGTAGGCATTTTATTCCGTTGTTCATCAACATAAACTTCGAATTCATTACGATTCATTTTCTTCTCGTGATATGGCACAAAATATGGTACGTATTGCAATTGACTTCCTCGGCTTTCTAAGCTTGCTTGCTTGGATGCTTGCATATAAATATACGAATGAACGTGTATTGCCCGAGATCTTGGTTAAACTATTACTCCTTTCAAATCGGACCAGCTCCTCGCTCTCCTCAATCTACAAACTATACACAGCGCAAACGCCATAGCATGGTCTAGTCTTGACGTTCGATCTAAGGCCCATTTAACATCAAAGGAGACTGCTTCCCTATCCTTGAAGCCCGAATTGCGAAAGTTCTGAACTAGATTTGAGATATGATAGATTTTTATTCTGGTAACACGATGCAATGGCAGGAAAATATTGATTGTTTGTTTTCAAACAAATCGAGAGGGATGTTGCATACCTCCGACCGAAGGTGGCCGAGTCTCATCGTCTGTTCATCGGCACGTACTAGACGCAATGACTCGCGCTGAATGTGTTGGAGATCTATACGAAACATTTGCTCTTTGATCCCGTCGCCTCTGATTCAGGCAGTTATCAATAATGTTCCCGGCGACCAATATCTAACTTCAACATTGGAGCGTGTTAACTTGAGTTACCTACTGATGAGATTGGACGAGGAACTTTCTTCTCGATGCTTTGGGTATTCACCGTCCCTTCTCGGCCCCACAAGGTTCGTCGCCGCGGGGAAAAAGGAAGAGGAAAAGGGAAATGCTTCAGCAGGCTTTTTCTTCCGTCGGATATGTACATGGAACCTGCGCAAGGCCCAGCGCCATTCTTCTTTTCCATTATTCATTGTGGTGAAACGAGACGGGAAGCTGCACACCGCCCAGCATTTCATTCGATGATTCTTTTTTTTTCACTTCCTACTTATTGCACACTAATCCGAATTTCTGGTTTGTGCCACCTGCATTGATCTACAATTGGGTGACACCAACACATCGGCTGGGCTAGTACACCCATTCCAGAATCTGCAAGATTCCCGCATGTACTACCCCGGATTTTTGCACTGCAAGTAAGTAGGGGAGCAGGCTGGTGCAGGATCTCACCAAATAGACGACTGACTTGAATGATCAGGACGTCGTAATACAATTTCAAGGGAGTATGTTGAGGCTTTGTTGAATCCTATTGATGCTCCACGGAGGAGTGATTTGGATCAAAGCGGGCATGGCTTTCCCCCTGCAATGAGCCGTCATTGATGATTGCTTCACTTGAAGTCTTACGCCATGTTCTCATGAACTCCCCGCAATATTTGTAGGCACCCGTGGCAGAACAAGGTCTTCCTGTACGTGCAGGCAGTACATGATCGGACCTTTGGAGTATCCTATCAAAATGAAGAAGTTTGTCAGATCAATATATCAATCAATGAAGCAAAACTGATATAGTTATACATTAAATACCTACCTTAAAAACTATCTCTCCTTCAACTTCTTTATCCTCCATTATCTCTTCATCTGTTGTTTGCCTCTAGACTATAAGGTGTTTTCTGTGGATCAAAGCTTTTCCCTTCCTTCCTCCTTCCTTATCTATTTACTCGTGATCTCTTGATTTTGTCAACTTCTACCGTATTCACCTCACCTATGTAAACATTCTCAAGATGGAAGGACCAAAGGGCTCTAATGTTTGCCAACAAATTCTCCCTCCCTCACAAGTTCTTCCCTCAATCAAAATTCAAATCGATTCATCCACCATTCTTCCAATTGTTGAACCTCACCAAATTCTCTCCAAGATTTGTACCAACGGCGATGCATCAGTGGCCTCTGATAAAATCTTCGACGAAATCGATGAGTTGAAATACGAAATCAAATCTCGTGCAGGGACAGCAGTTGTTGTAGCAAACAACAGACCTACAAAATCAAGAAGATCTGCTCTCTTATCCAAAATCCTCAACTTCCATCGGAACCCAGCACGTTCAGTTTCGAAATCAAAATACTGCCAAACTCCCGAAATGTCATCGCCGGAACATCATCTTCGCCCCGCTGAGCGGGCATTCATGGACCTTGATACCGCGAGCGATCTGTTTGTGGAGGATTACCAAGAAACCAGACAGATCTCCGCAAGACCTTACCATTGGCCTCATGACCGGTCATTTCATAGAACCACCACTGCGCTAGTCATTATCGACATGCAAAAAGATTGTGAGTCTTATGTTCCCTTCTCTTCCGCCTTGGAGGTGGAAACGATGTAAGAGATGCTCTATGATTGTTTCCAAATGGACGCCGACTGCATGCGGTACGTGAGTCGATCGGCAACCCTGAGAATCATTTGTCATTACGACATTGTTTGGTACACCCCAGAAACACGTTTATAGGACTATTGCACCCCAAGCCTTTTGATTTCAATGAATCTACCTTGAAAATAAGCAAATATGTAAAAGAACCTACTAATTTTAGTTTACTACAGTTGCCTCCGACAAAGGATATCTAAAGAATCAAGGTATTGACAATCAACCAATCCTCGATATTGTTCCTAATATTCGCAAACTTCTCGATGCTTGCCGAGCAAAAGGTTTCACTGTTTACCATACGCGCGAAGGCCACCGATCTGACCTGTCAACACTTTCCAAACGCGAGCATTTTCGCTCAAGAAACAACGGGAACCGCCTTGGTATTGGTGACCCCGGCCCACTAGGACGTCTCCTAATTCGCGGGGAGGAAGGCCACGAGATTATCGATGAATTAGCCCCTCGACCGAATGAGCAAATCATTGATAAGCCTGGTCGGAGTGCATTCCAACATACAGAGTTTCAGCTTATGCTAAGCGTCAAGGGAATTAGGAACCTAATTTTCTGCGGTGTAACAACGGACGTTTGTGTAATGAGTACGATGAGGGAAGCCAACGATAATAACTTCGATTGCGTCCTGGTAGAAGATGCGTGTGCTGCTGGTGTCTATGAGCATCACAAAAGTGCTGTTGAGTCGATTACTGAAGAAGGGGGGATATTTGGCGCTGTCACAACGGTGGAAGATGTTTTGGCGAAAATGGATAGGCTCCTGGAGGTAATTGAGCCTGAATCTGTGACTTCTCATCCAATTCCAGCAGAAACGAATGCGGATGATGAATCAAAGACCGCTCATTCAAATTCGGCAGGGGTGGACAGATCAAAACCCGTCCCCGGAACTGTCATTGGAGAAAATCGGCCCTCTGCCGGAAAACAATTTTCCCAAATGTCCTTGGCTGAACCTGCACCGGAAGTAGGGGATTATATTGACGACGGCACGTATCGCCGCAAGTCCACGCAAGGAATCTCAGATCAATCAAAGCCTCCTGTACGTACCAGAAAAGTATCTGCTTCTCAAAGGATGGGCATGGCTTATCCACACGAAGGGAATGGAGAGAACTCCGTGGCTCGAAGAATGGATGTCTCCGACAACGAGGAGAATACAATGCCCACTATTATGCACAATGGCAAGCGGCTTGAAAATTTAAAATAATTACACTTCGCACCGATTAAGTTTTCACGGGGCGCACGTTTCTAATAAATTTCAGGAGTAGGGAGTCAAGTTCCAGCACCGATGAGGAAGATGCCGAATATTGATAATACAGAGTAGAAACCGGGCTCCAAATTCGGCATTTTGAGCTGGGAATAGGGTAGGGAATTTTGAACGCGTTTAGGCTGCCAGCGATAGCATATTTGGTGGAGGGGTTTGAGGGGGAGGGGAATTGTTGAAGCGGCTGGGGGCTTTGGGCAGAGTTACTTGTTTCGTCTATGTTGATTTCGTTTGGCTCTGCTTGTATTTTTAGGTATTCTTAGAGGAACAAATGAAGAGTGTAATTTATAGTAGTACAGTATCAAAATAGATAATATAATTGGTGACAGGGTGACATACTTGTGGAAAGACCATGATGGAATTATGTTAGAAAATGGTTCTGATTTTACGATACTTTTGTACATTTTATAAAGGCAGCCTCCCCAAATTCTTGGAATATTTTGTGACACTAGGACATGCCAGTTTGGTATGTTTTGTTTTAATGACTGAATTCCTTACGGTGATCGTGAGTGGACTTAGTCACTTGACTTATATCTCTAGATATATTAGACTATTTTCCTTTTCCATCCATAACGAATGATTAAGCTACTAACCCCCAAAACACCCCACTACATGATCTAACCTACCTGACATGCATGGATAAACCGACATATCTCATCTTGGGATAAATACACCTTTTGGCAGCTATAGTATCGATGTGGTTTTGAATATTAGATGGGACAATTTGATCTGAGAGAGGTAATCTTCTAAATGAGTCTGTTGATTCGAAGTTCAAAGGGTTAAGGCGTCTTTCTGGATAGTTTGTTTCTCGGACTCGAGGGAATGAATTGCAGTCAAGTGAAGTGGAGGGGTTTGAGAGGATTTGGGGTAATTAGCACGTTGGAAGAAAGAACATTGGTTATTAGTGATTGATAAATAGCTATAGGTGAAATTTTGTGTATATTCATGTCTGTTGGTTAATCTACCAATATGAATTATGGAATTAAGAATGATGATTGGCGGAATCTCAAACTTTTAGGCTAATCACTTATAGCTCCAGATTTATCCTACTAAGTAATGTACGAATCTAGCTATATATAAAACTGTATCACCCATATCGTGGATTAGTCTTGGTGTTCAAGCCCATCACTGCGAGATATGATGCAATCGATGTTTTGTTGCCTAGCACGTGCTCGATTGTAGGAAAATAAGCCATAGAAGTCCAGGTGTATTTATCAATTGCAGTGGAAATACTGGGTTGTGATGATAGCGAGCGTGGTTCTAGTGATTAAAGGCGCGCTCCATATTCCTGTGATGATCATTACGTCATCGGCAGCTCAGAACTTCAACCACAGCTCATCGAGATGAAATGGCTGAACAAATCCTTATTGTTCCAACGAGAAAACATAGATAAATCATCATGGAACCAATTGCTGCAACAGCCGCTGCATATGGTGTCGAGACCGCAATCGAAGGAGGAATTGCAGCTTATTATCTATCCAAACCGACAATACCCCTGAGAGGACACTTCGAACATGTCACAACCACTGATGCATTACCGCGATGTGGACATACAATATCAGTTATTAGTGACAGAGCCTATATTTTTGGTGGCTCTGAGGATTTGGAAACTGTGGAATTAAGCAACGATATGCATGAGCTTCACATCTCAACCGATGAGAATACCACAACTGCAGTTTTACGATCAATACCAGCAGTCGGAGATGGAGAATTGAACAAGACTCCTGTACCATCAGCTCGCATCTTCCATTCAGCTACTGTCGCTCGAAACCGTATCTTCATTTTTGGTGGCAATGGATATTCATCTGGCGAGCATAACCTTAAGCCGTTGGAAGAAAATGGTCGATTGTGGATCTTTGACCCACTATCATCGAAGTGGTCGTTCCTGGATCCTCCTCCACATACAACGTTTCCGCCTTCTAGGTCGGATCATACCAGCACATCGAGTCCTGATGGATCGGCAATCTTCATCCATGGAGGAAAATCATCCCATGACGTGCTTTCAAATGATGTATGGGTGTTTTACTTGGATGAAGGGAAATGGACCAGGCTCCCAGATGCACCAGGACTATCGAGGTCCGGAATCAATCTTACTTGTGGACAGGGAAAGTTGTGGAAATTTTGTGGTAGTAAAGGGGTATCTGATGACTCAAAATTCCCGGGAACAATCGACTTTCTGGAATATCCTACCGGCGGCACAGTGGATGATGTAACCAAAGATTTGGCTCATAGTCCTTTGAGCAGCTCCAAAATCAACTGTCAATGGGAGAAACTGGAAACGGGATCGAGTAAATCTTTGGAAACATCATTTCCTAGTGATTATGCAGTCTTACATTTCATCACCACAGGAAATGGCAGAGATTATTTATTGTTAGCTTTGGGATCCAACGATGGAGAATACTCTTCAGATATTTGGGTCTATCAACTTCCCACAGCGCAATATTCGGGTGCAAAGGTGAAAGACGTTGTACGGGAGACGTTACCTGGAGTAGGAAGTCATGTGGGAGAATGGTCCCGTCTCGAAATCAGTGGAATAGAGGTGGGTGAGGATGAAGAAAAAGGTGGAGCATGGACTGGTAGACGTTATTTTAGTAGCTCGATGACAGGAACGAAACAATTTATGATTTGGGGAGGCCTTAATCCAAATAATGAGAAGCTTAGTGATGGGTGGAGGGTTATCATTGACTAGGGACATTCGAATGGAATGGAAGTCAGCTGCTTGCTCTGGTGTGCTTTCTAGACTCAAATTTCAATACATTTACCAGATTTCCCTTCACCGTCGAGGCGGTAATCTTTTCTGGGACCTCGCAACATGGGCGCTGGAATCAAATGTTCAAAATTAACATAAATGATATGTAAGACTTACAATGAGGCAAGATAAAAGGCATGTAAAAGATTACGGGCGTTCAGGAAAAATGTCGTCGGTTTTGAGACCAGCCATTGAATAGTTTGGAATGATAGGATGAGATCGTAAGGCGTTTCAGAAACTATAAAACTCTAAGGATAATAAGGATATTTGAGTCCAACATTGTTTCAGATGAGTTTAACCTTCTATATCATATCAAATTTTTGGTGCATTAAAAAATCATCTTATTTTTGGACACTGTAGTACAGAAGTTGGATATATGCATGTCTGAGAATGGCCACATAGAACGAAAAATCACAGATTCAGCGAGTTAAAAACATAGCGATTATAAGATTTCACGCATGCATTGGTAGGAGCTATTGGGGCGGAACAGATTTGGAAGATACTTACCTAAGGTAATGCGTATATTTTTCATTGATATTGAAACTCAGTCGTAAAAGTGGTGGAAATCCTAGAGAAACCTTATGAGTCATTTCTAGCGTTAATCATTTATGTCCTCGTAGTCGTGAATGGAAAAGAAACCGACTTACCTGGCTACTAAAGCAATCAATCCCCTTCAGCTTGCACGCGTGGATTCTGCCCATTCCTGAATCGGTGGGCGAAGGAGATGCCTTCTTGCTCTACAAGTGGGACATGTTACATGTTGGCCGCCGTTTACTCTGAACCAAGGGATAATGCAATCATGATGGTAGATATGAACGCCACAGAACACCCGACGAACGCCGTTAGGTCCCCAAGCTTCGCGATCACTCAAAGGCAACCGACAGATGCCGCAAAATTCGTCAGGTGGTATATCTGCGAAAAGGACTGGTGCAAGGATGTCGGGATTGACAACTTCCTCATCAAAGAGATGTCGACGTTCGGCATGGGGTATTCCTCTTCTAATTTCCGCGAGGTGATGGTTTTGTTGTGCGAGATACCACACTCGCATTTTTTCAAGCCTCAAGAACGCCCAGCCGATTCTCTCATATTCTGGACCATCAGGAATCCCATTAGGAGACTGCTGCACAAAATTTTCGACATCTATGAGTGCAACTCGGGCATTGAATTCTAAAGATGCTTGTCTTGCAAAGAGCTGTCTCTGCTTTGCAATGTATTCCGCCCAGTACACAACGCGAGGTCTGATATCGACTCTGAGAAGTGCTTCATCATTCCTGTCCGATCTCCATACATTAGCAGCATTGTAATCGGCATCAGAGCAGAACGGGCATAATGAATGAATGATCAACGCTGGTTTGATGTGATAGCTATCACACATCTGACCAAGAATTTGACCATGGCGATAAGGATCATGATTCTCCTCTCGGCAATTATTCGCGTGTTTAACTTTCGTCACTACGTGGCCACACCCTTTGTAAAACCATTCGTTAAAGACGCAAAGTGATTCGAAAAATTCCATATTGATTTGTGCTTTTAGAGAATTCGGGGAAGATGGAGTAGATACTTACACAATCCTGGGGCAAACTGTATTTAACTAATGATGGAAAGCATTGTTCTCCGTGGACTGAATATATGATATGTTCACACATTGCTCTCGCACTGTTCCCCAAATTCTCAATTTTTTTATGAACAGTCTCAAAACAACGAGCAAGAAAAAGGGTTGGTTAATTCGCGATAATTGCTGAAGCCAGTCTCGTACGCCCACTTTGGAAATTCTAATTCGCCAGGAAACCTTAAATCCAACACTTCTATGACCAAGGAGTATTATTACACGTATGCAGTTGGCGAAGTTTTGGTGTAATTATATTTGGCTGAACAAGGCCCTCGGAGTATGGATTTACTTAACTCGTTCAAACATGGGACCATAGTTTCCTTAACCTTGGAATTGAGTAGATAGGAAATAATCGCAATGAATACACTTTCTGATTGTGGAAGGATGAAGGATGGAGGCGTGATGGTGAATGTGAATGTACGTGGTACGTTAAGGTGACAAACAACATCTTGTTGTTTTCGCCGCACTTTCGGCTTTGTAGGAAAGGTGCTACACTCATAACACAAATGGACCCTTTGTATATTAGCGAAAATTTAATGAGCATGTATAAAAATTGATACAGTTAATGATGCGAAAAGTATGAAGCCGGAGGGAAGAGACCACTCTCGCCATGGCGCTTCACTGCTGAGGAAGCGTGAGAGTTATTTCATGGGCACGGAAAAGAACGAAATAGTTAATTTTAGTTCTAAGGCTATCATTTGAGTTCGATCATCGTGCGATCTGAGCAATCAGTTAAACTGAGATTTCTAATTAATCTTGCTCCAAAGTCTGCATTCTGACAGCTTTAAAAAGATGGCTCAAGCTTGTCCGGGAATGACGCGCTGTTCCTAGGTTCAGATTCTGCTGTCACGAACATGCTCATCCAACGATCCTACATCCATTTCAGACATAGAATACCAGACCGCGGTCTATAGAGACATTTCAAAGAATTGATGTGCCAACGTCTCTGCCTCTTTTAAAATCGCAGAACTTACAAAAAGCGATACAGCCGCGGCTACTTGCGTTGCCATACAAAGTCGTCAGCTTCCCATGATTGGATAGCTCAATCGGCGATGGTGCATTCAAAAACAGGTGATAAGTGCATAAATCATGTTACATCAAGCAGGCACAACAAAAATTAACGTGCCTGTAAGACCAATGGTGTGATTACACAAAACCCAGCCACGGTGGAACCATCCGATTGGTCATTTGAACTTATCCCGAGCATGAACCTCGAAAATCACTTCAGTTCTCGTGTCGTTTGATAAAAGCATCTGCGCAAGTCTCGCAGGATTGTCGAACTGCCAAAATATATAAGGCATTGGTACCCATTGTGAATAAGTATTGCACCACCACATTTGTCAAGTATCACCAACAGTACTTCCAACACCTAACATTGCGACATCAAGTTGAACTGAAAACACAATCACAAATCATGTGTCCAGCACCAATGAGAGGCTACTCGGATATTATGAATACCAGCGATAAAGGCTCTATTGATTTGAATGGTAACGGGCAAAAGGTTGCCTTCCCTCACGAAGATGCGGGTGCTCATACACTTTGGAAGCAAAATTCCGAGGCAAAAACTCCAATATGGCATCTACGAGTTACTGTGCTCAAGAACAGCGAGGCTCGAGGGGATTGTCCCAATCGTACTTTTGTAAGTCTTTTCGTCGTCTCACTTATAGTCGTTCACCTGCTTATCATTCTCAGGCATTCAAGACTTTAGAGGAAGTCACTCGTGCCATCAACCAAGTTGAGACCTCATTTGGAAACACGTTTGAGTTGAAGAAATGTGGAATCGATTCACCAGATGCTATGGGCGGCAGAGTTAATGATGGGAAAAGTGAGAATATTACCATTCATTTTGATTCCGATGTAGCGAAGGAGTCATGGACGGAATTCTTAGGAAGATTGAAGGGATTGGAGGATGAATGGTCACATGCGATTGAAGTTTGAAACCTTTGGAGTTTGGTCTAGTACGAAAGGTTCTAAGATAAGAGAACTACGAAGGGAATGGAGATGGTAAGGGGTTTTAACGGCATGCTTAGCGGGGGTCAAGGGGACGCTGAGAAGGCGTTAAAAGGAGAGTTGGTGTAAACGTTTGTTGCGGTTTGTAAAGATTTCATGGGCGTATGAAAACTTAACATCTACTTTGAGGAATGTGATGCGTCGGAGGTCAGTCTGAGTTACTGTAGTGAGCTTACATGGGTGATTGTTTCCAGTCATGGTAATTGCCTTCTGGCCACATTTCCCTCAAGAATGTGACTAACTGCAACTAGGTATTGATGAAGTTGCTTGCGGAACGATCCCATACCTTGAATTTTCATATTCAATTATACCTCAGAGTTGTGGTACCGAAATTTGTTGGTCATATTGTCATCTATGCGGGATCCGACTGCATAAGTTAAGGGTTTCACTCGGAACCTGTAACATAAGAAGCTTCAATTTGCTTAATTTAGAAGTCTTTTTGGAGAGGAATCATAACCTTTGGAATTGATATACCCTATTGAGATTAAACTAAGATTTGATGATTTGATCGTCCGATGCTCCTGCATTCAGTGCATCAGATTACGGACGTGCCAATGCTAGGATATGTCAATTCGCTGCATAGAGGTACATTAAGATCTCACTCATATTTGTTCTTATGTTAGTTGATGTGGAAGTCCACCATTTCATTATGGTCAAGGTTGTAGTGCAGGCTATTGTCCCTTAGAGATTCGAGGACTCAGCAGCTCGGAAGCAGCACTGATCTTCATTTCGCCATGTACCTGTTTGCCAAAGCTACACAAAAACTATAGATCATCTAGTCAACATAGCTACCCCAGCGGCAAACAAAATAACATTTTTCTATGGAAAGGCAGAAGACCTACCTTCTCCGTCTGACGGAGACCATTTCATTGACCGCTCATGATGTTATAGTCACTACAACACCACTTTTCCGCCAGTAGGCTACTCCGGAAGACTTTTCGCATGCAGAACAAAGTGCATCACGAGCTTCTCAACAAGCATTCCAATGAGCCTCACAATCTATACAACAAGCACGCCAATCTGCATCGGGGGCCACACTGCAAGCATAGCAATCAGCTTCAAATTCTGCAAGACAAGTATAAATAGCGCTAGCCAATTTATTGCTGCTGCTTGACGGAGCTCATCAAGTGTGGAGAGTAGTGCAAGTTCAGTGATTTTAAGTACACAAGCCTCAGCCAGCTCCGCTGTGGCGTGAGCAGTTGCAATTGAGGAAATGCAGAGTGCACAATTTACTGCCAGTCTATTGCAGGTAAGGAAGATAAATTCCAAGAAAAAGTATTAATCAAAGGGCGCTAGGGCGCTAAATTGGTTGAAATAGGGTTGTTAACGTTTAATTTTACAACAAGAAGCTTCAAAGGCGGGAGCCGCCGCATCTGTCAGTTTTTTGCCTCATAATTTATCCTCTTATTCGCGTCCCACAGGTAAGAAATCTTAGGCAGCGAATGAAGAGGCTCAAGAATCCCAGAACGCCGCCGTTACCGCGACACAGGCAGCTGTAGCGATATTAGTGAGCATAATCGCGTCAACAACACTGCCGACAATGATTTTTTTTTGGTTTATTGTCAGATACAGAAAGAAGAAATATGGATAGCAAAGAACAGATAGGAATAAAAAACAGCAGAACCACCATGTCTGGCAACAATCAATTTTAAGAGCAACTGGAGATAGAGGAGAATACTTTTGGAGAGGTATGCATAAGCCACAACGCAAGGAGTCGACTTTTACGGCTTCATCATTGAGCTTCAACGACTTATACACAAAACAAATGCAACAAGGAAAAGCCATTTATAGATTTGAACCGAAAATGGATACAAAAGACCTCGCAGGGAACCCTCAGAACCTCCCGCACACATCAAGTCTCAAATCTTGGTTACAGTTCGAACTCAAAGATGGAGTTTCATCTTTCCCCAACGGTCCAACTATTCTAGAGACAATCTGGAAATAGTGATGAAAAAATACGTAAAGGAAACAGCTAAATACACCAACAAGTATGATGCCGATGGGAAGACCAAGGATTGCGATTGCCGGTAGTCCGCTTCTCTTTAAACCAATCATAAGGAACTGACAAGTGATATCACTTCGGACTGATCGATACATAGATACGAGATTGAGGGGTAGGATAGGACACGGACACCAGACCTGAGCAACAGCGGTTACAGCAAATGGCATTGCATGGACAGATGATATACGAAGTACGACCGCTCATGAGGAATCCCAACTTAGGCCTCAGAGCCACAAATTGGTCTTTCCTAAACCCAATCGATCTGTTCGCAACACAGCCGAATGGCCTGTTGAGCAACAACAGCAAACAGACAGCTTGAAACACCAACGCAAAGCAAGGATTTTAATAGAGAGTGTTTATTCAAGGACGTTGATTCTCCATCAATGCTAGAAGCGTCGAAGATTAGTGATCTACCCAAGACGCCTAAACTTGGCGTGAGTATGAGCATTAAGAGTATGAAGGGGAAGTGCATTATGTTAATTCGGTTAAGAGCTTAACAGGCAAGGTCTCTGGTCCGCAGCCTAGAGAGAGTTGGAGAGAGTAGAGAAATTAGGGAGGCAAGTTCATAGATGTATTTTCTCCTGGCTTCTAAAGAGTAAGAAAATCAGTAGCAATGAGGCTAGGTGTACTTAGTGCGGAGAGTGTTTAAAACAAAAGATGATGATTAGTTAATGAAGAATATGGTATGGTTTTTACACGAGGATTAGAAAATGAAGAACCTGGCGAACAACCTTTCTATCCAAAAAATCCCCCTCCTCTTAAAATACAATTAATGCTTGAAGTATACCACACCACAGACCCAACACTGAACGGGTATATGTTGAGTGAGTCGTTCGAAATTTCGAATCCCTGAATTTCGCCCTCATAACCCACCCTAATAGAAATCATGTACCCCGCTTCCGAATTATATATATTGAAGTCCCTCGAGCTTGACCACTCAATCGTGATATCATATCAGCAACTATCTTGCTGCACTCATTGAAGTTTTCATAAAACGTTTTCCTTTTCATCCAAACTTCCTACCATCACCACTTTCTCATCGCTAAATGGGTTATGGACATAAACCTCTTTCTCATCGTAATATATATTGTGATTCTTAGGTTCTGGAATCAGGCTTCTTATGTTTTGATAAGAAGTGCGACGAGAAATATTTAGGGGCCTAATTGATTTCAAATTAGCATGCTGCAGTATCAAACATATAGAAACGTCTGGCTGTACTGACAGTGGAGGCAAAGGCTTTTGTTTCTTCACAAGAGCTTCTCGAGGCAGAGGGGGTAATGGTTTATCGTATATGTAGAACACTGTTCCATCACATGGACCTGCACAGCTCAATCGTGATTCTCGGGTTCGAAGTCTGATAGGGCATGTTTCTGCGACAAGTGTGCTTCCAGTAAAGGCTGAGAAGCTAGAGTCACAAGAGTTACGACTGTAGACTGAGGAGCTCCGGTTGTGTTTTGGGCCAGGTGAATGAGGCACTTGGAGGAGTACTAGGTTCGACATGGCGATATATTGTAGCTTTCTCAATAAAAATCCTTCTACTTGATACGGATTTATTCCCTCGGTCGGCAATGAATAATTATGTATTGAATTGTCTTAAAACAATCGTCCAACGGGTCCATAGCTCTTGACTGAGAAAGCTATCCATCTTATGTATATCCTCGAAGCTGAAAGCTTTAGCCAGGATATGGTACGACTACGTTACAATAGGATTCTTTCGCACGATCAAGCCGAAATTTGCATGATGTTTGGGGCGCAGAAATAATCCTTCATGACGCCTTGAAATGCTGAAAGTCGCCTAATAGGATGAAGGGGCAGGATTTAAAGTTAGGCTTTGACGAATGACCGATGACCCGATGCAGGCCTATAAACCCTGTATTTCCAGGGCAACAGAATCCTACATCTCACCAAAACTTATATATATAGAAAATGTTTAATTGTTTATATCATTTCATGGATCAAAACCTGTAGATAAATCTCTTGGCTCATAAGAACTCATCCAGAGCAGTGGTCGAATAATGATATCGTCTTTAAGCCATTTTTTGGAGCCTTGAAATGGACGTGGCTATGATAACTTCCTCAGTTTTATAGCGTGATACGTCAAGATTTACCTGCCGGATTTGACAATCAGTATGTTTGTTTTAATTCTTCTGATCCGCTCCTAATTTAGCTTCTGTTGCAGACCTGAAGATTAAGATATGCGTACGATGGTATGCCGTACATCGAGTCGGTGATTCGTGCTTCTTAATGTCTCGCGGAAAGTGTCGTGTCCCGAAATCTCGTCATATTTGCTTTCGTGTAACATCCTCGGCATCTTTAATTGTGCCGTGAACAACGAAAAGCAGTACCTTTAATGCCTTTGGTAAGCTATTGCATGCAGCAAAACACCCCTCTGCTGGTTGCTTATTCACGGTGGGTAATTTCCTTACCCGTCTAGAGGCGGGGATGGTTGCACCCCCGTCTATTCCTGGGAATTGTGAGAACCTTGGACCTCGGAAAGTCATTATTATGAGTCGGCAAGGTACAAACATTAGGAGAAGGAGTGGAAGAGGAGTGATCGTGAATGATGGGCACAAAAGCGGAAATCGTTTCCAATTAGCAAGGAGAGAAATACCTGGTCGTATTGAGGGTCTACCTTTGAGTTTGCTGGGAGACCGGTGTAAGTCTAGCTTCCTCTTAGAACGCTTGTCCAGATCAACTATTCACTTGTATGTGTTGGCTAACAAAAAAGTTTGTGGAGTAAATGGCGAGATCCAAGAATGAAGACAAACGGCTCAGGCAACACTGATGTTCCAAAAACCAAACATGTATAAGAGAAACTTTGTTGTTCTAGGACCTGGGGGATTATCAATCAAGCTGTCAGAGACTGGCTAAATGGTCTTGCAATCATGATTTCTTCCCACTGATACTCACCGTGGGTTTTGTCTCGGAGTTTAGGACAATGATGATAAACTCGCTGGAGCAGTTCTGCTCATTGATCTTATTATTTTTTTAGAACTTTGCTGTTGTGTGCATCACTTCCATCCCCTTAAGCAGTTTGTCATTTGCACCAGGGTTGTGGATAAAGCATGGCATGGTGCGCCAGTTATGAATATCAAGTGAGCTATTCTAGGTCAATATTGATTTTAGAGCAGAGCAGAATATTAACGGTTCCTGATGGCTCTTTTGTTAGGGTTTCAATGGAAAATAGCCCCAGGGATTTCATTTATCGTTATCTAAGAATTCGCGAGTCCAAAAGCTAAGTTCTCTTTCGAATTACAATGTATAAATGGTTCAATGTTCCCCGAACCTCACAACTCTCGTTTCTTTGATTGATGGGTCTAAAATTTCATGCAAGGTTCGATATGATTTCTTTTGGAAAAGGAAACTCGGCGCTGTTGAACACAGTGGTGTGGACTATATATGAGACCAGGAGAGCGATCACTTTGAGTAGGACGATTGCATCATGAAGCTAAATAATTCCAAAGAAGATCCACTATATCTTAAAACATTACTACATACAGGCATCACCATACACCATTCAAAAATACATCCAATGAATGACGATTCTGATAACTTCCAACCAGATTCCCATATTCTAGTATCTGGATATCCCCTATGAGTCTTTACAAACCACTAGCAGCAAGTATCGCGGGTTGCTCCAAGATGAACGCGGGGCCAGCAACAACAGACCCCTCAGTGGGCGCGTCCATCTCATCAGAAATAACTGCCAAGATTATACCCTTCAATTCAAGATTGGGAGGAAAAGTTGTGCTGTTAGTAGCGACATCGTATGGGACCGAAATAACCTCCAACCCGTGAAAGAAAACAGCATAATAATCTTTTCCTTCCTGAAAACTCGGCATCTGACTCCCATTGCTACTTTCTTCGTAAATAAATGTCAGCTTCCCTCCAGGAGTAATTTCTCCCGGTACTTGTAACTGTGGCAAGTGCTGACTAGGAGACGGATATTCAGGGTTTGCATTTGGACATGAACCATCGATAATGAACCGATTCGTCGAGTCTAGAATTTGATTTGCATATGGAAAACTGGTATCAATTGGCCCGGCAAAGGGATCAACTCCCCAGACTGAAATCAAAGCCCACGTAGTGTGTCGAGTCTCAGTTTCTCCAATTCCCATCAAGGCGCCCTTCGTTACGTTCATCTTTGCTTGCTGCACGAGTCCCGTCGCGAATGCCATACTTGATACTTCAATCAATACTTGCATTTCTAGAAACTCGGCTGCGGTGCTCCAGCCAAAATTGTAGTTGCAGGGACCGGGTTTAATCGATGTGTTAGATATGGAATCCTGGAATATCCGAAGATGACCAGCTTCGTTATCGCGGATCTCTTGGATGCGATCGTAGGTCGTATTAGGAAATCCAATCGATGTAAACGAGGTGACGTTCAGAGCTTCGACAGCTTGCTGGTAGAAGGAAAATACTGCCCATTCTGCTCCGAGAAGGTTTTGAAAGAGAAGGTCGTCAAGTCCCGGTGGACCACTCGCTGTTGGTAAGATAGGTATTGTGTAATTTGCTGGAAATGGTGCAGATTTACCGCGATATGAACTATAGTAGTCTGTTTCGCTAGGTATTGGACCCTTGAATGGAGTAGAGATGTTGACAGTTGTTGGCAGGGCAGCGGAGAGACTCGCGGCAACTAGCATAGACAAAAGAGCGAATTGTGACCGCATCTTGGGGCTTTCTGTGTGTGACTTGAAGAATTTGGATATAAAACTTTTATATGAGGAAACAATATGTGAAGGTGTGATAGAGATTGTATTAACTCCAAAGTTGAAAAAAGCTTCTTATATAGATCAAATGCACAATGCGCTAAACAAACTCATCGAATAGTCAATCAAGCCAGGATCAACGAGCCCTTAATTGTATACTGGTCGATTTACGAAATCATTCCATTTTAGTTGAATTGCTTACTTATTACCGTTGATGTTCAACTAAGACTCAGAACTACGAAAAGATTACCTATTCTGAAAGGTGATCGATCAGTGCGTCTAACAATTCCGGATTGCGATCCAATAACAGAACTCTCAAAATACTTGAATCTGAACTGTTTTCATGGTATTGAAAACTCACATATAGTCTGTTAGTCGGAAATATTAGATAACTAAAAGGTATCTAGATCTTATTACACGCTATTGCATCTGAAAAAGAATTATATCCCATCACCACAAAATTCACATCACGTCATTTGCGCTGGTGTTACCCCTTCGGGTAATTTAAGAGTCGTTAGCAGCTCGTAGCGTCAAAATTAAAATTGTGGGTACAAATTGAGTGAGGCTGAGCCTGATCGACGGATGGAATATGAATCTACGACTCTCAGATTTACGCTTTCGAAAGACACGTAATGGATTGGCTTGCTACAAACATTTCAAGAATCTTTATGAAGACCTTGGATAAAATAGTATACCATTTATCTCGTATCATATCAGTCAACCCCCACCCAGGGCTGTCCGCTAGTAAATAATATCACAGCAAAACAGAAGGAAATGTAGTACATATTTGGCCCATCATAAAAGAATGAAAACGAAACCCTCCCTATACACCATTTTTTGGTATCAAACAACCCCGCCCTCACCGACCAGCCGAACCCGCTTCATTATTCATTAGATCATCTCCATCATCATAATGCTTTTAATCGCGATCCATATTATCACAATTCATCCTTTTTTCCAATCACAGCCTGAGTAGCCTCCCCAACGACGCTTCCCACACTACTAGCCATCTGTTCAACTCCCTCACTTGCTTTGCTAAGTGCTTCGTTTCCGCCCTCTCCCACGCTTGATGCAAACTCATTTAGTCTAGCCCGTGCTGACTCCACTGCGGAATTAAGTCTTGATTGCGCACTCTCCACAGCCCCCTGTTCGTGGCCATAGATAGCTTCCGAAATCTTTGCTTGTGCAGCCGAGTAAGAATTTGCAGCCGCGGAAGTGGCCGATTCGTAGTTCTCTGCAATAACCTTGGTTGCCGATCCGTAAACTCCAGTAGGTGTTCCGTATATTGCTTCGGAAATGGCCTTTTGAGCCGAAGCAGCGGCGTTCGAAATCGAAAGTCGAGCTTGGTCCGAATATCCTGGTTGAGTGCCATAGAACTGGACACTGGCAGCTTGCACAGCCTCATCGAGATGATGGGAAGCAACATCAAGAATCTCCTCGATTGCAGGGGGAGGGGTGAAGATTGAGTTGGCAACCGAGCTAGCTGATGCGTAAGCCTGACTCGCGTAAGATGAGGCGGAAGATACTGCATCGGTTGCACCGGTGTAATAAGCGGAGCTTAGCCGACTATAAACGCTTTCAGTGAAATCTGGTTCCTTGCCAGAAACCAGCTCATTAATAAGTGACTGCACAGCCGAGTATTGAGAGGCCGCACCGTCAGTAGCTTGCGCAGCATATTGTTGAACATTTGAAAGAAAGTTGCCAGTGACGAAGTATGGCGTAGGGGACCCATAGACCTGATGACTAGCTTTCGTGATAAGAGCTTCCCAGTTTTGGCTAGCGACAGAAGCGATAGATTCAGGAAGTGGTGTCTCGCTACTAGAAGTAACTCCTTTCATCTTTTCAACTATCTCAGAAGAAAGGCTGGCGTAAGATGAAGAAGCTTTGGATGAAGCCTCAACAAAACGTGAGGATGCAAGATCGGTAAATTTTGCAGACGGAATAGCATCACTAGCGACTTTGGCGACTTGACTAATGACTTTATCAAATCCGGCTTGAGCTTTTGCGACAGCGCTCGAGTACTCTTGTGAGGCTTGAGATAGAGCAGCTTCGTATGCTGGAGTTGAAGTCCCTACAATACTGGCGCTGGCTCTATTATAGACGCTTGCATGGAATGGTGTTTGAGATGGCATAACAGCTGAGGACGCTGCCTCAAGGAACTCGGAGTATCGAACATGAGCTAAACCAACGCCAGCATAGTACTGGTTTTGAGCTTGAGTGAGTAACTGTTGAGCGGCCGGGGTAGGTGTAGGGCCAAGATGACTCTTCGCAGCATCGTACTGAGAAGAAGCAGCTTTTAGGCCTTCAGATAGCCTGGATGCAGCTACGGATCGTATCGATTCCATGGCACCTGTCGGGGCTCCATAAATTGCGGTTGATGCCCCAGAAAGTGCAAGTTGAAGCCTAGAACTAGCAGCACTAACAGAATCAGAATAAGCGGATTCGACAGAACTAAACATTTCCTGATGAACGGGCTTTGGAGATCCTGATACTTGAGCAGAGACAACAGATTTCGCTTGTGAGTAGTGCTCAGATGCCCTTGACAATGCGTCGTGATAGACTGCCCTAGCCGAACTTGCAGCAGAATCAAGGATTGGCGCGGGTGTACCATAAATCACAGAGCTTGCACTAATTCAATGTTAGTAGATTTCTAAATAACAAGAGTAGAAATTACTCAGGGTGTTCAAAAGTCCGGACAAGGAGACTAGATGCAAGGATTCATGGCTTGAAAACAATCAAATATTTGAAATAAGTTCAATGTTTCAAATGGATTCAGGAGTCAAAAGTTTCTCGCTGTCGTGTTCAAGTCCGGACTATTGGCAACAATGAAATTGCTTGACTTACGCAGAAACAGCGTCAGAATAACGACCTGCAGCAACACTACCAACACTTTCACTAATCCCTTGTTCTGTTCCATAGAGGACCGAACTTGCGGCAGCCAAAGCACTGGAATATTGTTTCGCACCAAGCCCTTTTGTACTGCTAGGTTTCAGTAACGCTTCACTGACTGCTCTTGTCATGTCACTAAATTGGTCCCCGGCGACGCTTGCCATACTTTGTATCTTCTCACTGTAAGTTTCCTCGTCGGAATCATCAATCACATCGTCAAAGATGATCTCTCTTGCTTCGACATGAGCAGCCATGGCTCCACCCCATACTTTCTTGGACGCGGTGCTTGACGCGGCTGAAGCAGCAGAGCTCAGGGAGCTGCTAACATCAGTTGAACTCTTTGACAATGAGCTTGCAACAGACGATGATGCTGACTCCAGATTTTTTGACACAGTTGAAGCTTGATCGGAGATCGCATCGCTAAGAGATGAGGCACTTCTGGAAACTGCAGAACCTGCCGATTGGACGCTGCTCGACGCTTGGCTTACTACTCCTGGTTGCTCACCAATTACAGATGAAGATACTTTCATTGAAAGACTTCCGACGCCCTCACCAACAACCGAGCTGACGCTTTCAACACCTCCCTGTGAGGTACCAATGACAGAGCTTGAAACTTGGTCAACGACATTGCTCACTGAGTCCTTGGCCACAGATGCAATACTCTCTACATTCCCTTGAGGGGTCCCGATGACACTCGAAGAGACAGATGAAGCCACCTCATTAAACGACGACGAGACGGATTCTAGAGTCTCTTCTGTAGCGCCGGCAATGGCTTCGCTCACATCGTTGATTTTCTCCATGACTTTTTGACTGGCGACGGATGCAGCGGGTGGAATGTATGTAGTGCTAAAATCATCACTGGAGTCGCCGGTTGATACTTTCAATTTTCCAATTTCCTTGATACGGGAAAGTTCAATGGCTGCATTTTCAGCCAATCCCATTGCTTTACTCTCCACATCTTCTGAGGCTGCTCGTGCTTTCGCAAGACCTGGGTGTTCGGTGACGACCTTTTCAACATCAAGTCGCCACTCTTCAAATTTACTCTTCAGAGCATGGTATTTAGTCCAATCTTTATGAGTGATACCGTCGATCCAGGCCCATCGCATTCCGATTTCTTGTAAACCCAAATCTCTTATGTGGTCGATTATATCAAATGTATCTTTGACCGATTTGGCAATGAGAGAGCTGGTCTCCATATCGAAGCTTTGCCGCCAAGCTCTGACGGCCTGAGCCTTTTCCTTGATTGCAACTCCTGCTTTTCGGACGGCAGTGTTGAGGGAATCATCGGCTTCTTCCCCAGTCTTTTCAGACTGTACGATTGAAATTATGCTGGATTTAAGCGACTCGAGGTTTGAATTGATGGCTTCTTCCAATTCGACGAGAAGTGCGGATCCTACCTTATTGGCTTGATTTTGAATCAGCCTTTCAGTGATCTCCGTCACTCTCTCATCAATTTCGTCGGAGCCTTCATCTGCAGCTTTCGAGAATTTTTCTTGCCAGGTTTGAAGATCTTTTGCAACAACGTTTCGAGCATTTTCTCTAATCTCGTCTTCACTCAAGGGTTTATTTTCGGGTGTTTTGGCAGAGGAGATGGAAGCTGAAGAGGAGATGGAGCTCGAGGATGTACCTGTAGCGTGTGCAGATGAGACGGAAGAAGAAAACGATGAGAGTGTGGAAGAGGCAGAGAAAGCAGAAGACGATCTAATTTCCGTAAGCTAAGATCTAATAAATACATCCAACGAACTCACGAAACAACACTGTCTACCACAGCCTGTAATTTCTTGCCATCCCTATATCTACCTAATCGCTCCCCAATTCGCACCAACTGTGGCTCCACATTTTCACCGTATAAAATCCTCAATTTGGGCCAAACTTTTCTATCCAAAAATACCCCAGTCGAGGTCAAGGCCCACTTTGTGTAAGGAATCCCGGTGCCTACAACAAAATCATTCGCGTATCCATAACTCTGAACGGCATATGGTTGTACAAGATTGAATGTTGGAACAACGTGTTCATGGTATGTTTGCAAGGCATTCGTCTTGGCCAAATTGAGATATGGACCACTGGCCTCCGTAACCTTGTTCCAATGGGGGGCCAATGTTTGATCGTATCTAGCCTTCGCGAGAGCTTGATATTTCAATACCTCGGGCTGTAATATTTTCTCCCATTGTGCCTGACCGTATGCTTGTGCTTGTGCCACTCTCGGAGCACCATATTTCATACCCAAGGCAGTTGCTGGTGCAATGATTTTCTTGTCGAGGGACTGATAGTAAGGCTTTGCAACATTCACGTATGGTGCGGCATACGAGTCGTAATATGGTTCAAGATGAGGTACAACCATTGATCGTAATTGAAAGTATGGCTTGCAGATTTGAGGGGAGGTATCTGTGACGAGGTCGAGGGTCGCAGGACATCGTAGTAATACTGTGATTATCGAGTACCAAGTTAAGATTCTAAAGGTTCGTTAGGAAGTGACAAATAGATAGAGCATGAAGGTATAGCATACCGGGTAATAGTACCCAGACTGAAGATGGTATAAATGAAGTTCCTCTTCTTCTTCTCATTTTTGCTCTTTGCAGCTGGCAATGCGGGAATAGCAGTGTGGCCATTTATCCCCTTCGCCTTAGAATCCACCACTTTTCCATTGCTACCTGCCGCCATGTTCTTCTACAGCATGTAGATTTTGTACAAATTTCTTCTTTGTTTCTCCCAATGTGGTGAAATTGTGCTTGGGTGAAGGGATTTTATTGGGGTGATGAAAAATGTAACAATGTCACAAAGGTAAAGTGGGAGAGCTTGCCGAAAAGTCGAAAAGTAGTAGTAAGCTTAGGTATTATAAGTAGGTTACCTAGGCAAGGTTTGAAATGGTGGATGGTGGCGGATGGTGGAGGTGGTTGATATGGTTGAATGGACCTTGATCTGGCTGGAACCCCCCAAAAGTTACGGGGATGATGATTTTCCAAGTTCTGATATGTGCCAAGACTTTATGTTTATGATAATGATAATGATAATGGGGGAGGTTACAAGTACGGTCGGTACGTTACGGTACGCCTATCTCAGATGGATTGATGACGAGGGATGGAAGAAGTTGGTGAAAGAAAAAAGAGCTGATAAAGGTAGTTATGAGAGATGTAAAAATCAAGAATTTTATTAATTGTATTGTCAGTTACTCGTATTTGTCTGTGGGATATTTGGATACAACTTGGAAAATGGTGTTTATGGTTTTCCTCTCTGCTCTCTGCTCCATACTCTATTCTCCATTCGCCATTCTTGGTGTTCTTACTGGAGATCTTACTTCCCAGGTTACAGGTTGGTCTTGTTTCCAGTGAAGCTCTGAAGGCTAGACCATACTATATCTTAGTGCCCGAAAGCGAGAGGATTATGATTAGCTGGAACAATGAACTATTCTGTCGTCATACACACGGGTCGTACAGTAGGCACAAATGGTGAGTGGTAGCCCATAGCCCATAGCCCATACGTAGCTCATGAAACTCTTATCACCAAGAAGTATATTAGATGGGATGAATGGCGATCGGAATTGAGTCCTACCTAAGGTTACATACAATTACACACACGAGGTGAGTATATGCAATTAACCTACCTAGGTGGGCAGGTAACCTTATTATTAGGTAGTCCACGATTAAAGATTGGATGGGGTCACTTCTTGCAATTATTATTATCGACGCTTCTTCCAGTTACCGACTAAAATCACCATACACAAGCTATCCTCACCATTTGTTCTTGGTCTCTCTTCCTCAAACCTTTTGTAACGGATTGTGATGAGTCTCTTCGTACATCTTGAGGCACTTCTGTGTTTCATGTGATCTGATCCTGAACCCCCGCCTCCTCATGCTGGAGTTCATCTATACACATTCATTCCTCGTCTATATGTCCGAGGCACCCTCTTGATTGGTCTCAACGGGGGTAAGCATAAAAGCACCACCTATTCCAGATATCAAAATTTGAAGTAGAGAAAAGGGTGTGAATGTTGAAATTTGGAGAAGAAAATAACACAGACTCGAACATCAAATCCTTACCTTCCCTTCTTACCAGGAATCACCCCGCATGAAAATTTCCGAATCTCTGCGGGTCCATTGATTAACTGATAGCTGATATAGCACACACGTGACCATTTCTCCTCCCATCACCACCAGAGCATCGAACCTATAACTACCTAGGCAGCTTGTTGTGCTCGAGAGCGTAGATATGATATTTTATTCCAAACAGTCTGCCTCCACGGCCGTGGCTCCCGGAGGGCCAGCAGAGCGTCAGTCAATTTACTAGTAACAACTCGGGTAGATGGGATTTACGGAGAGCATTCTTTTTTTGACTCGAATACTATGTAAGATCTTATGATCGTGTTGTTGCAATCTAATCTACCTCATCATGAAGTGATTAGCCCTAACAAATATCCATCCAAGCCCTAGTCAAAAAGGGCTTTTACCTAGGTATCTTCAAACTCATAATCTTGAAGCACTATCTGTTTTACGTAGGCATGAGAGTCAATGTTTATTATCCTACGCGGTTCCTACGCGGTGCCTACCTATCAAGGACCCGTCTCACACAAAGGATCGGTGGATCGGGGGAATTTGTTTGCCATTGACTGACTGACTCGATTAAATAACGATAAGCCGCAAAAGCATCTACGAGTACAGTAAGGTTACCGGTTAAGATGATTACTACTGTTACTCGTACATATTGTAATCTCATATATCGTTGCTTGACTACCTAGTACCTTTTTCTAACCATATCATAAAAATATCTCTTTTGTAATTCCATTTACTTTTCTTCCTTCTTCCTTCATCTTCATCTTTCATCTCTCCTTTCACTACGGTACTCCCACCCCCTCACTCCTTCAACAACTTTTGTGCATTAACTCCGACAATTCCAATCATCGCTCTCCCCCATCAATCTACCACCGACAACTGCACATTGGCACGACGCCACACTTGCTGAAGATATCCGAATTTCCCATCTACGACCAAATTCATCAATGTAAGGCATTGATTGCACTCGACATATTTCGCCCACTGAACCTGATATTTTCAGCCTAACGATAAAACCCTTCCTCTTTCTCATAGTTCCGACCTTCCCACGTCCCTTCCACCATGTCGACATTAGGGATTCTCTCCGCATCCGACGACGATCCTGTCCCAGACGTCATGAATGATCCTCAATATGCGACCAATACTACAAATGGGAAGGATGATAATGGTGATCCAGATACTTGCAGGATATGTAGGGCCGAGGCAACGGAAAGAGAACCTCTGTTCTACCCTTGCAAATGTAGTGGGAGTATCAAGTTCGTTCACCAGGATTGTTTGATGGAATGGCTATCGCATTCGCAGAAGAAACACTGTGAACTTTGCAAGACACCTTTTCGATTCACCAAGCTATACTCGCCCAATATGCCACAGTCATTACCTACTCGCGTTTTCCTAAAGCATTTCACCTTCCACATCATCAAGAACATGGCTACATATTTAAGGTTTCTCCTGGTGATTTTTGTTTGGCTTGTAGCCCTCCCATTCTTCATTCGACAAGTATGGCGATTTTTATTCTGGTTTAGCGATGGAGGGACACCAGCTCGGAGCTCGGCAATCATCCTCAGGCGGAATGAAACGGCTTCACAAGCCTTGGAAATTGCTCGCGAGGTTGTGAATTCTGCCTGGGATGAGGGGGTGACTCCGGTAACGCCTCTCAATGCTAGTTACACTTCACCCGCTGTAATCGGAGGAGTCATGGAAAAGCTGATGGCTATCATCACTCCCATTTCTCAAACACTGAATATTAGTGGTTCGGACCCTCTCACAGCTGGTTTCTTCAAGTCTCTTTATTACGGCTTTGGAATGACCAGTGCCGTCCCTCTGGATGCCTCAATCAATGGTACAGGCATATTCTCAACGACTTCCCTATCTGGGGTTCAGGGTAATTCGCTCCTAAGTAACGTCTCTTTCTTGGCGAATATGACCAGGTCCCCATGGTTGAATCAAGCCATTGTCGACATGACCGAGGGTTATATCATAACTATAGTGATCGTGGTTACTTTTATTCTTGTCTTTTTGATACGCGAATGGGTAGTTCAACAGCAACCTGTAATCAATATGGGTGCAGCGTTTAATGCGGATATGGCTGCCGGTGGTGCACCTCCTCGTGAAGATTTACCGGTTGACGTCCATGACCTGCAAGAGCAAATGGAGGAGCGCATCCGAATTCAAAGAGAGCGTCTCGATCAAGTTCGTGATAGAGCGATCGCTCATGCTCGAAGAGGCCGGAACAACAATGGCGAGCCTGATGTTCAACCGGCTGTACCAGCAGAGATGCGCAACCCCAATGGTCCTCTACCTTTACCTAACTTTGATATTGAACCTGTTTCAGCAGCTGGAACCGGCGAACTAAGAATGCCACCTTGGACCCTCAATAAGCAGCTAGATCCTTCTGACCCAGAAGTTCAGCTCACTGATCAATTCTCAGCCATATGGCGCCAAGCGGGAGGAGACCCTAAAGAGGTCTTGGAAATAATAGATCAAGAAGGGCTAGGGGACCGAATGCAGTACTGGGTCGATGCTATGAATCTACGGTTGCAAGATGGAGATTCTCAGGTGGCTAACCATCTCGACACAGCCAAATCACCTAGTAGTAGCAGGGCCCCACTGGTATCAGATCCACATCGAACTGCCAACATGAGCAATGTAGGCAAGTCAGGGAAGATGGTTGAGGTGGACAAGGGAGGTGCCGGCTTGAGTATTTGGGAGGAAGCGCCACAGTATCCTCAGAAAAAAATCAATAATTTGACGTCAAATGGAGAATCTAGCCGGAGCTCTGTATGGATTTCAGCAGACGACGAGAATAATAATGAATTGTTTATGAAATCGGGGCATTGGGGGAGGGAAAAGGATTCTCACCCGAATATTGCAGATGAAAATGCGACCAAGTATCCAATGATTTCGGGTGGGCGAACTCCTGCATTCCCCAACCGAGAGCCGTATCCACTCCCACTATCTCAAAATAGGCCAAGGGCTATCTCAGATGTTCCTCATTGCCGCGACAAGTCACCATTAGGTCGGAATAATTGGGCCTTTTCTGACCTTCCTGGTGAAGACTTTTCTGACCAAAATCTTCATCTGTTTCAGAGTAAAAGCCCCAACGAAGGTGACATGATTTCCATGGCCCGAAAGGCAGTAGACAGTTTAGACTTGCACGAAGGAGTGACCTCAGATGTTGGTCCGAGCGACGCGCAATCATCCCCTCCCACTCGGGATGATCAGACCCACGATCTGGATTATGATGGTCCATTGGAGATAGTTGGCCAAGATGGTGTAAGTCGAACCGCTGGGAATTGGGAAGAAGTTTTCGAAAACAACCCCATCTCAGATGATGAAGAAGACAATTTTGATGAAACGGAAGAAAATCCTTTTGCTCCGGACACCCCTCTACCACCACCCCAGCGAGAAGCCATTATTCCACATCGACCAGCGGAACCGGAAGGTATTGTTGGGAACATTGCAAATTGGCTCTGGGGCAGGCCTGGGGCTGCTTTACGAGAAGATGATATGGGTGCGAACGATGAACATGTAATTGAAGACATTGCTGCCGAGGCCCCATTTGTACCAGTGGCACAAGCCCGTCGCGATGGCTTTGACCGCAGAGGTGCTGAAAATGAAGAGATTAATGGAGCACACGAAGCTGCCGTTGTGGAAGCCGTCGATCCTGAAGGAGATATAGAAGATGGTGAGGATTTTGATGGTATAATGGAACTCGTCGGTATGCGGGGTCCACTGTTCGGTCTCGTTCAGAACGCCATTTTTAGTGCTTTTCTTCTGGGCATCACAATAGGGATTGTTGTTTGGATTCCATACAACATTGGCCGGATTTCCATTCTCCTTTTGGCAAACCCTGGTCCAGCATTTAAGCTTCCTCTTCGATTCATCTTTGGGGCCGCGGCTTTTGTTCAAGACACTGCATTGGTCATCTTGGGGCTCTTATCGTACTGCTTCATTGCTATCGCTCAAATACCATTACGTCTACTTGCTCTCTCCAGCTTACAGGGAGGACAGGATGCTCTTAGACTAGCTCAAGCCGCTTTCGAACGAGTCGTGAATGGCACCGTCGATAGTATCATCCACATTGCGGATTCTGAGATATTCACGTTCTCAGCTGCGTCGCATGAAGCTCTGATGGTGATTAAGTCTAACTTCTTGGGTACACTTGCGACTATCGGGAGCGGATTTATGTTTTTGTTATCAGGAAGTTATCAAGTCACCGTCGCACATATCGAAAATCTGGTAACTTCTCTGTTTGAAGCCGTTGTATCCTTTGTCTTCGGAATACCCGCATTCTTAGCACGGCCCGATTCTTGGGTTATCAGTCTAGAAGTCCCCAAGCGATTAGCACCATTGGATCCGGCGTTAAGTGTGTGGGATGGCATGGATCGTATGTTGGCTACGCTGGCAGGTTTCACGACTCTTACTGTATTGGGCGGTCTCTACGTCAGGAGAGGTACACCATTCTCAACAGAGCAGGGCAATGTACGAGATGTGGAAAATGGAGTGATTGATATGCTCAACCAGGCAGGTGGAGTCATGAAAGTGATCTTCATCATCAGTATCGAAATGCTTGTCTTCCCTTTGTATTGCGGTCTCCTACTCGATGCAGCTCTATTGCCATTATTCGAAGGTGCTAGTATTATCTCCCGTCTCAATTTCACTAGTCGGTCACCTCTTACTTCCATATTCGTACATTGGTTCGTTGGGACGTGTTATATGTTTCATTTTGCATTGTTTGTATCCATGTGTAGGAAGATAATGCGCAAGGGAGTTTTACGTAAGATATTGATAATTCTTTATGTCAAAAGAGCCATTGCTAACGTTGTTAGATTTTATTCGTGACCCTGATGATCCGACATTTCATCCGGTTCGTGATGTGTTGGAACGAAACGTGACAACCCAACTACGAAAGATTTTGTTTAGCGCTTTAGTTTACGGTGCTCTAGTCGTTATTTGTTTAGGTGGGGTAGTTTGGGGACTTGCATTTGCATTCAAGGGCGTTCTTCCGATCCACTGGTCCTCAAATGAACCGGTGCTAGAGTTTCCAGTTGATCTTCTCTTTTACAATTTCTTGATGCCTTTGGCAGTCAGGTTCCTGAAACCTTCTGATGCTTTACATTCGATGTATAGCTGGTGGTTCCGTCGCTGTGCTCGATGGTTGAGGTTGACCTGGTTCATGTTTGATGAAAGACAGCCAGATGAGGAGGGTCAAATTGTCCGC
The DNA here is from genome assembly GCA_905066765.1 of Sclerotinia trifoliorum. Classification (NCBI taxonomy): domain Eukaryota; kingdom Fungi; phylum Ascomycota; class Leotiomycetes; order Helotiales; family Sclerotiniaceae; genus Sclerotinia; species Sclerotinia trifoliorum. The sequence goes on from CAJHIA010000021.1 coordinate 1,693,509, forward strand.
CGATCGTGGAGGGAGTATTTCGTAGCCACAACGTCCCAATCCTTGGAGAACACTAGCAACGAGGACATTCAACTCATACACGATGGACGATATGTAAGAGCTCCGGCATCAGATCAAGTCAAGCTACCGAAAGGTACAAGGACGTTCCTCGAGGTAGACCGTAACAACAACCGCTTGGATGGCGTCAAGGACAGCTTTGATGGTGTTCATGGACGGAACCCTGAGAATTACAAGTTGGTTTACGTACCACCATGGTTCCGCCTGAGAATTTCAACATTCATCCTTTCCATCTGGCTCTTCGCTGCTGCAACAGGAGTCTGCATCACTATCGTGCCGTTAGTATTTGGGAGATATATCTTCGCAAAAGTGATCCCAGCGGATGTTCGTAAGAATGACGTGTATGCTTTCTCCATTGGAATATACATACTAGGAAGCGCACTCTATACTCTCTTACACCTTCGAACCGGTTTGGCAACGCTTCGTAATTCGCTCTATATTAATGGAGACACGCCAAGCATAATATTCACCCGCCTAGCGAAGGTTACTGTTCGTGTAGCCCGTATCGTATGGACTTACACAGCTTTCGTCCTTGTGCTTCCTACCCTATTTGCTCTACTCGTGGAATTTTATTTTATCATTCCCATGCATACTTACTTCTCGCCGGACGAGAGGCACGTGGTCCACTTTGTACAAAGTTGGACACTGGGCCTCTTATATGTTAAACTGACGACGAGAATCATTCTATGGCACGAGGGCAGTCGAGCAGCGGAAGCACTACGTGCTGTTACTAGAAATGGTTACTGGAATCCGGATGCAAGGCTGGCTACGAGATCTTTCATCTTCCCAGCCACTCTTTTGCTCTCCATAGCCCTTGGTGTTCCCTATATCCTCGCTCAATTCGCAAGCAAAACATTCTTGAGGGATGGTACTGAATTAGAGTTAATTCATGTGCATAGATACGCTTATCCGATGGTTCTGGCCATGCTGGGAGCAGTTTGGGCTATGTGGAAATTGGCGGAGATGGTGAGAGGGTGGAAACAGAAGATTAAGGACGAGGTTTATTTAATCGGGGAGAGGTTACACAATTTTGGGGATAATAGAAAGGTAGTTGGAACTGCCACTGGCTTGGGAGGTATGGGCGTAAGGAGGATTGATACATGAAGACGCGGGTACCTTGGCTAGTTGAAGCACAGATGATCATGATTGTGGTACGAATAGGAATTAATTCGGACTCCCTTCGGTCTTTGATGACACCTGGGAGTAGGAGATCGGCAGGGTATGTATTCTAAAATGTGTAAATATCTAAGCGGGGACCCATGGAGTTAGGGAGGATACCTCGGAGCGTAGGACTATTTATGTTAAAGATTTTATGACTCTTTCCAAGTGTGGCTTCGGCTGATTCCCCTCCTTTTGGCCTCACGAATTAACTGTAACATTACCTGTATAAATGCTCCCTCCCACACATGCCTTTGTTGTCGGGGAATTCCATGCGGAAGTAGTCAAAGTGTGTGGAGACGACCCCGCTCATTACCCCATCCTTGTGTTCTCTTAAACGGTAAGATAAACACAATGCCAATTGCGATTTTCTATTTCCCACGTGTTTTTTAACAGCAATAAAATGTGGACAGCGAGCTCAGGGCCGAACAAACGAGCACAAACTACCGTCTTAACTAGACATAGATTTAGCCGTGTTAGGCTCGGATTCTCCGATTGCAGAATTATCCACTTTGTACTCTGCTAAGCTTTTCCAGTTTGAAAAATTTCTAATCGGGTTAGATCGATGTCCAGTCAAGGGTATTAAAACGTTGTACCTTTGAATAATTGAAGGGCTGACCGCTACAAATTCATATCTCTGGTAACACTCATCAACGGTTGGAAGTTCCAGTTCCAGTTATTGTACCTAGTTATTGATCAGATTATTATCCACGCGCAGCATAGATCTTCCAGTCGGATGTATTGCTCCAATTCGGCTGTCATGGGTATCTGCTCCATGCATATACGTTGAATCGTTGATACATCAAAATTATAAATAGGTACGCCAATTCCTCTTGCTCATGGGAAGTTTTTGGGCTGTTTCTTGATTGAGGATTCTATCACTCATCAATAATATTCCCAAGCATTCCTACTTTACAGCCTCCAGTCTTCCTTCAGCACACCGCTTCACTCGGTAGTAATAGAAATGAGAGCCATTCTTCCGATTAGCATCGTCGAGGCGTTGCTCCTCGGTTCCTTTTGTCAAGCAAGTGCCTTTCTGGCACCGGAACAGGATATTCTTCTACCGTCAAGTGGGGTTTCCATCAACCCACTTGCCCTTTTAGGGGCCAATAGTCCTTATTTTACTGGTGAGTTTCCGCAAAAGCTTCTGGAATGAATGAAGCATCATTTTGATTGATATACGCCCTAAAGTGAGATACTTGGATATGCTGATCAAAATTAGGGCCAAATGTTTACGGGATCAGCAACGAAGTACCTGATAACTGTTACGTAGAGCAAGTAGCCTATAATGTTAGACATGGAAGTCGATATCCGGATTCGGGGGCATATGCGCAATGGACTGCCTTGTATGCTGAGATCCAAGCTGCGAATTTCACTTCTACCGGTTCTTTAGCTTTCCTCAAATCCTGGAAGCCGGTTTTGACGAATCCCACACTTCAGATCGCTCAAGAAAGTCCCACCGGATATAAAGAAGCGTATGATCTCGGCTATCAACTCCGGACTCGGTACCCAAATCTTTACTCATATGGGCAGCCTTTCATAAGCTGGGCTAACCTGTATCCACGTGTTGTTCAAACTGCCCAAAACTTTGTGAGGGGTTTTCTTGGGCCTTCAGCAAGCAGTCTTGGTATGGTAGTTACTATTAACTCTACGGGAAGTGATGCGGCGCTGTTTGATAGTCTGAGTCCGAGTGATTTGTGTCCTGCATTCGTGGATGGCAATGGCGGTACAGAATGTAAGCACCATTATTCTTCACTTCTTCAACTGGGCATGTAATATTTAATTGTTTTTACCTTGACTGACCGATATCAGATGTAAAGTGGAACTCAATATATCTTCCTCCAATTCAGGCACGCCTTGAGTCATTAATCACGGGAAATCTGAAATTTTCAACCACCGATATCTCCATCATGCCTTATCTTTGCGGGTTCGAATCCCAAATTACAGGTAAACTCTCCGCATGGTGCGGTGTATTTACGGACGAGGAACTCAAAAAGTATGAGTTTGCGCAGGATCTGAGATATTATTATGGAATGGGGCCGGGTGAAGATTTGTCCTCTAGGATGATGCTTCCATATCTTAATGCCCTCGTTGGTATCCTGGAACAAGGCCCGGGTGTTAACGGAACCTTGACAAATGGGAGCATGTTTACATTGCCTAGTATCCTCACTGCCTTTATGAACGACGGACAGATTGCGGAACTCGGAGCTGTAACCGGGGTATGGGACAACACCACCTCCTTGGGTGATGGAACAAAGATTCCACGGGAGTACAAATACATCTCAAGTCATTTTGTTAGCATGAGAGGGACGGTGGCTTTTGAACGAATGAATTGTGCTATATCCGGAAATGCATCCTCCAGCAGCTTTGCAGGCTCAGCACAAAATTCATGCAGAAAGAAAAATTTATCGAGCACCTCGACCAATGCAACATACATCCGTATCCTCCTCAATGACGTTGTATACCCAGTACATTCATGTCAATCCGGACCTGGTTCAAGTTGTCTCCTTAGCGACTACTCGGCACTGATCAAGGGTAAGGTTGACAAAGCGGGAGATCTTCCCTCTCGATGCAATGTTACGGTTTCTGGCGCGCCAACGAAAGTTAAGGGGGCTAGCTTTTTCACCGATTTATCACTTTCATGGCTGAAAACTGTTGTTCCATAGAATAGTGCTCGTAGTCGTGATGGTGGATAATGCATAGAACACAGAGCAATCAATTATCAATGTAGACAAGTTGAGTGTATTCGTCATTAGAGTATCAAGAGATTCTGACTGATTGACAGTTCTACCTTTTTGTGATTCTACTTTTTGGTGAATGAGACGTCGTGATTGAGGTATCCTCAAGTCGAGTTTTGCTTTGAAAGAAAGAGGTCGAAAAAGATGATGGAACGGTCAATAAAGTGATTCGATGGGTAGGGGTTTCACTCAAAGTACAAACATGAAGTCAAATATGAGGTGCAAGGTGCCTGGAAATGCATAAAATTTCAGTTGAAATTGGTCTATCACTAAGATAGGTAAAACGACACAAAACGGAAGTTTTGGAACATAAATTGCAACACCATGAACCTCCGAGAATGAGCCAGACGCGTCGAAATGTAGAAGATTGAATTTATCTAGCATAAAATCCACCCAAACCCTATTATTTTCCAAACCAATCCCCAAGCGTGGGCATAAATCATAATTTGAGGAACTAAAATCAGCTAATAGCGGCGCAACCAACTAAAGCAAAAGGTGAAAAGACTTTCTAAGTAATTGAAAGGTGGCAACATGAAATTATATTAGCACGCTCACGGCCAATTCTCCAGGATCCATGACGGAATACGGCACGGCTCCTTCACTCATCGCCTCACTATTCTCCTTGAATTTTCTTGCTGCGACGTCGAGATCTAGCAACAACTTTTCAGCTGCTCTTCGTACCCCCTCTGTTCTCCTCGCGGTATCTCCTGGCCCAGCGAATCTCCCCCGGGGATTGATTGTGGCGTCTCTCAATTCCCTTGCATAAGCTGGAAGTGTTTGATCTTCGGCCACTCTATAGCTGATTAGATAGGGAAGCTGTGATGCTTGAATCCAGAGTGCTGGGTCTTTGACTGGGAGAGAATTGATGACATCGACTTCCCTGTACCTCTGAAGAGCGCTCAAACTTTCAGGAAGTGGTTGTTGTAGAGATGGCGGTTTGTTAGGGATGAACGACATGTAGTAATTTTGGAGGTAGTTTATAGCATTATGCTGAGGCGAAGCAATATGGATGCACATAGTTATCGCGTTCGTCAATTCATCGAGAGTCCTGATACTTGGGAAGGTGGGCATCTGACCACCCGTCGGCAATTGCATCTCATTACACCAAGCAGACACACAGGTGTCTTTTGCAACGTCAGAATCGCCGGTGTAAAATGTGGCGAGCATGGAAGAGACAAATTCAAACAGGATTGGCCACAGTATGGCCATATTTTTCCCGTATGCATAGTTGTGAAATCGGCGGTCGCTCTTGTTGTTTAGGGACGACAGTGGAAAGCCACGCGTAATGAGTGAAGTTGGAACATAGTTGCCAGTCCAGTTGAAGTTTCTGTAAGAGCTGAGAAGATAATCGTAGGTCTGCCGCTCAGTGAATCCATTGATTTTGGTTATCAGCTGCGGAACAAGAGTGTCCCGGGCGGCGGCGTTGAGAGAAAGAGTTTTGAACCTGTTTTATCACATCCGATCAGCTGTTATAAAATACAATCCAGGAAATTCGGAGAGTAGAAAAAAAACCGACGGGAAAACATACCAATGAGGTTCCAAAATCTTGTAAACGATATGGTCACTTGGAAAGCTTCTATAAGCTGCAACCGCACTCGCCTCCTCCACAAAATGGCAGTCATTGAGATGTAATTTCAGCTCATGGTGAGTCCAGTCGGCAACCAAACTACACATTTTGGCATATCTCCATGGCCAGTCATCGTACTCATTATCCTTTGGATCATTTGGATTGATTCTTTTATTGAAGATCGTGACCGAGTTCTCCATGCTGACTTTGTAATCCAAGACAATAGCCAAAGGATGGAGATCACCATCTGCATTCAGGTGGAACAATGTTACAGAGGCACATCCAAATCTTTTGCCATTGTCAGATTTGAGAGTGGCGTCGGGCGAAGCGCCAGCCCATTCGCGGAAGAAACTACAATCTTGGATATAGAAGGAGTTGGGATTGAATCTCTCAAGGAGATTATGCATTTCCTTATTCCCTTGATCAAAAGCGGCCCTTTTGAACCTATCCAGCCAAGTTTGACCGGCCAGAGCGATGGATGAAGGATTAGGACCGGTAAAATATTGTTGAGCAAACACTGCATCACTATACCAATCCTTACGATCGCCAATGCTGGGTTCAGTTCCAATATTTTTCTGTTCATTGTGTAGAACCATCATTCTTTCCTCTAGCATTGCCATGGTAATCCCATTGTAAGGATCTCCAAAAAGAAGATTTGAGATCTCTGGCGGGATCTTGGGGAGAAGTGAGACCGTGACGTCAACGAATCGCTTGAGGTTGAAAATTTTAAGCAGTCCCACACGATCATCGAGAGGTATCCATTTCAAGTGAGGTGGATATGAGCTTGTGCTTCCTGGAAGTGCCCATTGATAGAGTGCTCGTTGTGTCTCGAATTTGCGAGGTATGAATGGTCTTTCCGCCTCAAAACCTTGCGCCCTAAAATTGTCTGCGTACCTGAGGTGTAAGTCAGTCTCAGGTATATCATACATTATATCCATAACAATATACCTGTCCTCGAGTCTTGCAAACAATCTTGCTGTTGCTTCATTGATCTCAGCGGGTGTTGCAACGATTGTGCCTGCGACTTTTGGTTGAGTCTTCTTAGGCCTCCGGATTAGCCTTCGAAAAATGTTTGGCCTCTTCTCTTTTGTACCATTCACCATCTTTGAGTTTTGTGGTGACCTAGCTGTGGGATCATTCACCATCGTAGCTCCATTGGTGCCATTTGCATCATTCATTCCCTGAGAAGCGGACATGATTGCAAATTTTGAGCAGAAAACTTTTATACAAGAGAAATCATCTCAAGTGGGTAAACAACATTTATCAATAGACATCGAGGTGTCAATATTTACTTTGGAGATGGAATGGTGTAGAAAATGTGGAGTGGGATGAAGGACAGGATGAGAAGTTCTATGGAATGAACTCGCAATACAGAAATCAGAGATTACCAAGACATTTGTTTTTACTTTCGATGGGAAGAACAGAAATTCTGACTTGTTCATACTCTTGGAGAAAGGATCTGGGAATCACCCAGTTACCACCATGAAATTGCAATTGTTTGGTGGGATAACAAAACGCAGGATGGATAACTTACGCAGGATTTCGTAAAAGGACGGGAAATGTGGAAAGTATTGAGTACACCCAGTGGAATGTGTAATGTCGCAAAATAATTTTATTGGGAAATAATTGTGCGCCGCATTGCATACCTAAAGAAAAATGGAGTAGAATTTGCGATGGATGACTCGGAGAGAGGCTTCATTAGTATTATGAATGTCAATGGTTCTACATCAGGAAACCGCAGCTTCCTGAACAGGGAATAATACTATGCGTAATCCACTGGGTTGCGGATTATTTCTGCGCAGCCTAAATGTGATGTATTTGCCGGTGTTATCCAGTACTCCTGTTCCACCAGCGATTTCCCTCCTGCCCAGTATTGACCTCTTCCAAGCAACCTTCATCCTTTTTGAACATGTAATCGTGCTGCATGTTCATTTGTGCCTGTAACCACCAGCCTAAGGTTCTAGACCTACACTTCTGCCAGCAATAGCAGCAAACGCTCGTCGATAATGGGGGCCTCCTTTGAAAGGAAGCGCTATAGTAGAATCGTATGTTCTGTCGAGGTAAACGTGTTTGCGAGTCCGTAGACAGCCCTGAGATAGTGAGGCAGAAATAATACTATATTTGCAAATCTATGAGCCTCTTAGTATATCCAGTGAGGCTACAAATACAAATAAAAGTAACTAATTCTTCTTACCTTTCTTTCCCAGATACTAGATGTCAGTCTTAGTATCCTTTGAAAAGATTGCTTCCAGGCAAAAACAACCTTTATTGTAGACCGATACACGCATCCGTCCTCTCGAGCCGTATAAACAGTATCACTATCGCTACCATTGTACACTACGCCCTGCGGCTTGTACACTGTTTCGCGTTACTTGCCGGATCTGTCCTCTATAAAATCTGTAGATACTTGCTATCGCGTTTGTCCCTCATGCACCCTCTTCATTGTTTCAACGTCCATCGCAATACTGCCTGCCCTAAAATTTGTCGTAATAATTGACTTGTAGACTCCGTTTGTCTGCCAATGGAGAATTCTTGCATCTTTTTTTTGTTATGTTGGGTTGAATTGAACTAGTCGGATCTCCAAGTTCCCCACAATGGGCATGATTCAATCAAGAAAGATCATTCATTCACTCATTCACTCACTCAAGAGTTTCACTACCATGTTCCGAAATGTGGAATTCCCAGTGGAGGCATTTTTGGTGCCAAGAACCCGGAAACTAAATCTATCTACCCCACCTCTGACCACAGAAACTAACCTATTAACCTTAACACAATGTCAAGTATTTCGAACAAAGTTAACCTTACTCCTGGTCTTTTTATGAGAAGTCAAGCTGATATTCTTTGGATACATGTTGTCCTTAACGACAGAATCTCTGGCCCAATATTCCCTTTGTGACGGGACTGGTGGAACAGCGCGCAGTCAGCTTCGTAATTGCCTTGCCTTGCCCTGCCTTGCCATCAATCAATTTATTTGTCTGCCAGAATTTTCCTGGTATTTTAGGTCAAGGGGTAAGACTTATGTTGGCGCTGTCGCTGGTTACTTCTTCCACCGGTTTCAACCACCAAACAGTAGTGCTGTTTGCGGGCGCGACCTAAGCCTTCTTCTAGGACCTGAGAAAATCTGCATCGTCTAATTACTGCGTGTAGCCATCCACTTTAATAATCCGACTTTTCCACAACTCTGCCAGGGGATTCCTGGAATGTGAGGTTCTTTTCAAACGTTGAAAGCTTGCATGTAGTCTCGTAGATTGTGTGCCGAGTTTCGCATACTGCAATTACAAAACTCATTATTGGTGGACAACTTCCTTGATTGTAGTAGTCATGAATCTATACAGATCTTCGTTCTCTGCTATTGTACCAAACCTATACATTCAGGATGGGATTCGATTTTCACATTGGCTTCTGCTAAAACTGCTGTAGTACGGTAGTAGCAACTTCATTTCTATCATCAGACAGTCATGACATGATGATCCAGATTCTAATGCATTGGAGATATGATAGGATTATTTCTGAGACCACCCATGTTGAAGAGGATGAAATGCATATGAAATAAAAGACTGGGAAAAGCAAGAAGGGATATCTCTCGACCTTTCCTTATCAGCTCAAATTAACAACCTGTACAATAATGGCAGGCTCAATACCAAATGTTTCGAGATTGCATCTTCCCACGAACTATATTCAACTTTTGCCCTTTGTTATTCTATCATACTGCCATACTAGTTTTGCATACCGCAGGTGCACTTCTCTCCCCGTTTGACCGATTTATTACAACCCCAAGCGCAGCATGTAATATAAAGACTTTCCCCCTGATTGACAAGGACTTCAAGCAATATGGAAGGACTCTTGACATTCGATAATTAGATAGTGACTGGTAGTAGTATTTCTGGTGGGTGAACACTTACTGGAAAAGTTGTGGTCATTTTGATGGTTGGCATTGTACAAAAATTGGTTTATACTCTATAACAGTTAGTAACTAGTATAGATATGTATTTCTTACATAGACTCAAATAGATAAAATATATGGAACATTAATTTTAACTAACCTCCAGGCAAAGTCTTTTTGTTGAACTTGTTGAGAATAGCCTCTGATAATAGTAAGGCAGAGAGTGTCACCAGCACGGAGACAGACGTATGCTTATATTTGCTTGCAGTGAACGGGTCTGGTTGTTCTGGGGATTTATGTCACTGTTATTGACTGATCGACTGGTTGATTGACTGACTGATTAATTTATATATATGGAATCAAATTAAGACGAAACAAAACAAATCGTTGGGCGTTGTACTTCACTAAGCTTACATTACAATCATTGTCTCTAGATGCTTCTTAACCTGCAACACGACGGATGTAATCACTACTAATCATATCTTACTGGTGCTGGGGATGAGGCTTTGCATGATACCGAGTCAAGCTAAAGCAATAAATTCTTGAGCTCGATCATCAATGGTTAAAAAAAAGTATGTGTGTGTGACTATAATGCGATTTGATCTTGAATACGGCTCAGTCTTGTTGTGCTCAACAATTGATAGAATATGAGCTAATTAATGCAAAACTAGGCATGAGAAAACTGGATATTTTGTTCGAATTCAACTTTCCGATGTAAATCTTGCCATCTAGTTAATAAGCTACCCTCCATAACTCTTTTCCGTTTGATTATGATACTGTAATCAGATGAATTGTTTAGTTTGTTTGCCTCTGAATTAAGATACTTAGTCATCCACCTCCTAAAGTTTTTCTCACCCTGAGTCAGCTTCTTCAATAAAAAGCATTGCGCTAGCATTACCCACTTGTTAAATTGCACAATTCTGAATCAAATAGTTAATAACGTTGACGTTGGTGGCGTAGCAAGCCTATAGAATGTTGCATCGCAGCATCGGATCGGATTAGCTGTTGCGAATACTTTTAATCAACTTCTATATATCTTCAAAGTGAGAGTTCTATAACCTATCCACCGCAGAGTTAACAATTCACATCAAAACTGATGTTTTTCTCATAATAAAAACACTTATACATACATAAATCGTTTTAATCTTCTTAAAAAAATGCCGAAAAAATCATAATTTAATTGTTTTTTAAAATCTATAATTAAAGATTGAAAGATCGAAAGTACCCAAAGGGGCTATTCGACCCGAACACTAGCCACCCGAGGTTCGATCACGGTGGTCGGCATCTATAATCTTAGAACCGTGACACATCTCTTTAAGGAAGTGCACGGGTCGTAAAATCTTACTTTCTGATCATTCCCTGAATCGTTTATTCACTCCGGTCTCAACAGCAGGAAAGCTTTCGATCATGGAATCTAGTGACTCCTCCGGTAAGCTCTTAAATAATCACCTTCAAGTTTGTGCACTGACAAATATTTAGGAGAAGGGGATTCATTTTCCGGCTATCAGTGGAACTTGTTCTCGTTACAACATGGTGCGCTTCGTTCCCGCACGGAGAAGTTTCTGGCATCTGTAAATTGGCCTGGTCTTTTGAAATATGCAGCAAAGAAGCGAAACTTGAATGTCACGGATTGCATTTTACTCCCAGATATTGGTCTTGGCTACAACCATATGGTCCGTATTATTGAGTTTACTGACAAAGCTCGATGGATAGCGCGTGTTCGAATGCCTCGTCTTGGAGAGTCGACTTACGACAAGGCTATAGTGGAAAAACGAATGAGTTGTGAGCTCAACGCAATTTCCCTCGTACGACAAAAGTCAGGCCTACCAACTCCTGAAGTCCACGCCTTTGATATTACTGACGAGAGCATTGTGAAAGCACCGTTCATGTTGATGGATTGTTTGGAAGGTAATGTTGGCATGGATTTGGGTATGGAGGTACCGCAAGAGTATATGCAGACATTTTTGAACGGAATGGCAAAACTACATGTTAGTAGGCAATAATAATAAATTTGGGATAACCCATTGACTTATACCTTCTTAGGTGGAGCTGTCCGCAGTACAGTTGCCCAAGATTGGAACAATCCTCTCTATCAATGATGACGGCACATATGAGCAAGGCCCCATTCCAGGGATAGGTGGCCCCTTTGATACGGCAACAGAGTTCTACAAGGCTTGGGCATCGAATATTAAATTTCGTATGTCGGAAGAAGAATTACGAGCAGCATCTGGTCCATACGCTGCCGAAGTCATCCAAGCAGTATCATCGTTCCCAAATGCCATCGGCAAAATAGCCAGTAAACTTTCCGTTCGAGATAACGGCCCCTTTCCCCTTTGTCACGGTGACTTTGGCCACAACAACATTATTGTTGACGACAAATACAGGATTGTTGGTTTGATCGATTGGGAAATGGCTTTTGCTGGACCTTGGGAGATATTTGGAGACTTCCCTTTATGCCTGTCGGTGACTCCGCCTGCTATGGACGCACCATTCAACTATGACGAAAATGGTTTGCCCAAGGATCCTGCATTGATTCAAAAATTTACCGACCAGGCTGAATACGTTGCAGCCGTGAAAGTAGCAGAGAGTCAAAACAATCATGATCACGAATATTCTCTTTCAGAAGCTCTGAATGATTCAAAGAGGCAACAGATAGCTACTGCTATGAGGCTCTATGGTAATGGAAAGGTTGGAATTTACTCTAAGTTGATAAATGAATTTCTGTGATGGGATAGATGAGTTGGCCAGGGGTCTAAAGCAAGGACTTCAAAGCATATATGTGTATGTAAAAGGCGGACATGTTAACAAGCTAGTGCCTTTGTCCCTCATCTTATACACATTATAAGAAATTTTCAATCCTCTTCTACAATGCCTGTTTCTGATAATGGATTACATGTGAATTAGACGTTTAATTTGGAGAATCATTCAAATGTAATAGTTATATTTAGATATTTATACTGCCGACATGTCGAAAGATCCAGCCTAACACAGCCGCTCCCCACCCTACACATATCCGGAGTGACGCGAATATCTCATCCACAAAACTAAAGTACTGCCGCTAAACTCTAATCTGCTTCTTTCTCCATAGTAACAATGCCGCCGGCACTTGAGCGGCAGCGGCAGCACAAAGAACAAGTGATTGGTGATTGTATCCTTCGGCAAGTATTCGTCGGATCTGGCCTTGTCCTTCATGTGGCACATTTTGGATTGACTCTCCGAGATTAACAACTGATGCCGAACTGGATCTTCCAAGGAGGGACTCGAGTAGAGCTCTGGTATGACCGTTGAAGACTGAAGTGCCAATCAAAAGCACAATCGTATTGCCCATGACTTGGAACTGACTTCCTGTGGTCATTCCTACAGCTAAATTCAAATTAGATCTTGATTTTGGGAGGATACGAATAGTTCACCCCGATCGCGTGGTTCAGCCACGAAGGGTATCATGAAAAATAGCAGAGGAAAAACTAGACCATAGTCTAAACCAGTAATGACTTTGTAGATATAAATTCTAGGAGGAATTTGAAGTGTAATGTTACTCTCGAAGGATGTTAATCGATAATAAATAATAATTATTATAAAAATAATAATATTATTTATACCAAGGGCTTGTGTATCACGATTCACGGTTTAGATTATAGTAGTATTATTGATATCAATGATTTAAATACCGATTATTAAAGGGGTATGATTTAATCATTGCTTTCAAGGGGGCCTAATCATCTACAAATAGAACTACAAGGTTCCTAGGATAAGTATCCTAGACAATTATATTAGAATAGGACAAATGTTCTAGTTAATTGATTGTAATAAAATAATCATTTTAGAAGATATTATATTCTAGGACAATGGTTCTTAAAAGAAAGCTTCTAGGATAAGTGTTTCAGGAAAGAAAAGACCTTAGAATCAATTATATGATAAAAAGCCTTAGGAATTTGGAAAGCTTTTTGAAGCTTTTAGATTTTACAAAGCTTTTTTTTATTTATTAATATATAATCAAAATAGATTTATAATTTAAAAGTTTTATATTCAATTTAGTTATCAATTAATTTATTTATATTCAAATTGATTTAATAACAAATTCACTTTTAAATAAATAATTAATGATTAATAATCTTAATTTATAATTATCAATTATATGAAATCTTAGATAATTATTATCTCGATGTTACAACGGCTTCGGGCCTTGTATCATATAACCACTTATGAAGTTACATAGTCTTTTAGATCTCTTCGATCGAAGAGATGATTAATATAAAGGTTTATATAATCAAGATGGATTTCTTTTGTATAAAGCTTTGTACTCAAGATCAATTATTTAGTATACTCTATTATTAATTACAAATAGTATATCATTACTATTATTATTTAATATTACAATTTATGATTAAGATAAGGATATATTGAGGGGCAACAGTTAATGTGTTTATATAAACTTAGGCCTTATCGAAAAGCAAGGTGATTTGTATACAAATTTGTATAGTAATTGTCTTATATAGTCTTTCTACCTTTAGTAAGCTCGGATATATAATCTGATCTTAATCATATAATAAGAAGCTTTAAAAGCTTCGAAAGCTTTTAAAGCTTTAAGAACTTTTTGAAGTTTTAAAGCCTTATAAAGTTCTTTTATATTTATTAATATATAATCAGAATAATTTTATAGTTTAAGAATTTTGTATTCAATTTAATTATCAATTAGTTTATTTATATTTTAATTAATCTAATAATATATTTATTTTTAAATGAATAATTAATGATTATTAATCTTAATTTACAATTATTAATTATACAAAAATCTGAGATAGTTGTTATTATCACGATTTACGATTAAAATAAGGATATATTGAGGGGCAGCAGTCAATATATCTATATAAGTTTAGGCCTTATCGAAAAGCAAGGCGATTTGTATATAAATTTGTATAATAATCGCTTCATATGATCTCTTTATCTTTAGCAAACTCGGATATATAATCTGATCCTAATCACGTAATAAAAAGCTCTAAAAGCTTCGAAAGCTTCTAAAACTCTAAAAGCTTTTTGAAACTTTAAAGTTCTATAAAGCTTTTTTATATTCATTAGTATATAATCAAAATAGTTTTATAATTTAAAAACTTTATATTCAATTTAGTTATCAATTAGTTTATCTATATTCTAATTGATTTAATAATATATTCATTTTCGAATAAATAATTAATGATTATTAGTTTTAATCTACAATTACTAATTATATGAAAACCTAAGGCAATCACTATCTCGATCAGATTGTTACACTTTGAGTATTGTTATGGTTAAGTTATATATAATACAATAACTTCCAATTAGCAATCCATCGAATCATCTCTATTCAATCCAATCGGGGCCCTTATTCAGACCGCTATTATTATAAAATACAAATAAACGATTCAAATATCCATTTCTGATTTATTCTATAAAGATTATAATAAGCATCGAGTTTTTGTTATACAAACTGATTTCTATTATATCTTTAACAAATAACTTTTTTTAATTCTTATATAAAGGATTTTGTAATTGATCTTCTTTTTTCAAGAAATTATATTCAATTGGATTGAATTATTCTTCAATGATTTAATAATCAAGATTATTGATAATCAATTAAACGAAAATATAAAATCTGAAATTCATTATTTATTCTTTAATTATAAATCGTTCAAATAAAGATTTAACAAAACATTCGAAAAAGTAGATCCCGATTATATAGCTGAAAGAGCATTACGATAATTCAAATAGATTAAATCAATTATAATTTATATTATCAAGTTTCAATAATATATCAAATGTATTATCTAAAATGATGATTATCTAAAATTGCAATTTTATAAAGGATTGAAAAACATTATTAAAGACAAATTAACGAAAACTCTGAAACCATTTAACCTTTCCGAATTAATCGAAATCTTTATTTTTATTGATAATTGATTTTATAAACAACGAATAAAGAAGAAAGGAATTATTCAGAAAAACAAAAAGTTTCAAAAACTTTATCATCAAAACAAATATTATAATATCAATAATCCAATAGAATTGAATAATATCGAATGATATTATATAAAGCTAAACAATTTAAATACTAACAAAAAGAAAAAATATAAAAAGAATAATTTATATTTTATTTATAAAAAAAATAAATATATATTCTAAGATTATTTTCAAAAGAAAAAATTATTCATTACAAAAAATAGAAAACAAATAAGATTTGAAAACAAAAAATAAAGTTTTTAAAAAATAGAAATCTTGAAAGGAAACTTGAAAGAAATAGAATTATTAGAAAAAGATTTATTTCAATCCAATTTTAAATAATTAAAGAAATTAGATATTAATAATCAAAATCTTAAAATCAATACTAAAAACAATATCGATTACAAAGGAAAACCCTTAAAAGATTTCGAATCAAGAAACAAAGAATCAATCAAGAAACTCGAAGAAAATCAACAATTAATTGAATCCTATCATTTATTTCGAGAAAATGAGCTATAATATCTAATCAATTATCTAAATAAAAAACAGATATAATACCATTATAAAGAAAAGAAACCTGATTTTATCAAGAAATATAGAATTTATGATTATCTTACTTTATTAATATTTTATATAATAATATATAATAATATTTATTATATAATATTTAAAGAAAATACTAAAGCAAACAATAATAGAAGATATATTACAGATATAAATTCTTTATTCTTTAATAAAATATAGAAATACAACAAATATAATCTAGAAATTAAAGAGATATAGAAAATCCTATTACAAACCGGGATTCATTATATCTAATAAAGAATTAACAAGAATAACAAAGAAACATCAAATCAGAATTATTATCAAAACTTTCAAACAGAATCAATAAAATTATTATTCATTACATCCTATCGACTATTGAATATAAACAAACATCAACAAAAATAATTGAATTTTCTTATCGAAAAACAAACCATCGAACTATTATCGTTAGAATTTAATAATACTATAAAGATCAAATAATTGATTATAAAAATCAAATTAGAAAATCAATAAACAAATATCTTGATTAATTCCAGAGTTATAAGTATATTCATAGATTCCAACTTCATTAAAAAAAATAAAATTCTTATAAAATTAAAACAAAATCCTTACCAATTGATACTACTAAAAGAAAAGAAAATTAGAATTGATAATTAAATATATAAAAAAACCAGCATTATCAAAATAATTATACCAAATAGATATATCAAACAAATCAAAATAAACTTAATATTATTAAATAAATATACAATTGTTCTCAATACTTTATAAATTAAAAAATATAATCCAAATATCGATTGAATAAAAGATACCTTAATATTCGATCATTACAATTGTAATAACAAATGATTATATAATCCGAAAGAATAAACTTCCAAAAAGATTGAATATTATATTATAATAATAATAGATTCTCCATTAATCGATAAAATCAATGAAAAAGAAATTCCAGTATAATATAAAAGATTTATCAAACTCTTCGAAGATCTATAAGATTTGAAAGCTTTATCAGAATATAAACCTTAAAATTATAAAATCAATTTCAAAAAAGGATTCGTATTTTTTATTGAAAAATTGAGATTATATAATCCTAATATTATATAGATATAAAAAGAATACAGAACTAAAATTGAAAAGAAAAAATGAATTAAAAAATCCAAATCCTTTTATATATTTAATATATTATTAATATTCAAGAAAGATAATCTAGATAATCAGTTTTATAAAGATTATTATTAGATTAATAATAGAACAATTAAAGATATATATCTAATATCGAAAATCTAGAAATTCAGAAATAAATTGAATAAAACAATAATCTATATAAAATTAAATCAAAAAAATATTTTCAATTTGATATAAATAAAAAAAGATTACGAATAAAAGACAGTCTTCATTTTATTATCAGATTTATAGAAATATATAATTATATTATTCGGGTTAATCAATATATTAATTATATATCAACAATAAAACAACAAGATATTCAAAAAATTCAATTTGTTTATAATTTATTATCTAAATGATATCTTAATCTTCTTTCAAAAAGAAAAAGAATACAAAAAATATATATTAAAAATATTCGAAATATTCAAAAGAATAGATTTAAGATTCAAATTATCGAAATATAAATTTGGAATACGAAAAATAACATTTCTAGAATATATCATTCAATTAGAATAAATAAATATAAATCCTAAGAAAACAAAGAAAATAAAGAATTAAAAAAGATTTAGAAATATCAAAAATATACAATCTATATTAGGATTCATCAATTTCTATTGAATATTTATAAAAAACTTTTTGAAAATGATAAAACTTTTTATCGAAATAATCAAAAAAGAAATAACTTTTATATAAAATAAAAAGATAAAACAAGCTTTTCAAGAAATCAAAAATAGATTTATAAAAAAACCTATTCTTTATAATTATTATAATGATTAAGAAAGTATTATCGAAACAAATATTTCTGATATCTATATAACAAGAATTTATTTATAAAGAAACAATAATAAAAAACTATACTTTATTATCTATTATTCAAATAAAATAAACAAAATAAAACAGAATTATAATATTTATAAAAAAGAATTTATAATTATTATAAAAATATTGAAATATTAAAAGATCTATTTTCAAAAAACTAAATTTTTAATAATCATCTATATTGATTATATAAATCTTCGAACTTTTATTATTATTAAAATCTTGAATAATTATAGATTGATTAAATAAACTAAAGAACTAATAAAATTTAATCTAATAATCAAATATATCAAAAGAAAGAACAATATAAAAACAAATGTTTTAAATAGATTATTAGATTACAAAAACAATAAAATCTATCAAAAAACAATGATTTTGAAATCCTTATCAAATGAAGATTTTATTCTTAATTTAATAGAAATTACTATTATAGAAAATAAATTAATAAAGATTTGAAAAGATAAATTCATAAAAATATAACAGAATAAAAAAGGTATCAAAAAATTGAAATTATTAATAATTATTGATGAATTGCTTTGAATAGAGAATAAAATTTGATTATTAAATAATATTGTTTTTGAATATATTATAGAATAATATATATTGCTAGCTTATAGATATCAAGAAATACAAAGAATGTATTTAAGAATCAAAAAGTAATATTGAAGTCCGGGACTTTGTAATATAATTAAAAAAGTAATTATCGAATATAATATCTATATTAAAAATAAGATTTTTTGTTATATTCTTTATAAACAAATGAATATTATTGAAATATTATTTATATTATAAAAATCAATATTATAAGATTTTATAAATTTATTATCAAAATCCAAAAATTTAATAATAAAGATAATATATAATTATTTCTTTATTATAATGAATAAATTAATAAAATATCTGATATTTGTATTATATTAAACAATATTAATTATAAAAATATTAATCTTTATATTTTTGAAAAAGATTGTTATAGTATATAGATTATTAAAGGAAATATTTTTTGATAAAGATAAACTTTTTATATCGAAATTTTGGATTACTTTAATAATATTATTAAAAATAAAAAGAAAAATATCTATTATATTTTATTTACAAATCAATAAAAGAAATGAAAAAATAAATTAAATTATTAAAGTTTATTTTCGATATTATATGAATTATTAATAAAACAATTGAATAGAATTTTTATTTTTAGTATAATTTATATATAATAATTCAATTTTGAAAATAATATAAATCATTCTGAATTATATCAATTATAGATATAAATTGATTGTATATTATAAATTAGAGATTATAGAAATAGAAAATTAATATATAATAATATAAACAAAAAGATTCAAAAAAGTTTATAAAGAAATAATAATAGAATTAAAGTTTGTTATTGAAAAAAATATATATTATTATAATTAAAAATATAATTAAGAATTAATACTAAAAAGAAAACTAAAGTTTATTTATTTCGAAAAATTTCAAAATAAAAAGATCTAATACAAAATTAAATCATAAGAAACTCAAATTATTCAAAATCAAAAAAGTTAAAGGATTCTTGAATTATGAATTGGTATTATCGAAAAATATAAATATATATTCAATATTCTATATATCTTTATTCAAATTAATATCTTTAAAAATATTAAAAGTTTTTGAAATTGAAATTATATTTATAGATTAAGATATTAAATATAAAGTAAAGAAAATACTAAATTATAAATATATTAAAAATAAAATCAAATATTTAATAAAATAAAAGAATTATTTTAATTTTGAGAATATATAGGAATTTAAGAAAGAAATTAAATATCTAAAGAAATTCTAGAAGTTTTATCAATAGAATTCAAATTTATTCAAAAAAAAATTCATTATTTATTATAAAAAAGAATCGAAAAGGTTGAATTCGTTTATAGAAATATTATTGAAATTGATAAAATCAATTAATAATCGATTAAATTGATTAAATTGATTAAATTAATTAAAAATATTAGAAAAAACAATAAATATAAAGAATATAATAATTTCCTATTTTTTTTTTTTTCTTTTAAAATATCAAATTTGTTTATAGAATTCAATTCAATAATAATTATTTTCTATTTTCATTTATAAAGAAATTTTTATTATTTATTAAAACAAAATATTTTGGATATTGTTTTATTCTTTTTAGTATTTATATATTTGATCTAAATATTGATAATTTTCTAATCAAAAACAAAAAGTATTTTATTTAATTTACAAATATTATATAATTTATTGAAAGAAATATAATAATTATAATATTAATATTTAATATTACAAAAAGAAATATATTCGATATTAGTATTTTCATATTGAATATAAAAAGCTATTTTCAAATAAATTAATTTTTTTTTTAAAAGCTTTATAATCGATATAAAATTAAAAATAAATAAATAATATAATAAAAAAAAATACTTAGAATAAATTATACAAAAAAAAACATTTCTTTTCAAATTTTATAAGTAATCAAAAATGATATTTAATTAAAAGAAAAATAATATTATAATTTACAATTTTCATTATAATAATATTATTAATATTGATAATTTATATATTAATTATAAAAGGGATATAATTTAATTATTGTTTTTGAAGATCTTGATTATCTAAACTTAAAATTCCAGGATTTTTAGGATAAATATCCTAAATAATTATTGTTATGAATTTTATATAAAGGAAAATTATATGATTTTAATTAATTGATAATTCTTATTAATAAATTGATAGTCTATATATATTTTTCCAAATTCATTCTTTTTAATATAATATTATAATTATTTTAAGGAAGAAAATATATAATTATATAATTATTATATAGATATTTTATATATATATATAAATACTCTTTATAAATTATAATATAAAAATGATAGATTGAGATATATATATTTTGATAATATATTATGAAAAAGGAATTGGAAAAGAAAATTGAATTAGATTATATTGTAATATATTATTTATAAATAAAACAAAATTTATAATAGTTTTAAGATTGATATTATATAAATTCAAATATATATATATAGAAGATTAATTATTATAAAAAGAAGAAACAAAAGGTTTTTCTTTTATATTTAATTATAAAAAGTTATATGATTGATTAATTAAAATCTTTATATATTTGATTTATAATTCTAACTTTCTTATAATAATTTTTCAATTATAGATTCTAAGGAATATAATTGATTTTGTTTATTTAGTTTTTATAAGGTTTTTGTATATTATAATTATAATAAAATAAAACAATCATTTTAAAGGATATTATATCCTAAAATTATAATTCCTAAAAAAAAGCTTTTGGAACAAATATTCTAAAAAAGGAAAAACTTCAAAATAAAAGAAATCTTAGAATTAATTATATAATATATTAGCTTTATTAATCAATTAATACAATTAGTATCTTAGGAATATTAATTATATTAATTAATTAATATATAATCAAAATAGTTTTATAATTTAAAAGTTTTATATTCAATTTAATTATTAATTAATTTATCTATATTTTAATTAATTCAATAACGAATTCATTTTCAAATAAATAATTAATAATTAATAACTTTAAATCTTCTTTTTTATAATTCAATTTTTATATTTATTTTAAAAACTATTAATAACAATATTTTGTATATTTTATATTTTAATTAATTATTTTCTTTGGTAAATTAAAAAAGATATATATTTTTTGAAAAGAAAAAATATAAGAAAATTGAAATTATAAATCAAATATATAAAGGTTTTTAATTAATCAATTATATAATCTTTTGTAATTAAATATAAAAAAACTTTTATTTTTCTTTTTATAATCTTTAATCTTTTATATATATATATTTGAATTTATATAATATCAATTTCAAAACTATTATAAATCCTATTTTATTTATAAATGATATATTACAATATAATCTAATTTAGTTTTTTTTTTTTTCTTTTTATAATATATTATCGGAATATATATATTTCGATTTACTATTTTATAATATTAAATGATTATTAATAAGTATTATAAAAATTTTTTAATAATTATTATTTTGAAATTTAAAAAAATATAATAGAATTAAATAATAAATTTAAATTATTTTTATTATTTATATAATAATATTGATTTTTAATAGATTAATAATAAAAATTATAAAGAAATAAAGATTTTTGTTATAAAATAAATTTACAAAATAATAATAATTATATAAAATTATTATATTTAAAAATTTGGATTTTATTAAACTTTTATAATTAATATATAAAAGAAATTTTTTTTAATAAAAATTATAAAAATTTAATATATATATATTATAAAAATAATAAATCAAAATATATATATTTCAATAATATATTTTAAAAGGAATTGAAAAGAAAACTTAATTAAATTATATATTTTTTGTTAATAATAATTTTAATATATATTAATAATTAATATTAAAGAGTATATTTATATTATTGAAATCTAAAATTGAAAATGGTTTTAATATTAATATTTATATTTTTTAATATTTTGAAAAATTCTGAATTTAATTATATATTTTTTATTTGATTAATAATAGTTTAAATAGAATTTAATAATTAATATTAATGATATTATTTATATTAATGAAATCTAAGATTTAAAATAGTTTTTAAAGTTAATATTTATATTTTTTTGAAATTCTTGAAAGATTCTCAATTTAATAATATATTTTTATTTGATTAATCTTTTTATTTTTCGATTAATAATAATTTTAATATATATTATTAATTTAAGATTTTAATTATATAAATAAAAATTGAGGTTTAAAATAGTTTTTAGAGTTAATATTTATATATTTTTGAAATCGTTGAAAAATTCTAAATTTAATAATATATTTTTTATTCGATTAATTTGTATAATTTTCAGTTAATAATAATTTTAGTATATATTAATGATTAATATTAACAATTATATTTATATTATTGGAATCTAAGATTTAAAATAGTTTTTAGGGTGATTATTTATATATTTTTGAAATCCTTGAAAAATTTTAAATTTAATGATGTATTTTTTATTTAGTTAATTTGTATAATTTTCGGTTAATAATAGTTTTAGTATATAATAATAATTAAAGATTTTAATTATAAAAATAAAAATTGTAGGTTTTAAATAATTTTTAGGATTAATATCTATATATTTTTGAAATATTTGAAAAATTCTAAATTTAATGATATATTTATCAATCAATTAAATTTTGTAATTTTCAGTTAATAATAATTCTAATAAAATTTATTAATTGATTGATAATATTATTTGTATTAATAAATATTTAAGATATAAAATAGTTTTTAGGGTTAAGATCTATATATTTTTGAAATCCTTAAAAAATTTTGAATTTAATAATGTATTTTTTATTTAGTTAATTTGTATAATTTTCAATTAATAATAATTTTAGTATATATTAATGATTAATATTAACGATTATATTTATATTATTGGAATTTAAGATTTAAAATAGCTTTTAGGGTGATTATTTGTATATTTCTGAAATCCTTGAAAAATTCTAAATTTAATGATATATTTTTCATTCGATTAATCTATATAATTTTCGATTAATAATAGTTTTAGTATATATTAATGATTAATATTAACAATTATAAAAATAAAAGTTGTAGGTTTAAAATAGTTTTTAAAGTTAATATTTATATATTTCTGAAATCTTTGAAAAATTCTAAATTTAATGATATATTTTTCATTTGGTTAATTTATATAATTTTTAATTAATAATAGTTTTAATATATAATAATAATTAAAGATTTCAATTATAAAAATAAAAATTATAGGTTTTAAATAACTTTTAGAGTTAATATCTATATATTTTTGAAATATTTGAAAAATTCTAAATTTAATGATATATTTAAGATATAGAATAGTATTTAGGATTATAATTTATATATTTTTGAAATCTTTGAAAAATTTTAAATTTAATAATGTATTTTTTATTTAGCTAATTTATATAATTTTTAATTAATAATAGTTTTAGTATATAATAATAATTAATATTAACAATTATAAAAATAAAAATTGTAAATTTTAAATAGTTTTTAGCATTAATATTTATATATTTTTGAAATCCTTGAAAAATTCTAAATTTAATAATATATTTTTTATTCGATTAATCTATATAATTTTTGGTTAATAATAGTTTTAGTATATATTAATAATTAATATTAATAATTTATATATTATTGAAATTTAAGATTTAAAATAATTCTTAGGGTTAATATCTATATATTTCTGAAATCCTTGAAAAATTCTAAATTTAATGATGTATTTATCAATCAATTAAATTTTGTAATTTTCAATTAATAATAATTCTAATAGAATTTATTAATTGATTGATGATATTATTTGTATTAATAAATATTTAAGATATAAAATAGTTTTTAGAATTAAGATCTATATATTTTTGAAATCCTTAAAGAATTCTGAATTTAATAATATATTTTTCAATTAGTTAATTTATATAATTTTCAATTAATAATAATTTTAGTATATATTAATGATTAATATTAACGATTATATTTATATTATTGAAATTTAAGATTTTAAATAACTTTTAAGATTAATATCTATATATTTTTGAAATTCTTGAAAAATTCTAAATTTAATAATGTATTTTTCAATCAATTAATCTGTATAATTTTCAGTTAATAATAATTTTAATATATATTAATAATTAATATTAATGATTATATTTATATTATTGAAATCTAAGATTTAAAATAACTTTTAGAATGAATATTTATATATTTTTGAAATCCTTGAAAAATTTGAAATTTAATGATATATTTTTTATTCAGTTAATCTTTATAATTTTTGATTAATAATAATTTTAGTATATAATAATAATTAAAGATTTTAATTATAAAAATAAAAATTATAGATTTTAAATAACTTTTAAAGTTAATATTTATATATTTTTGAAATTCTTGATAAATTCTAAATTTAATAATGTATTTTTTATTTGACTAATCTGTACAATTTTCAGTTAATAATTGTTTTAGTTATTATATTAAAAATAAATATTATTTTTATTAATCATTTAATATTTTTTTATTTCTGAATATTTTTTTCAAAGTTGATTAATAACAATATTATATAATTAAATATCTTTAATATATCTAATCAAAATCAAAATATATAATTAATTCATTTTGTAAAAATTTTATTAAACTTTCTTTGATTTTATTTAATATTGAATTATATTTTGAAAAAATTAATAATAAATAATCTATATTTTTATTATTAAATTTTATTTTTAAAAAGTTTTCTTTATTTATTCTTTCAAAATATTTTTATTTATTTATTTTTTAAAAAATAATAATAATTTGATCAAATAAATACTTTTAATTCTTTTTTATTCTTTTTTTATTTTATAATAAAACAAAAATATAATAATTGATTTATAATATTTTTTTATTATTTATTATATTTAATATAAAAATATAATAAATCTTAATAAAAAACATTTTTAAAAATAATCAATTTTTATTAAAAAATAAATAATTATTTATAATTAATTAATATTAATATTTCAAATTAAATTTAAATAATTTTATATAAAAATCTATTATATAAAATCTATATTATAATTTAATTTATTTATTTTTATATTTTTTATTTTCTTAAATTTATATTTTTTTTATTAATAATAAAATAGATTTTTATATTTTCAAAATAAAATATTATAAATATTATTTTATATAAATTTTAAATTAAAATAAAATAATTTGTTTTACTTTTTATATTTTTTAAAAACTTTTTATATAAAAATTTTTTAATTTTAAATATTTTATTAGATATATAAATAATAAATTTGAATAAAAATTTTTTTTATATATATATTTTATATCAAATATATTTCTTTTTAATTTTGAAAAATAAATTTATTATATTCTAATTAAATATATTTAATTCTTTTTATTTTTTTAATATTTTCAAAATTTTGTTAATCTTGAATTTATTATAATTCTTTTTAATAATTAGTTTTCTAATATCTTTATATTTAATTAATAAAGTATTTTTTAAATTATAATTTTGATAATTTATTAATTGTTTTATTATATTGAAATATTAAATATAATAAAATAAATATATTTTGAATAATATAAATTTGTAAAATTGAAAAAAAAAAAAAATTCTTTATATAAAAACAATTTTTATATTTATATTATATAAATTTATTATTTAAATTTTATAAAAGAAATAGTTTTAATAATTTTAAGATTATTCCTTTATTTAATATTTATTTATATATATATTTGTAATAATAAATATAATAACAATTCAAAAGAATATTAAATTATTTATAAAATAATAATTATATATAAAAGATTAAATTAATATTATATAATTATTAATATTGATTATAAATCTAATTATAAAGAATTTGATTATATTATTATTTATAATTTTATTTATTTTATATTATATTTTTAAATATATTAATAAATATTTTATTTAATAAAAATAAAAATAATTAATAAATATATTATAAATAAATTAAAAAATCTTATAGTTTTTATTAATATTTTATAAAATCAAAAATAATAATGAAATATAAATTGATTATATATGTTAAAAATTAATTTAATATAAATAATTTTGATAAGCAAATCAAATAAATATTAAAAATAATATATATTAATAAAAGAATTTAAGATTTTTGTTATTTATAAAAAAGAAAATAAAAATAAAATAAATAAATTTATATTGATAATAATCGAATAAAAAGATAATAATAAAGATTATTTTATTAAATTTTTTTTATATTTTTATAATAATCTTTATAAATTTATTTATTTTAAATAAATATAGATTTTTATTATTAGATTTATTCAAATCTAAATTAAATTTTTATTTAAAATTTATAAAAATAAAGATTAAAAATGAAAATTTAAGAAATAAAAATTTTTATATATTATAATTATAATATTAATTTTTTGTAAATTTTTCATTTTAATTAATAATATTTTATATATATATATATATATATTTAGTAAATAGATTTTTAAAAAATTTTATTTTGATAGATATTAATTTGAAAATGAATAAATTAAGATAAATGAATAAAATGAATAAAATGAATAAAAATTAAGTATTCGAAAAACTTTTAAGTTTTATAATATTTTTATATAATTTTTAATATAAAATAAATAATTTATTATTTTATATAGAAATTCGAACAAATTATTATAATATTATAAAATTAGAAAAGGAAATAATTGTTTAATATATTTTTGATATAGATTTGAAAAGTTTTTTATTTAAATTTAAAATATAGAAAATATAATGAATTATATTTTTAAATTAAAAAATATAAAATATATTAAGAAATTTTAGATATATCGATTTATAAAATGTTGAATTGAATAAAAAATATATTTTAATTTTGTTTATAATTTTCAAAATTTTTTTTATAAAGATTTTAAATTCATTGAAGAATAATTTCGATTGATTATAAATATATAAACAAAATATAATATTTTAAATAATAATTTTATAATTTTGATAAAATAAATTTAAATTTAGGGTTAGGGTTAGGGTTAGGGTTAGGGTTAGGGTTAGGGTTAGGGTTAGGGTTAGGGTTAGGGTTAGGGTTAGGGTTAGGGTTAGGGTTAGGGTTAGGGTTAGGGTTAGGA